>JACATO010001136.1:0-477500 GCA_018389105.1 Nautilus pompilius | reverse complement strand
CGACCATTTAATTGAATCGGCTATTTAGGAAAACTTGGGGATAAAATCTATCTAAGGAGTATAACTTATGCTTAGAGGAGAAGCATTTGCTGGTCAATAGACAGGGCAGGATGGTGTGCAGCTACGAACACAAAAGATCAAATAAATCGGACTAAAGATTCTTCCATGCCAAACAGTGTGTTTTGGCAGGTTTGATAGATTAATAAGGCATTTGACTAGGTCTGCTAATAAGTATTGCTAATTAAGTTTTAGTGGATGGGAGCAAAACAAAACACATACAAATAGATTACTTTGTTTCACTACAAAAGAACAGCAAGATTCTCTTTGGAAAAAAAAAGATGAAACGGAGTTTCTGAAGGAAGAAGAATACTGTTCCCCAGTTTAGTTTTGGCATTTATTAATGGCAACATAGTTAAAATTCTTAGAATAATAAAATCTTCTTTCTATTCAGATTACCTAGTTCTTTGGTGCGCTGAAAGAAAGGTTACCAAAGTACTATTGAAAAGAAACAAGGAATTTAGTTAACTGGTGTATTTGTAATAAGGGGGAAACACCGGAGCAAGTGTGCTTAGCTTGACCATCAAAAGTCAGACACCCAAATTAATTCTTAGTGGATTGGCTGTCAAAAAACAAATCGCTATTTCCACATATTTAGTGGTTAAAATAAGGCCAAACCCTGATACGATGCCAAGTGCATTCAAAATATGGAAGTCGAAAGAAGGCAACACAGTCATCATAAAACTGCCTGGTTCACATCGAAACAAGAAACGAGAAATTACAAGAATTAGACCAGTGAAAATAGGAGAAAGGAATGGTTGCTTCGAAAAAAATCTAGGTAGATCTTAAAACAACTATATGCATAAATGATTACTCAAACCTACTAATAGAAAAGTAGAGACGGTCGGATTTGCCCATCAGAATCATAAATGAGTAGCGCAAATACTTTTATATTCTACGATACTCCCTGGACCAAACACGGAACTTCCTGAAGTCAGGACATCGGTTGATAACATTTTTTTTAAGTTGCAATGGTCAGCACAAATTCGACTCAATGTATTCCAGCTGTGCATCTTGTTTATTTGCTGTCTTTTTTTTCCCCCCAGGTCACTCTGTTCGGCCAAAGCGCGGGAGCTCAGTCCATTTTCGTGCACTTGATGTCGGTCAGGAGTGCCGACCTCTTCCACCGATCCATCATAGAGAGCCCGCCCCAAGCGCTGCCCTTCAAGTCGTTTTCCGACGCCAGAGGGCTTGCCGGAAAATTTGTTGCGGAACTGCACTGCAGCCTATCAGACATGGCGTGTCTCCGGTCGAAGACGACGTCAGAGGTACTCGACGCGCAGCAAAAGGCCACTGCATCCTTCTCCTCTTCCAACATACTGCAGAACTTCGAGCAGTGGGGCCCGTGCGTGGACAACAACGAGCTGTTTTACCAGCCGCTGGTCGGCTTCAACAAAGGTGCCTTTTCCAGGAAGCCGATGATCGTCGGAACAGTGACGGAAGAGGGGCTGGCCTACGTTTACGGCGCGTTCAAAGACCCTGTGCCCAACGTCGGCTACCTGTCCTTTATCCTGTCGCTTTACTTTGAGTTATTCACTGGTATAATGACCGAGTACCCGCCCACCAACCCGCAGGACGAACGCGGTCAGCTCACCAACCTCACTACGGACTACGTCTTCCAATGTCCCGTGCGCAACACGACCAGAGCCCTTGTTCAACACAACGTCCGTGACGCGTGGCTCTTCGTGTTCGACCACGCCTTGTCTTTCAATGGCTGGGGGAACGATTCGATCTGCACTGGGCACGTCTGCCACGCCTCCGAGATTCCGTACGTGTTCCAGTCGGTTTCTCTGGCCGGGTTCAACATGACGCCGGACGAAATCGTTATGTCCGATCTCATGATTACCTACTGGACCAACTTTGCCAAAACGGGGGACCCGAACGCGGAAGGAAGCGGGAAGGTCATCAGCGCCTCCGATCCCACGTACTGGCCTCGCTACGGTTCCGCCAACAGATGGCCCCACGTCAAATTCGAGACACCAAGGAGCCATGTTGGTTATGACTACAAACAAGCCAAATGCGACTACTGGGACACGACAGGCTATTTACTGAACTGGAGCATCTCATAAATGATACAAATTCCGCTCAAGTTCAGCTTTACTTCATAATTTGATATCCTGATATTGACTTGGTTCAGCATTAAAGTTCTAATAGCTCACTGGTTTACTGACTTCTTTGTTACTAGTTCAGAAACAGGGATACTTTCCTTCGCGTTCTACCATTTAGCTTCACTTCAGCAAATTATTTTGTTATCTGTTGACCAGTGGTCAGGGCTCAAGTAACCATAGAGTCTTCATCTCGTGTACCCGAAGTGCCCTACTTGAGCTCATTATTTTCGGATGCGAGAGGAAGCTGGAGTACCCGGGGAAAGTCCATTGGTTGGTGAGGAGGAGCTGGAGGATACCATGTCAGGGCACTACAAACCGAACCGAACCGAACCATGGTAGTTTAGCACGTTACCATTATACCACCAAACGCACGTTTATGCGGCCAAATAGGGTTAAACATCTGCCAGGGACTTTAAGGGACGTAACTCGTTAGAAATGATTTTAATTTTCCCCATCTTCTGCGTTTAACGAATTGAATATCAACTAAACGCGATCGGGTAATCTTTATATCGTGAATGCTGCTCCTTAAATTATCTTTCGAAATATCTCTAGCCCAAAGATCTGCTGCAATCGCCCTTACACGGCACAAGCGTAAATAATGAATAATAAAGAGCCTTTTATTTATTATTATTATTATTATTATTATTATTATTATTATTATTATTATTATTATTATTATTATTATCTAAGACGTGTATTCTAAAAAACTCACTAAATTGATTGCCACTTTTAACCTATAACATTTCTCACGATTTTCTTTATCAATGAGAAATTTCTCACCTGTCTTTCTGACGACACGGCTGATACACGATTTTTTCAACACGCATCAGGCTTTTATTTAATAGATCTGCACATTGATATAAAGAATATTGAGTGTTAAATTTTGATGTCAGAAGAACATGAAAAGAAAAGCAAACAAATGCAAAGATGGAGGTAGTTTGCAATATATTTATTACGTATTTTTGTACGATATCAGAATCGTCACTCAGGTTACGAACCCAGTACAGCGCCATAAGGGGAATTGCAACCAATTATGGCCCTATATTTCTTGGTCCCATTTGCTGATCCATCCGTTGAAGATGAAGGATGGTGATTATTATTATTATTATTATTATTATTATTATTATTATTATTATTATTATTATTATTATTATTATTATTATTATATTATTATTATTATTATTATTGTTGTTGTTGTTGTTGTTGTTGTTGTTGTTGTTTATTATGATTATTATTATTATTATATTATTATTATTATTATTATTATTATTATTATTATTATTCTTATTATTATTATTATTATTATTATTATTATTATTATTAATGAACAAAACCAAAAATCCATCAAGTCAGTTGAAAATTTTCTCAGTTTGTTACCAAAAGTTTCACCTGGACAAGCACCGCTCCTATGTTGATGGCTTATAAATGAAACACACCTGTTGTTGATTGTTTTTTCAAAGACGTCTAAACATTCGCATCTTTGAAATCACGGCGTTCGTCGATCTTGCATCTTTGTGATGTTTGTAAAGGAACAAAAAGGAATGAAAAATCAAGTTTTATATACCCACAGGTGGCAATCCCACGGAATCCGACCCCCATGGAGCCCCTGCCCTTCACGAAACAAAGAGAGAAAAACCTTTTTGCCCTCAGCAGCATCTCGGATCTAGAGGTGGTCCGTTTCAATCAGGTGAGAATTCTTCGATATCTATTATTTCCTTTTGTTAATATCGTTTAGTAAATCTTTCAGAAAGATAATTTCAGAGAAGATAAGTTTCTTCCCAGCGAGTGCTAACAGTTCGTATTTCGATGTGCATCGCTTATTTCATACTTCTCTTACATATCATTTATGATTTTGACGACTAAGATTTCACCAAGCTAAAAGTTACTGCTGCGGAAAAGCAAGAGGAGAGTTTCCAACAGTAGCGCCAGGACAAGAACTCGCCATTACTTCGCCACGCCTGAACTCACCGTAAAGGCACCTCACAAATGATTTAAAGACCCGTCTGGTGTCATCTCCACCTTCTCGCCTGCAAAATGTGGGCAGGACGTGAAAACCCCTCTCTTTTTTTTGTGCAATAGGAATAAGATGCATTCAAGGGTTAGGCCAGAGGACATGTTTCGTAAGACGACTCTCAAGTATTAGCGGCCTGTGCTTTACTCCATCGAGTCCAGGTTTCAGCAGAGTGGCACCTGATACATTTAGTAAATTTTTTATCTAAATATTAATAATTATCCTATAAGGGTTAAATAAACTAGTGGGCATCGTTTACATGGGATACCCTGACCCTCCATCTTTAATTTTTTTTTTTGTTTTTGTCAGATGGAAAGTCTACTAGTTCTACAGCTCTTTGAAAGAAGATTAATTTTTTTTTTAAAGATAAAATGAAGTATGAGTGTATCCATTCATAATTGGCCGCAGCCACAGATGGCAGCAGCTGTACGACGTCACTTCCGGGTTTTTACGATCTCAGTTTGTCCGTACGATACGTCGTTGAGAGGTCACCAAATAACAGCGAACAACAGAGTAGATCTAACATATTCCTATTAATAAAGTTGTTTTTGTTTTTTTTTTCCTTTCGCATAAAAGCGATATATTTTAATACACGACGGAAAACCCATCCACAATTCATCTGTGATCACTGTCAATAGAGAAACAGAAGACCATCCTTACGCGGTAGTTAAACGTCGTTACGTGTAAGAGATATCTCGGCTGATCCTAATGATGCAACAGAAAGAAAAGGCGGAGTTATTTAAGGAAGCGATTAGAGATGGACGAGAAGCTGCAGCCAGGTAGGATGGCGTCAGGATACACTTCAGCCGTGCACTACGAGTGCTTTCTAAACTCCTTTTGGGGAGAGTTAAAATGGGCGGTTGGTTATTCACGTGCTTTGTTGACGGAGCGCACCACTGTTTGGGGGGGGAGTTCCGGGGCCCAGTCGACCTTCACCCACGAGGCTATCGCCCCCCACCCTAGAAAGTCGGCGCTACCAACACGACGCGCTGCAGGAACTATCAATGGACGACATTCTGACGACCCACCTCAACATCCTTCTGAGTAATAAAAAAAAGAAGGGACCGACCCTTCGTGATCGGCCTAACTCGTCCCTTACGACAACTTCGGCAGCTTAAGACGAGGATCCTAACCAGACAAGCCAGTGATGACGGGGCACCACGAGGGAAGGTCCCTTGTGTATAGATTTTATACGGGTTCGTGGCCCAACATCTTTACATGGGGGGGGGGTTTGCCCCCCAAACTTTCTCGGGGCACTTCGCAGAAATAATGGCGTATTACCCACCAGTAAACCCCGTTACCTGTTCGGTCGGACCGCGCCATCCGCCTCAACCATTCCCAGCACAGCGCCGCCTGGTACAACCATCCACGTGACGGGGCGGAGCCGCCGCACGGAGACGACGTGAACCTGCCCGACCGCGCGGGATGCGATGCTGGGCGAACTTCGCCAAGACGCCCGACCCAAGCATCAGCGTCGGAAACAACGCAGTGTCCACCAGCTCCACTAGTCAAACCACGGGCCGCAAATCCGTTTTACGACACCGGAAAACAACCCGATTTACGACTACAGAAAAAGAAAAGAAAAGGAAAAAAACACTGTGAACCCTGGGATACCATGGCTATGATGAATTTTAATTCCAACGTTCTTCATCCTTACACCAGTAATGTAAATATTAGGAGTCAAAACGACTGTTATTATAACTTAGATTTGTTTTTTTAGGTAATTGCCAAAGTGACAGATTATCAACTTGCATAAAAAGTGTAGTAATATTATTTGCTTCTTTTCCTTTTCAGTCAAGATCCCAACTTTCATTGAATATATTATCTAAATAAGGAGATTTCACTGTATACTCATCCAAGGTTCTTGCGGTCTGTCTTCTGTCTGAATCGCATAAATGAACAAGGGTTAATTAAAGCAGCCATAGTCTAAGGTTTCGCGCCATTCTAGAATGTTCTAATCTTCCTCGATAAAGTCTAATTAAACCTGCTGGATTTGAGCGTACTGAAGTACCTACCAGTTTCTATTATCCCACGTGCTTAATTGGTGGAAGGGGGGGTGGCAAAAACCTGACAGAATGACACAGTTTGAAAGCTGAGATGCGAGTACATGGTTTCCGAAAAGACTTTTGTTAAATCACGACAAGTGTGACTTGAGTTAGAAGTATTCGAAAGCAGGCATTTAGGTAGTAGTAATCTCGGGCACCTGTTACAGCGAAAGACATGGATTTCCGTTGTCGCCGATGCGGAACGCTTCTCCGTGGCTTCGTCGGAGAACTCGGCCGCTCGGTGTACAGCGAACGAGCGCCAATAACCGTATGGCAAGTCGTCGTGTTTCCGTGTGTCTTACGTGTTCGTTGGAATACTTTAAAGCCGGGTCTCCGAGTCTCAGGCAGGATTCACCTCTTACAGCGCCAAAACCACCCGAAGATGGTCTAACTTCATCCGAAAGGGTTAAAGCAGCAAAAATCAAGCAATACAATACTTGCACATATATTTTATTTTCAAAACTCGGTGTGTGTTTTTTTTTTACACCTGGGATGGGGGGGTGGGGTGAAAAACACGGTCATAATCCGCCACCCGCTCAGGTGCACCACCACATCTCACCCTGACCACCTTACGCTTGTCTCGAGAACTATGGCCGTGGCGGACTTCGATTTGGCAAAACATTTGGTGACGAATAAATAACCGGGTAATAAAAGAAAGGAAAAAGAAGTTAAAGCCTGTGAAAACCCCAGATGGAAATGCCTGCCCAGTGCGTTTGAGAGGGTTAAGTTTAAGTCGGAAAACGGTATTTAAAAAAAATCACCTTTAAATAGATCATGATATTTACATACGGCATCATAGCGAGTCTACCTGGTACTTGGCACTGCAGTCGTGTGATCCAGCTTTCCTCTTCACATTATTATTATTATTATTATTATTATTATTATTATTATTATTATTATATTATTATTATTATTATTATTATTATTATTATTATTATTATTATTGTTATTGTTATTGTTATATGCCACATCCAAAAAACAGAAACATAATATAGATTTGAAGTTTTATAATAGTTTTATATCATCTGCGTATTGATATATTTTCAAAATCAAATAAATTTTTTCTTTCAAAATTTGCATTTTCTAAACAACAAAAAAAATTCGTTAAAACACAAGAAATGTTTAATCATTGAATGAAATTTACTTTTAAACTGTTTAACAAACTTATTAGTATGTTAGTTTGTCTTTATTTAGATATCCAAGTGGCTTTAATTCACTAAATTAGCAGTAAAACTGGAGAGAACTTTCGCAGTTTAGAATTGACGTATAATATATATTTTTTGATTATTTGTTGTTGTTTTAGTATTTTTTTTAATAAATACAGTCAACAAACAAACAAACGAATGAATATATGACGATGAATAAGACAGTCTATAAAATCAAAATCAACAATATATATTTACTTTCAACATTTTTCATTTCATCAATTATGTAAAATATCAGACACTTGCTTCAGTGTTTGCAACTCGACTAGTCTTATCCTTTCCTTATGGATTATCTCCAAGATGTTGGGGAGGAAGCAAATAAGCTGCAACTAAAACCACCAGAACCAAAACAAGGCCATTTTTGTCCACCAGTCACAATAAATATTGTAGATAGTAATGCCATCTTTAAAAATAAATTAAAATATTTTAAGAAAAATCTAACTGTCTTAATGTTTATAATAATAATAATAATAATAATAATAATAATAATATAATAATAATAATAATAATAATAATAATAATAATAATAATAATAATAATATTTTAGATTACATGGGGATACTAGTTTTCAAAGAATATTACATTTTATGATATCAATCCATGAGCAATGTTAAAATCCACAGGAACTTAAATCGAGAGACATTTTAAATTAATTATAAATTTCTTAAATCTTATCTTTTTAAAAAAGCAGATAAATTTACACCAAATACATAAACAACCAAGTAAAGGTCTGATATTTTCATATCATTTATTATTATTTTTCATGCGTTCTAAAGAAAATAGCACGTTTCGCTTTCTCTCTGAAACACTATCCCCCCCCAACAACGATATCACGTGATGATAAAACCACGCGAGATTACGTTTTCTGCCTCGTTTCTAACCTGCCAGGCAGTTTCGTACTACACGATCGGTTAAAGTCTACAGCAGATGGTGTTTCAACAACATGATTAGCCAAGGTGTAGTCATTTATACTTCAGTAGGACGTTGGACGCGTGATGCATATAAAATCCCTTCAGAGGCTGGGGGCCGGAAGCCAGTCGAGTTCTGTCCCGGAGAGACCAGCCGCCGTTTCGTATAAGACCAGATTATTGAATGCTACATATTTAAGAAAATTTTTTTATTTTTCTTTCCAGAAATAGCAAAATTTGATTATTAGTCGTACTAATTCTATCTTTTTAGGCGGTGGGAGGGTAAATAGGCGAGCATCGGTTAATATGCACGGTAAAATAGCCGTCAGTCTTTACGTGGATTTCTATCATTATGCGGCCAAAGAGGACTGGTCCATTGTAATAGCTTACACCTGTGATCCTAACCCACCGATGGCACCGATGGATGTAAACGTCCCAAGAATGTTTATTGCTAAATCCCTTTTCAAACTGATATAAATTTATTTTCAGTTCGGTTTCAAAACAAGCAAAAAAAGAATTCAGAAATAGATAGGAAAAATGACATTACTGATGATCCAGTTCTGACGCCAGCCATATTAACACTTTGCCAATCAAGCAGATCTACAATTAGCTACAGTCGACGCCTCTGAAGAGCGTCGGGATTTTAACTCGCAAACTTTGAGACAATTGGAAATCTTCTGGATCGATAGCCCTTTTCCATCAGACACCAAATCAGATACAGAGAACAACAAAAATGCAAACTAACATTTATGCATATTAGTTGTTTTTTTTTTTTTTTAAAAAAAGAATATTAAATACAAAAGTAATTCTGAAAAATATGACATAGATTTCAAATATTTGTAACACACAAAAAAAAAATTTACATAGAATTATTTTGCAAAGCAAATTGACATTCTTCGTAACTTCTTTTAGAAAACAGTGTACAATTTCAACTAATATTCGTATCACGAGGCGTACACTCGACGGAGTAAATACAAGCATGTTTTCATTTCAAAAAAGTTATAAACAAATAGGTGAATTTATAAAAAAAAAAGTGGAATTTTATTATCCGGAGCTTAAAAGATGAATAGCTGAATCAGAGAAAGCATCGTGCCAGATTATCCACAAAATTTTTTTTTTTTTTTTTTTAAAAAAGAAGACAGATTAAAGACAAAGTTGGCCACTGCCGCTTCTATATATATATTACAAACTCTAGTTTTTCTTAAAATTCTATTTCGTAGACGATTTTCATTGTTGCTTGTTTTAATTAGTAACTACACTTCGACACGCAGAGATTGGTTTCCAAAAACCTGCACAGACCTTTGAGGCTTTAAGTTGCCCGGTAAATTTTCAAAAATGATCCAAAGCGATGACGTATCGGATCCGGAAAAGATAATATCACTGACGTAGGAAAGCGATGCTTCAAAATTAAATACAACAGAAAGCGGGTGACTGCCGTATCGCAGTATCTAAACTAAATATCATAATGTTTTATTCAAGATGTTGATATAATTAACAGCTGTATACTCAGCTGCTGACTTTCTGGACGTATTATTCAAACTATAATGGTTTAAAGCCCGATTCTATAATTTTCAGTTCGAATTTCAGGTTGTTCTTTTCTTCTTCTTAACTTTCAGCCAATCGGTACTAGAAAATACTTTCAATAGGTCGATACTGAATTAAGGATACGCGGAAATCCTGATGAAAAATGATTAATTTTTTAGTGATTCTGTCATATTGCGAGACAAGAATTTCAATTTGCTTCTAATTATGTACGCGTAATTATCGACAAAATACATATTGTTCCTTAAAGAAGAAACAGACGTGTGGATAGCTAGCTTTTAATATTCGCAGCTGTTTACGAAAATGTAAAGCGTTGAAAATATGTTAATATATATATATATGTATATATTTTAAATTCATTTTCCATGACCGCGTTGATTAACAGGCAGATTTCATACGCAGAGATCTTCTTTAACAACAAATAAACGTCTTACCGCCATCTGACGATCTGTCTAAACCTTCTTTTCGAGAAATTAGAAATAAGTGCTGAGAAAATAATCATCATAAAAGACTGGATAACGACAATTTTATTCAATTTAGACAAACTAGTAATAAAAAAATGCAAAATTAATCATGTAATTCTAAATGTTTGGTTATAGGTCTTTAAAAATATTTTTAAAAAGTCGTGCATATTCTCATGACAAATCGACACATTGGCAGGTAATAATGTTGCAATTTAAAACATAAGGGAAATTATACATCTTAGTTATAAAATTGTATTTGATTAAGTTCATGTTAATATTTCTAATAAGACCAGTCCAACCCTTCTGATGCTTTAGGTAAATCATCATTTAGCTTCTCATAAAGAAACTTATTCCCCTTACACTATTTCGTATTTTAAAGGAGCCTGTTGAAAGATTTAAACAATTACAAATAATTATTCAGATCTTTTAACGTTAATCAAACCCCTCTAAGCAGATATGTCCGCTTTGACATTTATAGCCAGTTGATGCTGGAAGCAGATTTACTATCCGCGGCTTAACGAAAACAATTCCCTCTATTGCGATTAGTTGGAATGCTCTCTCACGTGTTGTTGTTGTTGTTGTTTTTTTTTTAAAGCTCCGCAACTTTCCCGATCAAATCCCTGATGTCATATTTTTTTTGTGTGTGTGTGGTGGATAAATAATGAAACTTTCCCGTTCGAGATTTAACTGAGCAACCTTACCGACTATCGAAATGTATTAACCTTGTAGCGATGTCCGACTGGTTGTCCTTTAAAAAAAAAATACTGAAATAGACGCAATCGATAAGTTTCCATCGATCCGAGACTAGAACAGAAGACCTACCGCTGGAACAGGTCAGATTAATATTCGAATTGAGCTCAACGTTAATCACAGATGACGCAAAAAAAAAAAAAATAGAGAGGACAGACGTGAGTAATTGCATGCAGATCGCCAGTCGACAGAGAATTCATGATGGATTCGAGATCGGTCGTAATACTCGGTGAAAAACAGCTGGAATTAAGACTGCAGCCGTGGAAACGTTTTAGGGCGACAGATGATCTGCTTGCATATGTTATCGTCGTTAAATTTCTGATTTTTAACTTAATTTTTATGGAAATTAGAATGGGGAGGAAGGGAGAGAGAACGTTTTGAAATCCACGTGTAGTATTTATCAGGTGGGTGGGTGGAGCCAATAACTTCAACACGTGTTTTGTTGTCAAGGTATCCAGTCGTCAAATCGATACAAATGTCCATCAAATACCAAAAAAAAAACTGTACATAAAAACATCCGACATACGTAATATTGCACTGGACAAACAAACATCTCGTGGTTAATAGATCAGTAAAGGTAAGTAAAGTACATCTTTACACGAAAATTGCTGCTGACACAATGAGGCGCCGTTGTTGTTGTTGTTGTTGTTGTTGTTCTTCTTCTTCTTCTTCGATACACATCGTTTTGTTTTTCATTATTGGCGTATGTGCGCGTGCGGATTAGGACAGGAGATGTTCACCTGGGTTACAATGGCGGAGGAAAGGGGGAATTCGTTTCCATTCTTTGCATTCTTCACTTCTTCCCAGATGACTGAGAGTCGACCGAGTGCACGGTGATTTCTCGTTGGCTTTTCTCCCACTTTTCTGTTTGTCTGTTTAGGAAGGTGCATTCGTGGGGATATCTTGCGTTCAGGAAAACACCGAGCTGGGTTCGAGGTGGGCGTCAGGGCGTCAGGCCTCCTCCTTCAGCGTTTCCACCGTCTTGGAAATTGCTTTGGAAAGTTTCGGGGTGGATGAACCCGCTGCCCCGCGCTCCTCCGTTATGGAGGTTTCGCGCATTCGCCACATGTTCATCATCTCGTACCTGAAACTGGATATGTCGTGCTTGATCTCCTCGAAATCGTCTGCAAGAAAAAAGGTTTTTAAAAAGGTACGAAAATGAAACATTCAAGTCAGAAAAAAAAGCGGCTTACACGGGGGAAATATCACCATAGCAAGAACAGTAACTCGTAAAAGAAGAAAAAAAGCGGCTTACACGGAGAAAATATCACCATAGCAAGAACGGTAACTCGTAAAAAAAAAAAGACGGCTTACACGGAGAAAATATTGCAACGGTAACTCGTAAAAGAAAAAAAAACGGCTTACACGGGGGAAATATCACCATAGCAAGAGCAGTAACTCGTAAAAGAAAAAAAAACGGCTTACACGGAGAAAATATCGCAAGAACGGTAACTCGTAAAAGAAAAAAAAACGGCTTACACGGGGGAAATATCACTATAGCAAGAACAGTAACTCGTAAAAGAAAAAAAGACGGCTTACACGGAGAAAATATCGCAAGAACGGTAACTCGTAAAAGAAAGAAAAACGGCTTACACGGGGGAAATATCACCATAGCAAGAACAGTAACTCGTAAAAGAAAAAAAGACGGCTTACACGGAGAAAATATCGCAAGAACGGTAACTCGTAAAAGAAAAAAAAACGGCTTACACGGGGAAAATATCGCAAGAACGGTAACTCGTAAAAGAAAAAAAAACGGCTTACACGGGGAAAATATCACAAGAACGGTAACTCGTAAAAGAAAAAAAATGGCTTACACGGGGAAAATATCACCATAGCAAGAACAGTAACTCGTAAAATAAAAATAAAACGGCTTACACGGAGAAAATATCACCTTAGCAAGAACGGTAACTCATAAAAGAAAAACAAACGGCTCACGTGAAGAAAATATCATCATAACTGACATTTTGTTTCTTTAGATATATATATATATATAGCGAGGAACAACACTGGACTCAGTGAGAGAAGCTTGCTAATTCAATGGATATATTTATCAGCATAACCTCGAATATCTTAACCGTCGGTTTATCCGATCACACGCCAGATTTGTCCCAACAGTGCGAGTATATTTTACCGCCAGCTTATATTCGTCTAGAATGTGACTCAGACAATAATCTCACTGTTGCTTGTATTTAGCCGAATTAAATTTTCTTTTTGTTAAGGATTAAATAATCCGCTAAGTACATATAAAACCAAATCGCTCCTCTAAGCTGTGAACTGCATTATTATCCGATCACAGAATGTGAGCTCTTCTTGCTTTAATTAATAACGTAAAGCCAAACAACTTTCAACTATTATTTTCTTGTAATTACTGTGAAGGCGGTGTGTCAGCAAAAGTCCTTTCTGTAGTATCAAAGGTTATTATCCTCCTTGGTGTCAGTCATGGAAACTTTGATAATACAAATCTGCAGGTTTTCCGAACTCTTTCTTTGTTTCAGACAATATATTTGTAAAATAACTGCTAATAGTCGATGAACCTGTTGGGTTGTCACAAATTTAATCGAGTAAATGCTGGCAGTTTTTCCAAATAAAAGAATTTCTTAAAATGCTTATATTTTTTAAAAAAAGCCGTTTGAATAAATAAGAATGAGATAGAGTTTTACTAAGTATAAAAGAAGATGCGAGAAATAATTCCCATAATATTTAGGAGAACAAAATTTGAAATGTTCAACATAACAAAAAGTCTAAAACAAAAGATATATATATATATATAAAATATGGAAAATTCAGCTTTTCAGATTTGCTTTAAATTTTTTGTAATTTAACTCTTTCCCAGACGTACTATTATTTGTATTAAATAACTTATTATTTATGAAGAATTATTGTTGAAATACTCTTGAATTTGTCGCTAACCATAATTTTGCGAGACAGTTGTGTTTCAGTATATTAAATATTTCCTCGTGCTTCATCGAAATTGTTAACCCTTGGAATATCATCCGTCCTGTTAACTCGGATGATTTCCGCCGGGGAACATAATTTTAAACAAAAAATATGCAAATATGAGATATAGATAATCAAATATAATTATCGTCATGCACGCTATATACAAACAAAAAGATGGCTAAATGTATTTATTTTACCTTCTGTGACTTCAGCTTCTCTCTGTATATCGAAAATGTATCTCTGAATTATTCTTTGCATAACTACCTGTGAAAATAAAACAAGCTTAAATTATTTTTTAAAAATGTATTGTGTATATATATATATATACGCTATTGGAAATAATTATGGAAATACGGGATATTAATAAATGAGTAATTGCAACTATGTAAAACAGACAATGCATTATTAAAGAAAGTATACGTTAAACCAGGGGGGTGGGCAAACTACGGTCCGCGGGGTCTATTTGTGCGGTCCCAGACATTCTCGCACAGAATAACGCGCTTAACGAGACTACAGTGAGATTTCGCGGCCATGTTTAAACAGAATCGGACGATAGCGATGGACGTAGTATTACTTTAAAGTCTTTTAATACATATATTAACATATATTTCAAATTTTGTTATCTTAACAATGAGGGCTACAAAAACTACAACCCCCCCCGGAAATTGAAGATGAATGCCGTACGTTTAACATGGAATGGACGTACAAATATTAGAAGTGAAGCAGTGTGCCTAATGTGCCATAACAGTGTTGCTGTTTCTAAAGAGTATAATTTGAAGAGACATTTTCAGACTAAGCACAGAAACTTTGGAAGTAATTTATCAGAAAGTGAACTACAGCAAAAAAGCCGATGACGTGGTGAGAAGTTTAAAACAACAACCATACAAGAGGCTGCCACAGAGGCCGGTTCTGTCTTTGCTTATAAAATTGCCAAACATAACAAAGCGTTTTCTGAAGCAGAATTTTTAAAGGACTGTATGCTTGATGCTGTTGATATTGCATGGCCAGAAGTCAGAACAAAAATTGAAGCTATATCTTTGTCAAGGAGAACTGTAGTTTGTCGTATTGATGCCATTTCGCAGAATCTGTCAGAACAGCTACTTGTGGCTGGCAAGTCATTCGAGTGGTACTCACTGGCACTAGATGAGAGCACTGACATACAAGACACAGCACAACTGCTTGTGTTTATTAGAGGAATTGATGATGATTTTGCAATTACTGAAGAGTTGCTGTCAGTTGAACCATTGAAGGACACCACAACTGGCCAAGATTTGTATGAATGTGTTAAAAACTGCTTGGATGGATCTGGTTTACCTCGGAACAAGTTGGCAAGCATAACAACAGATGGTACACCTGCATTAGCAGGAAAACACGTTGGCCTCATAAAGCTGCTTAATGGCAGAATGAAAGATGAGCATCCACTTCACACTGTGTTATCATTCCATTGCATTATTCACCAGGAAAGTCTGTGTAAATCTGTCCTGGATTTAAAACGTGTGATTGATCCTGTGGTACGTGTTATTAACTTAATCCGAGCCAGGGGGCTAAATCACAGACAGTTCAGAAATCTGCTGGATGATATGGAGTGCGAATATTCAGATCGTTGGTTAAGCCTGGGAAATGTTTTGAGAAGAGTGTGGAATCTGAGAGAATAAA
This sequence comes from Nautilus pompilius, assembly GCA_018389105.1. Classification (NCBI taxonomy): domain Eukaryota; kingdom Metazoa; phylum Mollusca; class Cephalopoda; order Nautilida; family Nautilidae; genus Nautilus; species Nautilus pompilius. The sequence goes on along the minus strand of JACATO010001136.1, from coordinate 461,814 downwards.
TTTTGCTCTTTCTTGAAATGAAGAACATTAGTTGTGAATTTTTAAGTAACATGAAAAAGACAGAATGGATGTGCGATTTAGCGTCCACAGTTGACATTTTCAAAAAAACTGACTGAACTCAACATTACGTTACAAGGCAAAAGTGTTTTTGCACATGAATTGTTTGTGGAAATTATATCATTTCAAGTGAAACTAGCACTCTTTTCCAAACAACTGAGTGAGCACAACTTTGTGCATTTCCCCTTGTTACAGACACAGACTGTCCCACAAGTCTGTTCAGAGAAATACGGTCAGCAGGTATCTGCTTTAAAAGATGAATTTTCAAGGTGGTTTGCTGATTTTAAATCTATGGAAGATCAGTTCAATTTCCTGAGGTTCCCCTTTTCATTTAATATTGAAGCAGCGTCAAATGATCTCCAGTTGGAATTAATTGATCTCCAAGCAGACAAAACTCTGAAGGAGAGTTTTAAGAATATGAAACTGGCTGAATTCTGTGCATCACTCAGTACAAAGAAGTTTGGTAATTTGAAAACGTTTGCCAGAAAAATGTGTATTATTTGCTTCAACCTGTATTTGTGAACAGACTTTCTCATGTATGAACATTAACAAATCAAAGAACAGGTCTCTTCTAACAGACTCAATTTTTCACTCTGTCTTTCGTGTAACTACAAGCTTGCTGAATCCTGACTACAACAAACCTGTGCAGGGCTATGTGCAATTGCATCAATCTCATTAACAGTTTAACTGTTCAGCAACATTTATGAAGCAACATAACATTAAATTCAGTTTTATCTGTTACTTTCTTTGTGTACCAAATAATACAATTGTATGAATAATAATTGTATTTTTATGTGAAAATAACTTTTATTAGATTTATTATTTAGTAAATTTAGTTTTTTGTCGAATGCGGCCCGCTTGAGACCTTACGGATGTTCCATGTGGCCCACCTCTGCGTTAAACAGTGCACTGATGTTTGTTATGTGAGTTATTTGCTTTAGATAGAGCATCGACTTTGGTTTCTTGCTCCCATACAGGTTGTCGACGTATGGCTGTGGAATGCTGTTCCAAATATCCAGAAGCACTTTTCAAAAATCATCCAAGGTGTTTGGTTGCCATTTGATGTTCTCAGTAGCTGTATAACTCCATATAGCCTCAGCGATGTTCATATCAGAACTTCGTGCAGGCCGAGGCATCTTTGTGAGTGTGGTCCATCAGCCTCTTTATTTTCCAAATAGTTTCTCATCACATTGGCGGCATGCTTTGGATTTCATGTTGGGAGATGAACACCCACCCAGTGAGATCTTATTGTTCTCGAAAAAATGCTGACACCCGTACTTCTGGCTCGCATATCACGCAGAAAACATATCCAGAGTTATATGACATAACTTTTGGAAAATGTGAGGTTTCTTCCTCGACTGCGTCCATTGCCGGCAGTATTAATTTCGCTTATCCTCCTCCTCCTCCTGCTCAAAGTCTTCGATTACAGCTCCTTCTGAAACACGGAGTCAAGCTGCAATCTGCCGCATGGAACAGCCTTCACTGGCTAAGTGATGTCTTAGAGACTATAGCATTCAGCACACTACAGTGATATCATTGCCCATAGTCTTTCTGCTGGTGCAACTTTTCTGGTTGCTTAATTGATAATGAATCACGGTGCACTATATCAACACGTGACTGTACTGTGACGCTTTTGATTCTCTATTTGAGATGAAATTCTATCACGTGTTATTTGCGTTTTATATTCGGATTTTCTTGTTTCCTTAATTATCATCATCATCATCTCTCTCTGTACTGACGTCATATCTCACTGTATTGACGTCATTTCTCGGGAGTGACGTCATTTCTCTCTATGTAGTGACGTCATATCTCTCTGTATTGACGTCATATCTCTCTGTATTGACGTCATTTCTCTCTCTCAAAAAAAAATCTGTCTGGAACTTGCACCTTCAACTCTAGAGTTAGTTTCATAGCAGATAGAAATAATTGCTACAAGGATCCCATGTCGCATCCGGGAAGAATAGATATTCCTTTTGTAAACCTGAGGGCACTTAACAGTGGATCAGCTTTTGGGACGTACGTGATGATATGTTGTTTCTAGTACAAGTAGCAAACAAGAATAGTAGGTTTGTTGTAATGTTACTCGGTGACATAGTAGTACATTCATTCTAGCGTTGAGAACATAGTAGTAGTAGGAGGTCCATTCCAGTGCTATTTTAAAATCTTAGCAGCAAGTTGTTTTAATGTCATCTGTGTACACATAAAAATATATATACTGGTATCTTAAAACCGAATAACTGGTGATTTCTAGTGAAAAATGTGTCTGGTGATAACAGTAGGCCAGTCGAGAAGTACCTATCGCAATGTTAGCTCTAGAAGCAAACAGTTCAGCTCTGCCACCGTTAGTGGTCAGACCATAACCCTGACCCATCACGTTACCTTGTATACAATCTTCCAGTAGATTCTGATATGTTAAAATTGCATTTTAATTAATAAATTTGTCGAAATATCTTCAAAGTACAAACCGAATAAGTCAGATGCTCTTTTGGTTTGTCGATCGGTAAAGTGTCTTCTGATCCGAGAATATCCAGAATGCTGCTTTCAGAATTGATCTATAAAAGAATTCAACTGATCAATAGTGTGGAGAACGGAAGCAAGAGAGAAGAAAGAACAGCAGCAATTTCAAGAGAAACCTGTTCATCCATAACGGGAGAAAAGAAGACCCCAAAAAACAAAACAAAAAAAAAATCAACCTACAGGTGCTGTTGTTAGGTTTCTTTCAACCTTAAGGCATAAAATAAAGAACCCTGCTATGTTAACTCTCTATATTCTAATCTACCCTCACGTAACTTGTACTGATTTATTAGGCAGATGTACAACATTAATGGTTTCCTTGCGCTCTCAGTGAAAAACAGATAAGAGACTCCTTAAAGTACGAGAACATTTATTATTATGCGTAACGTTTGTATTGTTCCTGTCTTTAGAGAACTAAAGCATCGACGTTGTGTCGTGTCACGGGATTCCAGGCTGCCTAATTAATTTCAGCCATTTCCAATATTAAAGCGGTGATGTAATGAAACCGAAAGTAAGTTTCTCCCAGCCAATAATTATTGAAACTTTTCAAGAATGCATTACCACGTGAGCAAATTGTCGCTGATTACTTCAATTTTGTTTGCGACTGATAAGAACAATGACAAAGTAAATGTATTTCAGGACGCAATTTTTAAAATAGATTAGTCCCACAGCAAGCATTAGCGATTCCTTAGTCCAGGTTCTACTTTCACTTTAAAAACGCTCTTCTTGTGATCACGTCCTTAACTCACTCTGTCTTCTTCAGACTGCTCTTTCTCCTCTGGCGTAGGTTCTGCCGCATCCTCCTCTTCATCTTTGCGGCAGCATCTGCGGCATCTGTAACACAATTTTCCGATGGACTGAATAATACTTCGGGGAATTTCGAAAAGATTCAGAGGCACGGGCAGCGGAGATCCGAAATTAATGTACTCCATGTAGAGAAGGCTTCTAGAGTACTTCCATTCCACATCGGCGTCTGTCTGAAAAGGTAAACCACAAATATAAACGTGAAATCTACCTGACAAGAATGTGTTCGGTGAAAATTGTATCGGCAAAACCCTAGTAGTGTGCCACAGATTTCAGTCTTAAAAAAAAAAAAAACTTTTGGTTTTTCTCCTGTGTTTAAATAAATACATATATGAAATCAATCGTATGGTAGATGTGAAGTTGGAAAGTCTAGTACAAAGTCAAAGATGCTCAGGTTCCACCGTCCGCCCCACTTACGGCCGATGTTTTGCAGACATTACTACGGTCGCCTTGTTCGTCTGTACTCCACTATCAGCCGGTTTTCCCCGGAGCATCGCCCACAACCAAGCAGCCTGTACGGGCATATAGAGCACATCAGACGTCCCCGGGATTGTCTGTTTAAAACGCGTCTACCGTCAACGTACATTGCCAAGGGGCTGTTCCCGTCTGAACTCCGGGGGTTTGGTTCGGATCTATACTTCACAGGTGGTTCCTGCTGGCCGGGCGCGACATCGAAACTCAAAATCTCTGACCCAATAATCGAACCACATCACAGAGAGAGAGAGAGAGAGAGAGAGAGAGAGAAGAGAGAGAGAGGAGAGAGGAGAGAGAGAGAGAGATGACGTCAGTAGAGATGGAGAGAGAGAGAGAGAGAGGAGAGAGAGAGAGAGAGAGAAAGAGAGACCGCACTTCACTATCCGGCTTTGCATCAAATCACTAAGACCGAGCTTTAGGGCGTTTCCCGGTGGGCTGAGACGACTGGTTGTCGTCGTTAATGCCGTAACCTTTCTTTCCAAACGAACAGATTAACCAAACGTTTGAATAGCTGGAGGCCGTAGCTGCGTCATCGTTCCTCTCTACAGCGGTGGAACCTGATGCAGATTATGGGTAAGGTCAATCAGATGCATTTATATTCTTTTCTAACGTTCTTCTAAATTATGTGCAGGTATAAACTTGAAATTCTCAACAACTGTAGCAAATAAAACCCAAAATATCCGTTATTGATAAGCTGGGATCCGCGGAGGCGATGTGCAAGATAATATGAAAAATAATACGTTATTAGGAGTTATTAGAAATAGCTACTAATAGAACAAGACTGACTGGGGGGTCTGGAACGCGTAAGGAGAGGTTCCCTAAAAGTAAAGCTGAGTTCACCCTAAATAAACGTAGGCAGAATTTTCTGCGTTACCATCCCTGATGCGTTTGACAGTAGTTAACTCTTATCCGAGCAGTATGTCCACTTCCGTTGTGTTGTATTGTGGGAACTGGTTCCTTAATTACCTATGGGTAGAAACTCGTTTCAGATTTCGTAAAACTTCCACTTAATATTTTTTTTTTTGTAAAACGTATTATTATTATTATTATTATTATTATTATTATTATTATTATTATTATTATTATTATTATTATTATTATTAACATCCAGGCGACAGCCAGCCACTACGCAGTTCACCTTTAAAGGCGTGGTCGCCAATTGACGTTGCTAGTTTGAAAATGGGAACAATGCAAGACAGGAAAATACGGGATCGATCAAATCTGGCATCACGCGGCACAGGTGATGAACGGTGATAAGCCATTAATCTCTATGGTGGGATGTAATCAGTGCGAATCTGCTTCACCCGAGAGGCGAACGCACTGAATGACAAGTAACTACTTAGTCATTGTCTTCTGCTTAGCTTCACGGTCGATGGAGACCAGGAACAATTAATAGAGGGTTGGGTTCCGCCAGCCTAACACAGCACTGCTCCGATTCCGCGTTTAGTTCCATAAAAAGCAACTGGCATATAGATTATGAGATGTCTGTATCTGAGAAAACCCGCTTACCTTCCAGGTTAATGAAGTAAATAAATCCCAGTAGTCCGTGAGCCAGACTGGGAGAGAGAACCCGCCTACTAGGGAATCTACATCACCGTATTTTCTAAAAAGCTTATAACAAACATGCGAATGTAAAATTCAGTTACTTGCCACCTAGGAATATCTGCTCGTGTCTAATCTTTGGCGACTTGTAAGTAAAGATAGATGCGGGGATAGATAGCAGCCCATTTTATCAACATGGTTCGGCCAAACTCTATATTACGTGATGTTTCAATGGAAAGGTCTTCATGGCGCAAAGGTCCTGCTATACTTATATAGGAATGAGGTCAATATGCTGTGTAAATTGTCGAAACTGTCCATTGTTCAGACAACCATGGCTGCACCAGAAGTTGTGAAAGAAGAAAAGGATACTTATCTAACATCTGGATCTTCTGGAGCCGAACTACAAGATGGGCAACGTCCTGGTGTCAGACTGAGCAGGGTGAGGAGTATCTGCCAGGCTGGAACACTCTGTCGTTAAGGTGAATCAGTTCACAACTCGTCCATTGCAAATAACTCCAAAGTTCAGCATATGCACTGGCGTGTGCTATTCACTTCACTTCAAGGATGTTATTGTGCAGCTTGATGCCTTCCAGATAGTCTGCCCTTGGGAAGATACCAGGTGGCGCTGGCTTCGCTGACATACTAATCATGTATGGGGTGTGTGCCAGTGAATTCATCAAGAGACTGTTGCCCAAAAGTTATTACAACAGAGAAATGTGTGTGCACAAGCGTATTCTAGAAGTTCTGGATAGACTGATATTTAACACGTTCAGAAAAGTGAGGGAAGTGCAGTCCGCAGTAAACGAAGTCCGAGTGAAGATTGATGCTTTTCTTGAAAGCCATGCGAAAGGTGAGAGAGCTGGTGGCCATTGTCAACGTCTTCATGATGTTTGCTTTGAGGATAAGGACAAGGTGCGAAATGGTGAAATAAAACAAACTGCGCAGCTTTGGATTCAGAACGTGGACAGACAGATCCAATCGGTGTAAAGATTCCTTTGAGCTATAAAAGAGTACTTCGATCTGCGCCTGACAGGTGTCCAAGAGTTTTATCTTTGGCCGTTCAGCATGTACCAGTCTGTCTTCCTTCTGACACTCGTCAACTTGCCACGTACACACCCCGGAGCAGAAAATTTACTGAGCAACTGCGAGTTCATTGTGTCCAGATCGAATATACCAGCATCAAGAAATCCTGTAGACGAGACAACTGTGCAGCCAATCAATCGCCATGCATAATTTAGAAGAGACTTCATTGGATTCAGCAGAAACTACCCAGCCTACTATAGATTGCGTTTGACAAGAAATTGAAGACTGAGCTACCTAACTTTCACATTGGAAAATGGCGGGCACTACTGTTTTCAATGACTCGGCATACAGGAGAATACAGCCGTCTGAAATTAGGCGTGGCGGTACAGATCTGCATCCCCTGATGACAATTTTCAAAAATTGTATGAATCACTTTGGAATTGAAATCAAAGAAGGTCTTTTCTGCATTTCTTTTGGCGCACGAGTTCCAGCTAAAGTTATGGATGATCTCCCGAATACTGAAAAGGCATTCGAAATCTCTGTTTAACAAAGACCTGTTAATACATTTCTGAAATTTCACGCACCTTTTTCAAAGAAATCCCTGAAAACGTTTGGTTCTTTTGAAAAGAGCAAGAAACTGAAGAGTTTAAAGATGAAATTCGTCCAAGTGATAGCACAGCGCAATCACATTGGACAACTGTTCATTCTTTCCGAAGAGAACAATCGCAGTCTGCAGAAAATACTGTCGTATCAACTAAGTCCAGTTCCACGGGAGTTAGGAATTCTAGATGGCATTTCAACGAAGACAGACATGGTCAAACTTATACATCAGCTTGAAGATTACATCGCACTGGCTAATTATTCTGGTCTTGATGATTCGAATGTATATATTGTCAATGGAAATAGTCCTACTCCAATCAATTACTGCTCTGTATCAGACAGGTGGAAAGTTAGCTGAGAATGCCCTCGTCCGATTGCCTGTTGCTGATGTGTTTATGCTACTCTATTGTCGTGACCAACTATGTACTTCGACATTGCAAGCAAAAACAGCTGTTAGACGTATAATGATGCCTCATCGGTAAACATGGCATTGATGACTTCAGCAATGCTTGGCACTGCATGATTTTTCTGGGTGTGATTCAACCAGTTTTTTTCATTCGCAAGGAAAGATCACAGCCAAGGAAACGTTATCGTGTTCTTGGACGTTTTGCGAAATACAGTCAAATTCCCGTAGGGAGCTGGAGAAACTTGCCTGCTGTCTGCACGGTAAACCATTACACACAGAGGCCATGATTTGACCGGGCGAAAGTTCCACACAAGATCTGGTCTACCACTTTCTAGATACGATGGGGTTGTCCTGAACAGTCTCTTCCCGCGATCGTCACGAACGTTCCAAGAGTAAAATACCAAACTCATGTATAGAAAAACACGCATCTTGCATATCTAGACGTCCCAACCCCGGCTGGACTTGGGTGGAAGGTCGTTTAGAATGGAGATCTTAAGTGTGACTCATCTGAAGGTGACCAAGTGGTCAGCTTAGCAAATGTTATCTACATCAATGACAATGTGTTGATGATGATGATGATGATGACAAATCAACTGTAGCAGCCTAGTGACTAATGAACATTACTACCGGTACTGCAGACGGAAACGGAGCCTACAACTTTTGGCCATGGCTGTATAGTTACCAGAAATAAATAAGTACATATACTAGTCGCTGTTTTTTTTTATTATTATTATAGATTTATAACAAAAAAACCAACAAACTCAGAAATAAAAAAATTATATTTGCTTGTTCTCTTCTCAAAATTCTGAAGAACATTCTGATTATTAAAATATTTGAATTTTCAACAGGAATTTAACACACTAATCTTTTTAGAGCAGATTTCGATGGTAGAGTAAACATAATACAGTAAGAACCAAACGTTTTGGTAATAACTTTCCTATGCCATTAATTTAGCAAAACGTTTTTTTTTAATGTAAATTTTAAATATTTTTCAAACATGGAGAAGAACGCAGGAGCTCTTCTGTCAAAATGACCACAATTTTTATGTACGTCACATTTGAACAATATTGTGTTTTTCATGGCGCTTATATGAGTTCTGAAATCGCTAACTTTCCTATTCTCATTTGGAAAATGCAAGATGGCGGTTCCCCGCGTATCGACATGTAAATATTTAGTGATATTTCTTATATGCATATGATAATTTGTGATTATCCATCTTAATATCGAAGTCGAGCAGTAAATAGTGGCAATTCCTATTAAAACTGTGAAATTTTAATGAGCCTATTATTTTAAGCCAGAAATAATGTAGCTGAGAAATTAAAACGTACCGCAATATTTTCGAATGATCGCGTCATCATGGCGATCAACATGTTGAGCAGGACCGTTACCATGGCGATGTTGTAACTTCCGTAGATAACATAACCGACGTCTTCTGTCAGACTGTTGTCGTACTCTCCAAGCTGAACCGCGGCCGGTTCGCCTCGTCCAAACAGCGACCAGAAAATCGTTCGGAACGTTTTAACCACGCTGAATAATAAAAGGATTCAATAAATGAATACGCTTTAAAAAGTTATCCAAATCCTGTAATTTATTAAAAATAAATACCTTATTAATATATTGTAATTTGCCCTCATGTCGTGCATTGGTCTGGCTGAAAGAGACGTTTTCTTTCAATTGTGTTACAAGTTCGCAGAGCTGAAACTGACAGCATGCTTTTGTAAGCTGTTTAAATAAGAAGGGGGGTAACTCTTGAGCAAAACTGGCAGAAACAACAACTTACTCTCCGAAGTTCTCCTCGGCTCTGACGGTAAAGGTTCGAGGCACCTGTTCAATGAGACTCCGAAAACCATAATACCAATACAGATTGTGTAAGCCGACCAGGAAAGCAAGGAAAATGAGACAAAAGATGGCCAAGAATTTCAAAACGTCCTGGAATAGATAAAAAGATCGCAATTTATCTATATACATATATTTAACAAAATAAAATCTATAAATTTGAGAAATTATTCGTACAAAAATTTACAGCAATAGACGCCAGCAATTCTCGATAAAAGCCAGTAAATTCAAGTAAGTTTCGAATAAGTTACAAATGTAATTCCTGAATCTCTGAAGACCGCCTCGGTTTGTGTGGTTTACCTCCCTTGCATTGTATTTCCTCCTCAGTTCTTACTAGCCCGTCGTGTGGAGAGTTCTAATACGGATTTTCCGGTTACTTGTGGCGACGGTTCCGTTAATGAATGTTTTTATTATTGTTATCATTCGACATGCAATTTATTATGGTACCATTAATAACAAAAAAAAAATATATTAAAGGATACGTCGTCTCTTCTCTGCCATTTCCAGGGGCGGCGTATTCGTCGGGAAGGCGGACTTCTAGTCTCTTTGACTAATGCGTGATCCGCAGCTCAGAACAAAACGCCCGACGTGCACTCTACCTTGATCATTCTCCCCAGAGAGATTTGTAGGGGTCCCAGAGTCTCATTGGCCGGCAGGATGTAGGAAATTCTAGAAAAGCTCAGAATGTTTCCGACGGAGAAGAACGCCTCGGCAACGTTTATAGGGTCCCACTTGTTCCAGTAATATCTGTCTGCAAAGCAAAGCAGGGACAGGATGCGAATGTTTTTGCCATACCAACGGTTTTAGTAAAATAGAAGATTTTGTTCTTTCGGTCGTTTTAAGCTTTGGTCTCCTATGCCAATAATTTCTGTAATTTTTAAATTCTGCTTTTATATGTTTCCCATGTTCATTTTTGTCTCTAAAGTGTCTTTTTCTCTCCCATACCAACAATTTCCGGAAGGCGCTGTCAGCCATTTAGGCTTGACTCTTCAACTCTAAGCATTTCGTTTCCTATCTCAGCCTCTATTTGCTTACATTCCTTTCTGTGTCAAATGTTTGTTAGGTTTCTTTTCTCTTTTTTTTTTTTTGGTAAATTAAAGTCTCTCCCAACCAATATCAGACAATTCTACTTTTCTGCGTCATCTGTTTTGTTGTTATATAAATTCTGTTTTTTTTGTAGTCTGCCAGTTTAGTTTCTATGCCAACCGTTTCTGTTCTTTTTTTTAAGAAAAAACTTAGCCACTTCGTTCCGTCACCAACAGTAAAACCAATACGTCGGGTAATAGACGGGCAAATAAATATATTTCTAAAAATAAAAAAAAAACTAAGAAATTTACCTGCATTCAACCAGTAGATGCTGTGAAATTGGCTGTCAAAATCGATTCGATCCGAAAATGAATTAAGTGTATTTATGCTGGTGTGGATCTACAAGAAGAAAACAACATGGCGCCGAGTGATCACTTGTCTGGCAGTAGTTTGCAATTGCAGAATTCTGAAAAAAAATCTATTTTATACATATATATATATATATATATATATAAGAGAGAGAGAGAGAGAGGAGAGAGAGAGAGATGGAGAGAGAGATGGAGATGGAGGAGAGAGAGGAGAGAGAGAGAGAGAGAGAGATGGAGAGAGATGGAGATGGAGAGAGAGAAGAAGAGAGAGAGAGAGGAGAGAGAGAGAGAGAGAGAGAGAGAGAGAGAGAGAGAAGAGAGAGAGAGAGAGTGATGGAGAGAACCGGAGAGAGAGAGAGAGATGGGGAGAGGAGAGAGGAGAGGGAGAGAGAAGAGAGAGAGAGAGAGAAAAGAGAGAGGAGAAGAGGCGAGAGAGAGAGATATAGGGAAGAGAGAGAGAGAGAGCGAGAGAGGAGGAGAGAGAGGAGAAGAGAAGAGAGAGAGAGAAAGAGAAGAGAGAGATGGGAGAGGAGAGAGGAGAGGGAGAGAGAAGAGAGAAGGCGGGAGAGAAGAGAGAGAGAGGGAGGGAGAGAGAGAGAAGAGAAGAGAGAGAGAGAGAGAGAGAGGAGAGAGAGAGAGAGGGGAGAGATCGAAAAGATGAGAGAGAGAAGGCGAGAGAGAGAAGAGAGAAGAGAGAGAGAGAGAGAGCGAGAGAGAGAGGAGAAGTCTCTGGGGAGGGAGAGAGAGAGAGATGGAGAGATGCGAGATCGAGAGAGAGAGAGAGAGAGAGAGAGGAGAAGAGAGAGAGAGAGGAGAGAGAGAGAGAGAGAGAGAAGAAGAGAGAGAGATGGTGAGAGGAGGGAGGGAGAAGAGAGAGAGAGAGCAGTTATGTTGGCTGTGATGCAATTAAACCATGGAGCAAGTCAGCGGAAACTGGACGAAATGAAGTTTGAAGTACTGAACATCCATCAGCATGGTTCATCGCTAGAGGCGACTAATGACAGACACTATGCCCTCACGAAGACCTCTATTCAACCTGCTCAAAACTCAGTCCTTAATTGCTTCTTCTGACCCTGCACCACATTCCGTACATATATGTATAAAACGTTTGCACGTAGCGCGCTCTACGTCACCAAAACCTCGTGGGTTCGTGGCCACTCGTGCGATAAACGGGAAGTGATGTAACGTTCTCTTCCAAAGAGCACGAGTATAAAAACGATGTAAGAAACAATTCTGCCTGTTTAGAGTCTCCAGTGGACGAAGATCAAAATAGAAACTTTTCGGGGCGGAACAAAAACAACGAGAAAATCCGAAATCTTAGACGCAAATATTTAAAGACGTGAAGCTGATTCTCACCTTGTAGAGGACGAAAAACCGCAAGACGAAACAGGCCGTGAACTGTCCGAGTATGGCGAAATCCATGATGTTGTAGAACGACTGTCCATAGGCTAGCAGACCCCCGGTGTAGATCTGAGCGCTCTCTTGGTAGATAATCCCTGCAGAAGGAAGGAGGAGGGTTCAGGGTCGGTTATCACCGAGCGCGCGCCATTTTACGCTGGGGATCACGGGAAATAATGGACGACTTCGAGGCGAGGTCACGTGGACACTTGTGGAATGATCCTCAGTTTGGAAGTAACCTAAGGTTGAATTGGTTTAGCCACAACTTTACAAACACACTGAGCATGGAAGGGATCAAGTTTTGAAAAGCAACTAACCTGGTTTACCCCTTTTTATTCGTAATTGTTGATTTAACCCTCCGCATAACTTTAAAATACATAGCTTTAACCCTTGCTCTAAACACTATCCGTCACAAATGCCGTGATGCAGTCAAATGGTATGGCAAAGTTTTCCCTCACTTTCCCTTATAATCTGGCTTAATGCTTTACAATTTACGGTTTCCAAATCCTCATAACGTTTGTTTTTTTTCAAAAAAAAAAACAAAAAAACAAAATGCCATCCATCTTCCGCAACTGAGGCGGCAGCACCGTCGGTGCTCGTTGGAACTGGGGCGGTAAAAATATCAATCACACTCGTGTTTTCGCCATCGCAGGTGCTTCCGACAAAGCTGGTTCTGAGAGCACGGGCGGCAGGGTGCGGGGTGTCTGTCGGCTTGAGGCGACCGAGGGCTCGAATCGAAATCCGGGTGGCACCCGGCCTGGCTTGGCATCGGGGCACGGTTCCTTCCACATCCGGCAGTGCGCATTTTTCTTCCGATGGGGGGACGCTTTTCTCTCTTCTCATGTCTAGAATCAAAGTTCTCTGGTAGGGAGTTCTGGATGTAGAAGTTCTGAGGATCGGTCACATCTGACAGCTCCGAGAAAGGTATTATCACCATCTACATGATCGACCACCCGTTTCAGCCGCCATCCTCTCCTACTCGGAGAAGTCGGTCTCGCTGTTGCGAGTCGAATACGGAGGCTAACACTCACGGAATCCGTGACGTATTCGTCTTCTTAGTCATCACGGTTAAAAGAAATTAGAAAGAATTTTTGCAAAGGGAGAGACATTGGAAACTGAAAGTAGAAACACAGCACACTCTTGAATAGAATTAATATTGGGGGGGTGTACCACGTGGGACGTGGGGGGGGATGCATGGTAATTAAATTCAAAGCCTGTGGAGGGTTATATGACAGGAATGTCTACGATCGGCGATATTTCGCAGCATTTGGAACAGGGTGGATCTGGGAATCAGCTGGTCGGATCAGATCACCTCAGATTTTTTTTTTAAAAAGGGAGCTTAACCAGACCACGTTAATGGTCTCGATGTCTGGTGAAGAACTGTTGACCTTTAGGTAAATGGAGTGATAAGTTATCGACTTATAAATTTCGTAAGCAAATTCTTCAAGTGGGTGGAGCGCTTCAGCCACTGTGAACTGCGGATAAACTCGGTTATGGGATCCCTCCTCCCGACTTTAAGAAAAGACGTACCTACAATCCAGAGTAGTATCAGGAACTGAGAGTTGGACAGCAGGAGAGGGCGGATCGGAAAGTTTTCGCCGAAGTAATCCATGCCGGACTTGTTCCTGTAGTCGATGTACTGCTGGTGGACTTTCGGCAGCATACTCTTCAGCGTGGCTCGGTGATGCACCGTCCAGGACGGTTCCGCTGTGGACACGATGATTATTATCAGGAACGCGACGAACGACAGCGAGTGGCAGATAAACCGGACGCACGGGTAGTTGAGAATCCTGCCCATCTGCGATGGAAAACAAACAGCGGAGGAGTGAGTTTAGGAAACTATCGAAAAGGAACGTGGAGCAAAGAAGGCCGTCTGGGGGTAGACTGTCGCGCCCACTTACCCGAGATTTGGGTGAAAAGAGGTGCATTATGAAGAAGAACGGGTACACCATCAGCAGGCCGCACATCATGGACATCCGCCACAGCCAGTTGGACCGCTCCAGGCGTCTGATCCCAGCGTACCAGGTGTAGACCAGCCTCTGTTGGCAACTTGGATGAGCCACAAACTACAACACACAGAAGTCGTAAAAGGTTTCCCGCAAACTACCTTTTTTGTTGTTGTTGATAAAAGACTATATTTTACCACTTCAAGAGAAATACTGTGGAAGCGTTCCTCCACAGAAATACTTTTATTCGTGAACGTGAGGTTTAATTAGTATTTCATGCGCCACACGAAAACCGAGCGTTTTTTTTTCTGTTTCTTTAAATATACGTTGAAGATGAAGACTTCCGCCATTAACGGAGACCCCCAGCGATGGCGCGAAGCAAGCATCATTTATATAGGCACACACAGAGTGAACAAGAAGATTAAAAGGAAGACATCTAAGCCAAACAATAAAGTTAAGCTTCATTGCTTCTTATAGCAGCCACTCTGTCATGTCTAATTAATATTTGCATTGCGTAGCAAATCACTGATGAATCTAACACGTCGATTTTTGTTGTTTTTTTTTTTTAAATAAGAGCTTCCGGGAAAACAACGCCACCTGGACGTCTTCACGGTCTGTTTACGCGCTTTGCCCGACGAATGGCGATTTATTCCACGGACACTACCGAACGGAAAGCTGTCCAAATGTTCAAGAGGAAACCATTTAAAACCGTACGTGCTTTAACCCTCGTGCAAACAAGAGCAGAACAGCTTTAGGTATATAAAGTATTATTACAGGCATAATTTTACCTTCTTCTCTTTGTACTGAAGGGCCAGATCTAACCGAGCCAGATTCTCGTAGGTCTCCGAGTTTCCCCTTCCTGTCTTGTTGATCACGATGTCTAATTCCTCTTGCGTCCGCACTCGATCCAGAAGTTTCACGACAAATTCGCTCAACTGTATGGACAAATCTTTGTACTCCCTCTGCAGATTAAAACATAGAAAATACTGACTTCATTTTATGCTGATCTAATCCTTTCTTAATTTCACTCCAAGTGGATAAATCCATCGAAGGATTGATATAGATAGATTTTTTTAAAATCTATAAATGACGAATAATTCAGTTTGCATTATGAAGGAAGAGGAATTAATTGTGTGTCAGAGATTGTCCAATTAACCATCTAGCCGTGTTTTATTTCAGTTTAGGGATGTAAACTTGTCTGCCAGTAGCTTATTTTAAGGATACGTTGCTGATTTCTCACCCAGACTTCTCGCAGAACCCTTCTTTTAGGCGAGAATGGGCTGAAATATCGTTTACGGTTCTTGTACCAGCTGGTTTATCGCACAGCTCGTGTTAACGGAGATGCTTTCGGCTAGAGAATTCTAAGAGCATCGGGAAGTATCACACTTACCTTGAAATATTTTTCTATGCTGGACAGGTTCCTCAGCTCTCTGGCCAGCTCGAACGCGGTCAGGATGGGGTCCTTGCTGGACAGGGAGATGTAGGCCTCGCTGGACAGGCCACGGTACGAGTCGAGGCGCCACTTGGCCGAGCGCAGCCGGTCGAACATCATCCGGTTGGAGCATTCGGTGCAGTGGCAGTGGAACTTGTGCGGCTTGGGAATCGTCTCGCCCCTCGACAGCAACAGCTGGATGATCTCGTACATGTTTTTCTGCGCCGCCATGATCATGGGCGTTATGTCGGGCGAGAACTGCGAGTCGACGCTTTTCCTGTGGAAGAAATCGCCACTGTCGCCCAGCTTCGCCTTCTCCTTGCACATCTCGATGTAGCGGTGGTGCTTCAGGATGGTCTCGGCGATCTGCACGTGGCCCACGCTGATGGCCTGCAGCACGGCTTCGTGGATGTGGTGCACGCTCGACCGCTCCAGCAGCATCTCCACAACCTGTCGATTTAGCGGGGGCCCGTCAAAAACATCGAACAAACGCCAGCATGTTACCGGGTCTTATCTAAACTGTCAGCTTTTACGTTACCTGGTGAACAGGTAAATTAAAAATAAATAAAATAATAATGAAACCGGGTGGTGCGGGTCACTCGAGGGCGCACCCCAGCGTGGGTGGCATCTTTCCTTCACGACATCGTCAAGCTATTATTCAGGTAGGAACTTATATTAGCCAAGCCTGCAGTATAAGTTTCAATTAATGCGAGTGTATGGTCAGGCGATTTTAATTCGAACAAACTGCTCTTAACAGGACAACAAACGGACATTTTGGGAAATCGTCTAACCCCGGAGGAAAAAATCCAACCGGCAACCTAGCTACCTATTCACAAGATGCGACGACGTCACGCTGCGTATTAAACCACTTCACCGCTCACCTCTATACGTGACCCCCCCCTCATTTATCCGTAAATCAACAGAGTTCGGTAATTGCTGGTATGGAGAAAAAGCACCGATCTGTTTATAAAGTTTACACGTGAAAAGGAAACCGAAGAGAGATTAATCATTTATAAGACGGTTCGTATATAACGGAGGTCAAAGAGGCGACTGGGATTACGGCTACCCGGCCATGCAAACAATCACACACTCTGCTCAAACGCAAGCTGAACTCGGCGGTGTCTGCTCACTTACCTCTAGATGCTCGTTCTTCACGGCAAGTCGTAGAGCTGTCCGGCCAAGCGAGTCGATGCAGTCGATGTTCAAATTAGGATTCTCCAAGAGAAGGCGTTTTACGTTCGGTATATCTCCAAACTCAGATGCGTGGATGAATTCCTCTTCAATATCAGCCTCCTGTGAACAGATCCCAGAACCGACTCAGCTAGTTACATTTAAATAATAAAATTACGACCGCATTAATTCGTATTTATATATATATATATATTTTTTTTTTTTAAAAAGCAATTGTTTTTTAAACCAAACTGAGAAAAAAGATTAACCGCTTACTTAGTTCACTGTTGTTGGAGCTCAAGTCAAAACCTCGTCTAACTGAAAAAAATCTACACCTGAAGGCCGGAGTCTCTTTGAAATGTATACAAATTCATGTTTCTTTAATGCTCATTTATTCAGAAGAAATTATCCTAATTATATCATATGCACACAGTCCAAGCAGAAATTTATCTCGAAGGCTATTAAGAGATCATTACAGGTTATTAATTTCAACTGACCCGTCTAACTAAACATAAGTAGAACAAGCATAAATCTTTGATTCTCCAAAATTCACGGCTCAGGTAATCGCGATGTTTTACTTCTGCATCTTTAGGCTACAGATGTCTTTCATACCCCAGTAAAGAATGGCCAACCGGAGAAGTTCTACTGTTGGTTTCACAGAATTATTGAATGGGCCCTTATTCCATTGATCCCTCTAACTGTCCCCTGCTTTCTCCTCGTTTCGTTATCTTTTATCTCTAGTTCCGACTTGTTTCCATGTCTAATTCTCATTGCGGCCTCTTTTTTGTTCGCTATTTATGTTGCTTCCTCTCAGTTCTAACTGCTTCATTCTCCTTGCTTTTCGTTTCGCTTTGGATTTTTCTGCTGATCTTCTTCGTCGTTTGACTTCCGTTGTGCTGCTGAGGTTGGAAGTTGAGAGAAACCACGAACGGGGCAAGTAATCAGAACGAACGAGTAAACAAACGCTCACGGCCACAGGTTATCTGTGCGAGTTGGCAAAGCAAATACTAAGGTGTGCAGAAAAATTAGTCGCAACTTGTCTGTATAAAAAAAACATATATCGCTGCAGATACTGAGATCACAAGAAGGAAGTCGTGCGAGATCGCAAAGGAGATAAGTACGTTAGGTCTCTTCTTTACGTAATATTACTGGTTCAAAACCGCGAGTAGAGATATATAAAATCCATCTTTACAATGATGTAAAGATAGACTCTAGATGGCATTGGTAAAGATGGGCCATACTTGATATTTAAAGAGACATTAAACACGTGTTTTTTGTGTTGTTTGTACGATCGTTTGATGAGACCTCTTTAATAATTATATTAAATCTGTTTGTTATTTTGTAAAGCAATTGCTTAATTGACAAATAATAATTAATAACCAGATCTCACAGATTTCGATAATCAGTGAAATAAAATACAAATACAAATACAGTTTTTTTTTTGGACGGTTTATAATGGTTTACTTTAAAGCAAGTGAACAATGAAAATATATCTTGAAGAAATCCAGTAAAGTGTAATACAGTAAAAATAGACAAAACGGATTTAGACGTTGCTTTATTATTATTATTATTATTATTATTATTATTATTATTATTATTATTATTATTATTATATTATTATTATTAGTTAGTTAAATAAGTTCTGTTGTTGGGTGGAATCAGAGACTCGCCAGCTGGTTGCACTAGCCAGGGATAATATATTCCACCTTTTAACCAGCGCCATCTAACGGACGGAGCTAACACGTTGATTGCCTGTCCGACCCGACGCCGACAAGACCGTATGGGTCTGAAAGATTAGTTATGCGGCAGCAGAATAGCGCGGAATGTCCTTTTCAAATCGTGCTAGGGTGGGGGAGGACATATGGGTGCAACCTTTGAGTTCTTGCTGTTTCTCTTCCTTTAATGTCTATTTTTCTTTGTGTTTTTAGCGCCGGGTCGGCTGCAAGCGTTTACCCCCACCCCACCAGAGAGAGAGAGAGAGAGAGAGAGAGAGAGAGAGAGAGAGGAGAGAGAGAGAGAGAGAGAGAGAGAAGGAGAGAGAGCAGCAGCAGCAGCAACTGACGTCATAACGGATCTCCAAGACTCAGAACGAGGTTGCTGCTGTTCGAAATATACGGAAACCACTGATCACATCTGTCTCTTGTTTCTCGAGCGACAATACCGTGTGAATCCATGAAACTGAGCCATGCCAGATGGTTGTTCATGCATAATGAACATTATCAGTTTGGGCATCACAGATCGTTAAGAGCCAGGAAGACGACGGCATCTAGATGCAGTGAAAGCGACAAGGAAAACCAGTCCTTCCCTGGCAGTTTTCTGTTCTGTTCCAAACGTCTGCCAGTAGTGTCGCCTCCAGCTATTACAGTCTTCTCTCTGCTATTTCTGCCAAAAGAACCGCCGGGTTTGACTCAGACTAATGTAATGTAGCAATGCTGGTTAGATGAGAAAATTGCCACGTGGCCAGGTAGAAAATATACCGATGCCAAAACTCATTCGAAATCTTCCACAAGTATGACGCGACCGAAGGCCATAGTTCGCTATGCACAAGCATGACGCACGTTAATTATTTTTTCGTCCTCTTCACGAGAAAGACATATAAAATATAAAAATTATTAAATTTACTAAAATGAGTTTTTAAATTAAATTTAATATATATATGCAGTTAAATCATTAAAAATGTATTTTAATTACGCATGAAATTAAGTCTCTTTCTTAATAAGCATCAATGTTCTTCGAAAAAATTGAATATTTTAAATATTATAATTTAAAAATATTATTTTTTTAATTAAATTTTATTTTTTTCTACATAATATTAATATTTTCATACCTGAACTTTCCACTGATATGTTTTCATTGACTAAAACCTGTATTTTCTGACGCTTCACGTTGAAATTTTGCATTTTTACCTCTTAAAAAAGCTGAACAAAAGAATTCACGGGGCTTCATTTACCAGATAACAGACGATGAGCTTTAGAGAATAGAAACAGAGAGAAGCAGGTGCGCTGCCGTACACTTACCGTTATGACAGATTCGGCCGAATGCGTGGACATGAAGCTGTGTCGGGACGAGCCGCGTCTCTTCCACTTACTCCTTGTGGCGGTCATGTTTTGCAGCTTCAAACGAGAAATAATCCCCATGAGGTTGGGCCGCTCTCTCTTCTCAGCCATAGTCGGAAGAATTCTGCTAAATCCCTCTCGAAACGAGCAGAGTCATAAAAGACAAGCCAGAAAGAGGAGAGAGAGAGGGGGGGATGGAGAGAGATGGGGAGGGAGAGAGAGAGATGGAGAGAGATGGGGAGGGAGAGAGAGAGAGAGAGAGAGATGGGGAGAGATGGGGAGGGAGAGAGAGAGAGATGGAGAGAGATGGGGAGAGAGAGAGAGAGAGAGAGAGAGAGAGAAGCGCGAGCAGACACAAAAGAGCCGCTAGGGTACTCGGGCCTCTCAGGACCTGTCGCAGGCGCGGAAGAGCCGCTAGGGTACTCGGGCCTCTCAGGACCTGTCGCAGGCGCGGAAGAGCCGCTAGGGTACTCGGGCCTCTCAGGACCTGTCGCAGGCGCGGAAGAGCCGCTAGGGTACTCGGGCCTCTCAACACCTGACCATAGTAGTCAGGTCGCCGTCACGCCCGTCCAAACCGGGTCCCCCTTGTCGGACGATGGCTGCTCCACTCGATCTGACTACGACAACGTTTAATAACGGTAACTGCGTGCGGTCGACTGGGCGTGTCTTCCGCCGGGAAAACCGACTTAGTTCCTCGGCTCAAGGCTTAGCGCGGCTAAACGGAGCTACGCCCATACAACCTATGTAATCCTGAACGCCATTGATTTTGGTACATCGACGGACAGACTACACCCAAAACGGAACGAACATGGCTGCTCCGCATTTCTCAGGAGGGGACTGCACACCTGTATCTTGTTAGCTGTAGACAGGACAATTCCGAGGATCCACTCGCAGCCCTGCGATAGAATACTGACATTTATTTTAATATTTTTTTTATAACTGCACAGAAAAGAAGAAAAGAAATACTTTTGAGAATTTATTGAGTCACGTAGCTGATAATGGACCTGGCTGATTGATTAACGTGTTTCTCCATCTTCCTCATTACCGAAGCTATTGGAAATAACTACAGATTTATTATTATTATTATTATTATTATTATTATTATTATTATTATTATTGTTGTTGTTGTGAAGCAAGACGGAGCGGTCACGTGACAACCGTCTGACTACGTCACATGGCGAGCGGACGGCGGTTGACGTAACCCTGCCGTAGACGCGACATAGCCCAGTGTCACTTGTCAAGCGATACGTGGATGGCCGGCTTCTACCATGGCGATCCCGAACAACCGACTTTTCCCATTAGTTATCCCTACCTAAAAATTAAAAACCTTTATGGCTATGGGACGTCTGTCACTCCACTTCAGTTGCCCCATAATCCATAGGTCGTTGAGTAAGGTGGGGGGGAGACACCTCGAGAGGTGTGTCTAGGCCCCTGGACCTCAAGTCAGAAGTCAAGGTGAAGGTCAGCGTCCACAGGAGCGCTGTGCAGCTGTTTCGGACTTTTGGTCCTCATCAGCAGCTCGCCCCATCCGAGTCCACCTGGGATCGAAACCCGCGACGGAAGGATTCTATGGTATATTACCTTGTGCTAAAATATCGGACTCATTTTTAGGGTCCAGGCATAATGGGGTTTTAAGCACGCGCAGTGTATTCTTCTAACAAAGCATCTGACAATTAGAAAATCATTTAAAATTAAATAAATTTGAATTTGCATCATACACTAAGAAACAGTAAACCCAGCAGCAGCAGCTCTGTTTAAATCCGGGGTATATCCCGTAAATGTTTTTATTTTTATTTATTTACATTAATGGAGCTTGTGGCCTAGCAATAGGTTCCATATTTAGGTACTGCCTGTGGCATTTTGAAGTGTAAGTAAATAAATAGATATCGGGGTGCATTTTCCTTACTAGAGCTTCCGA
The DNA here is from genome assembly GCA_018389105.1 of Nautilus pompilius. Taxonomy (NCBI): domain Eukaryota; kingdom Metazoa; phylum Mollusca; class Cephalopoda; order Nautilida; family Nautilidae; genus Nautilus; species Nautilus pompilius. Next base: position 440,244 of record JACATO010001136.1, on the reverse strand, counting down.
GCTTTCGACTAGAGAAACGTCGATGATCTGTTTAAACACAAATTATTTATATCACAGAGAAAGAGAGAGAGGTGGAGAGAGAGGGGGGGAGAGAGAGAGAGAGAGATGGCGAGAGAGAGAGAGAGAGATGACGTCAGTACAGAGAGAGAGAGATGGAGAGAGAGAGAGATGACGTCAGTACAGAGGAGAGAGAGAGATGGAGAGAGAGAGGAGAGGAGAGAGAGGAGAGAGAGAGAGAGAGAGCGAGAGAGAGAGAGAGAGAGATGACGTCAGTACAGAGAGAGAGATGGAGAGAGAGAGAGATGACGTCAGTACAGAGAGAGAGAGATTGAGAGAGAGGGGGGGAGAGAGAGAGGAGAGAGAGAGAGAGAGAGAGAGGAGAGAGAGAGAGAGAGAGAGAGATGGAGAAAGAACTTCTTGCTGGATTAAATTTATGAAGAAAAAATGGATGCATCAGATTTTAAATTTACTGTCATCAGGAAAGTAACTTTTACACATTATCGTTTGCTGCTACTTGTCCATGTTGTTGTTTTGCTTTAAATTGATTGCGACTTTTTGTTTTAGTTACTACAGCATTTTCTTCTTTTATTTCCATTACACACGCGCGCGCGCCTACACTGGCTGCCATAATTATCGACTCACCAACGACACTTCATATTCCGCGCAGTTACATGTATATTAGCACGCGACCGTTATAAAACATATCCATGGCAACGCCTGTTGCAAAAAATCTGATTTGGAGCTGTGATCGCATAAAATCCCTTTTTTATATATATTAAAAAAGTTCTCTATGTCACTGCTGCCCCCTTGTGACTCTGGTGTCTTTTGAAAAACATATTTTACAAAGATAATCACATTTTGCTCATTATACACATTATAGGATATATATATATATATATTTGTATTTTAGCCGAAAAGTAAGTTGATGTAAAATTTCAAATAAAAGGCAAAAGCTGAAAGTGATACTTAGAAAGGCAAATGGAAGTTCGGGCAGAATAAAACTTCACACTGTACCAGGTAATAGTTTTAAAAGGCAATGTGCATGAGAAGATGTGCTGAGCAAAACGTCTGACGCGCCATCTGTAGGGACGGCAGGATACCAAGCATACGCTGGTCGCCGCCACTGATCACAGAAGCTGTTGGTTTATCTATAGCAAATAGAATCAAGCGACGCTAATTTAAAAAAAAAAAAAAAGATGACGTCACCTGAGAGAATAGGCGCAGAGTTCGTAAGGACAGGGAAGAAGATCTCCTCGCATTTCCCTTGGATTCCGTTGCAGAAGTGTTCACTTAAGTTGCGGATGCTAGAAGTGCTTGATGACTGATTCAAAAGGTAATTGCATCAATGAGGGAGAGACGTTTCTCCGGAACAGATAGCAGCTCTCCTCTCGATTTCTCGACTGCATATCAAGCAGAGAAATCGACAGCTGAAAATTACTTGTAAGTAGAGAGTCAGACCGAAATGGTCAGGCACCGTAGAGGAAAAGATGGAAAACTCTGCCTTGTGCACCCAAAATATACCAACACCTTCTAAATTCGTGAGAAAAATATTAGTATTACAAATTATTACACTTGCATTTATTGCAATCTAAATATGTTTAAGAATTTATTATATCTCCCCGAACTGCAACCTCTTTTGATAGAGGATGGAACTTCTCCACTTGTTTTCTTGTTGTTTTTTTTTTTTTGTAGTTGTATTGATTGAAGCGGGTGAAGTCATCAGTTATTTTCTCTCGTTGAAGGCCATTATAGTACTTTGTTAAGGTGAAAATCGATAGAAGCAGCTCTGCGCTTGGCGTTCTGAGCTCGGCGGCCGGCCGATGTGGTGGGCTGACAGAACGGCAAGATGCAAACCCACCCGCTTATCCTTGGATGAAGCATCCTTGGTATCGACAGAGAATGTGAGAGAGGTGGCAACTCCTTAGGGCACTGAAACAAGTGGGGATAGGAAGGGAAAATATATATTTTGAGTAAAATTAATTCAGGAACCATTCTTAAATACACACACACACAAGAGAGAAAAAAGTCAGAAGTTTAATCAGGGTATCTCCCATCACTTTAGTACTGAAACTCAGAAACTACGTTTCGATTATCCTTCCCTGTCGCCATCATCAGACTTTAGCTTTAGAAAGAGAACTGTTTGTTTTTTTCGAATGCAATGTTGCGCTAAGTCAGATGGGCTGCACCTCCTCGTATAGTTCCGACCAATAACTTTACAAGATGTACTGATTCTAAACGAACTCTTTTACTGTTTTTTCCACCCCGGAAGTAAAAGAACATGCTGGGTTCCTGCACTTCCTGGGTGAAGTAAATGTTCCACGTTGACCACGGTTTCATGGAAGCCGGAAGCAGCATCACTCAAACCTGGGCATTTCTCTCCTTGTTTCAATGTCTGTTTTCCCACTTTCTGAAACAGCAATCGTCACGTGATCCTCGGTCATGATATACCATCGCCAACCCGAAAGTAGCTCGAGTTTTAATGTCGTTCCATGATTTTCGTTTTATCCCTTTGTTTCTGACGTCACGCGGGCGAAAGTTGGCTTTATCGACTCCCTCACAAAAGATCATACTTAGTAGCGGAAGCTGTTTCGTTGATAAAGGAAAAGGATTAATTAAATAGACGGTTGCCTGCCATCCCCGTTACTTACCCTCCCGGTGCTCTCGAGAGCCGATCCGACCTTAGAAATTGTACTGGTGGGATAAACATTTAAATAATCAAGGAAGACATCTAAAGGAAAGACAATTTTCATGTTCAGAAAACGAAGTGAAGAACAACAAAAGAACGTACACATGGACATGTCATGTGTTTGTTATTCTTTTACAATCCATAGAAAGTGAGTGAGGTAAGGTGACAGTGACGTACAGTAATCAGGGGTACTTGAAACGAAGGTTCAGATAGTTTCAAGAGACATTGCTTAGCTAAGTGAAAATCTAACCAATCATAAGTTTTTTTAAAAAGCAAACAGGCGGCCTTTCCTTCTTTAATCTTATTTAATTCGCATCTTAGTACAGGAGTGGACAATTCCTTATGAAAAGAACCAAAATGCATGAAAATATGTAAATATGTGCAACGATTTCAACATATTATGGCCTTACCATAAAATAGGCACTCAGAGTCGTTTTGCAGTCATGGTGTTGCATCGATAATTTAATGTTATCTCGTGGCCTTCATTACCGAATTACCTGTAGATAATAATTTTATATATCTGTGTGTGTGTGTGTGTGTTGTGTGTGTGTGTGTGTGTGGTGTGTGTGTGTGTGTGTGTGTGTGGTGGAGAGAGAGAGAGAGAGATCATTTACAAGCTACAGGGACTTTGGGATTATAATTTTCACTATATGCATTAAATAAATACAAGAAATACAAAAACTCTATTAACCCTTTCTTTGTGGCATGATCGCTCTACTAAGGCGGATTTAAAATTATTTAATAAAAGCGTACTTTTATCTTTGATATAGTTTCCATTCTGTTCACCCCGTTACTGAATATAAATATTGAGTATGCATAATAATAATAATATAATAATACTAATAATAATAATAATAATAATAATAATAATAATAATAATAATAATAATAATAATAATAATAATAATAATAATAATAATAACTATTTTGTTAATTCAGATTTTTTACTGCATTTTTTCTTTTACTTTAATTGCATGCATTTTCTAAAGTATTCTCTAAATAATAATCCTGTTTCCTTTTTTAAACCTTAGCTCCGTGTATTGGTGATTAAGACAAAGGCTGTCAGTGACTCTATTGTTAATGTGTCTCCATCACGTTCACTTTCCCTAAAAACAAAAATAATCGATACTCTACTGAGATGCAATTCTGTTATCATGGTAACGACGCATTTCTACTGCAAATTTTTTTCTATTATTAGTGACAGAATAACCTGTAGATGCATAAAGATCTATCCACACGCACACACACATTCACATAACACACTCTCACACACGCACGCACGCACATTCATACACACATACACACTCTCTCACACACACACGCACGCACATTCATACACACATACACACTCTCTCACAAACACACACAAGCACGCACACACGCACACACATACACTCTCTCACACACACGCACGCACATTCATACACACATACACACTCTCACACACACACACGCATGCACACACGCACAAACATACACACTCTCTCACACACGCACGCACACACATACACACTCTCTCACAAACACACACACGCACGCACACACGCACACACATGCACACTCTCACACACACGCACGCACACACATACACACTCTCACACACACACGCGCGCACGCACACACATACACTCTCTCACAAACACACGCACGCACGCACACACGCACACACACATACACTCTCTCACAAACACACGCACGCACACACACATACACACTCTCTCACACACGCACACACACGCACACACATACACACTCTCTCACACACACACACACGCATGCACACACGCACACTCTCTCTCTCACACACACACACACACGCATGCACACACATACACACTCTCTCACACACGCACGCACACACATACACACTCTCTCACACACGCACACACGCACACACATACACACTCTCTCACACGCACACACGCACACACATACACACACTCTCTCTCACAAACACACGCACGCACGCACACACGCACACACATACACACTCTCTCACACACGCACGCACACGCAATGAAGGTTAATCTTAACATCTCTCTCTGTCGCCTATTAACCGACTTCTTGGGGTTTCTAATTTTCTAGCACTCAACATTCTCAGTGTTTGCTTACTTTGAAAATAGTTGATATTTTCTAGAATTAACTTAACTATTCGTTTTTTAAAAAGGCAAAACTGTAAAATAGCGAACTTAGTAATATATGGCTCATAAAAATAATGAGACAAAGTGCTAAAGACGATGCCCTTCAGGCGCCTTTAGCGTGGGTTCGTCTCATCGCTGCACTGAAGGGCACTAAATTACAGGTGTAGCTCACCTCTATCGAATTACCAAAATATAAGTGTGAAACCTGGTCACCAACTCCACTAGAGGAAGAAAATTAAGCTGGTAAGATTTCTTACCTGGCCCGAATAACTACCGGGGACCCCCCTGAAGACCCTGGGTACTTCTATTATTACTGTTGCTTAGTTCATTTAATTTTAGAGGTTCGACTGAATTAGCGGAGTCTTTGACGGAGTCTGCGAAAGGTGAGACTCTGGCACCGAGACAGCTGCTTAAATTCCACCAACTGCAAAAAACACTAAATAAAAAAGAAAATGCTGATAAAAAAATTAAGTCCGATGTTGTTTTTTTCTTCACATAAAAAAGAACTTCCGCCATTATAACATCGATAGCAGCCCAAGGAAGGCTTGAGGAGCATTCGGAAAGATTATTATTGCGGTGTCAAAAAATCCCTTGTGGAGGAAGATTAAGATGTCTACTGATAACTATGCAGCCACAGTTTTGCGGTATTTATCGGCCATGCTGCTCCGCTTCTCTCATCTCACAAGATTCGAGCGTAATCGAAGTAATCTTCGACTGAAAACCAGCCCCTTTTCAATTAAACAAACGGAAAACCTGACACAAGCTAAATAAGAAGAAAACTGAACTTTTCTAAAGAGGCTGGCCGACGACGGGGGGGGGGGGTCCCCCAACCGGAAGGGTTATTTACCGCGGCCGTATTCTCTCCGAACCTATTATCTCCATGGTAACGCAAGAAGAGCTGAGCGCTGACGAGCGAATCGCTGCTGGAATCTTTGGCTCGGCATGACATTCGTGCCAGATATTTCCCCACTTTCTGGTGATCCTTTCTTTCCACCTACCTCTCCCCTCCCCCCAACCCACCCTCTCCACCTTTACCGATGACTTACAGCGATGGCCGAGATTCGACAGAAAGGAACTGTTGCGAGAAATCAGATCAACCGAAGTTTGTGTTTTTGGCTTTGACCTTCGACTGCCGGCGCGCGAGCAGTCAAGCATCGATTGGGCCGAACGAGCTCGTTGTTACGGGTGGGGTCGCCACCCGGACCCGTCAGTTTCTGTCGCCACCACACATCTCGAAAAATCCGTACAAGTAAGATAACACATTTGGGGCCGGGACCACGCACGTGCATTTAATAATTTAATGATGTACTGCCAGCCTTCGAATGGGACCCGGCCGGGTATAATTCGAACGTCCGTACTACGTTATTTATATTTATTTAGAGTATATTTAACATTTATAAAATATATTATTAGTTTTCAAAAGAGAGTTTGGGTATATATATATATATATATATATATATATATATATATATATATATATATATTTCACCTCCCTTCTTTCTTCTTTGGGATAAATGTTCAGTTATTTTCGTAAATTTGCGATATTTTTCTTTTCGCCTGACTGATGGATGTCTCTACAATCCTACCAATGCATATGAGAAATTGCCACCACGAATTAGACTAATTAGTAAAGTGATTTTTTTAAAAAATAAATGGTATCTATTATCCGTCTTTGATTTAGAATCGGGTTCCAATGACTTCTTTCTTTCCCAAATGAAATTCGACAAATACATGTCTTAAACAGTCAACCGGATCTGTCGCCATTTTCAGCGGAAGTAGTAACCTAACACCTGTTCTGTTATTGTTATTTTGTAATCTTTACAGTCAAACCATAACTTTCGGTAATACCTGCGTGTTCTTCGAGTCCCTAACTTAAATTTCTACGCCACTACCCGCTTACTTTATATTACTAACACGTAAAAAAAACAACAACAAACAAACAAGATGGTGGAAACCTAATATCGATCTCTTGTCCCATCAATACAGTGCTTGTCTCAGAGACGGTTCGGCTAGGCGCCCAGAAGGTTCGAAGGTAAAGTGGGCTTATAACAACGCCATCGTGTTAATCCCGAAAATGTTTATCGGATTAAGATTGAACGTTTACAGAACAATGCATAGAATATCTCGCCAGACGTAGAGACTGCATCTTTTGGTTTGAATTTCTAAAAAAATAAGAAAGAATTAAAGTTAAAATGCATTATTCATCATAAGTTGCTTCTAGGCTGACAACTTATTACTTACTGGCAATTAAGTTGGTCCAAAAACGCACACCATACAATAAAAATGTTGCCTATTATTGGTTCCCAATACCATAGCAACCAGCTAATCGAAAAAATGTATATTGAATATTGAATTGCGATTTCGAAAACTAATAGACCGGGCTTTATCAGCTCGGATGCTGAAAACCAGCCATCTCGTCATGTAATCCACACCAGCCTGTCTGCCTGGTAATACTAATCCACAAGACCTTATTAATAGGAAAATCTCCATCGGTCCACCAGCCCAACATCAGCCGTCTGGCCAAGAGAACGCATGGATTTTCGCCTTTATACAATCATACGGCATCAGCTCGTTAACTATACAACGATGAATAGTTTGGCCGTGATTACCTGAGAGGTCGGTCGTAGGCGTACTTAGGTAGCTAATTAGCAGTGGAGTCCGGGGCTTTGGCGAATCCCATTTACTTCGAGAGGCGGAAAGGTATAGCTCGCTGCTGCTGTCTTTCCTTAACCCTAACCACCAACGTAAACTAAAAATTACTTTTAAAATCGCCAGACATTTTACGGTTCTTTCTGTGCCGACACTTTAACCGTTAGATGTTCTTCTTCACCAGTCTGACAGTTTCCACTGATTCTGACGAACAAAGCTTTCATCTTTAAGGATCATAAACAGGAGAATAATCTAAAACTTATGTGGAAAATATCAGTACCTATGAGAATTTATTTTGTCTGCGGAACACTTCTCGTATGCAAAGAGCTCGTCAGAAGGATAAACGTTCAGCTGGCGATGAACTCTTACTCCCCCCATCGCTGCGATTTGCATCACTACGCTTCAGAAAGTCTATTCTCTTGTCGTCTTCAGGCCGTATTTTTTGGTGTCCTTTGACACTATCCGCATACGTCATCGGCGTTTGAAATAGCTCGGTCGGTAGCCCACCGGATTCTCATCCGGGTAGTTCATAACCTACCGATGACGTATGCGATGGGCACTGAACATGAGCCTGGAAATGACAGCAGAATAAGCTTTTCGAATCATAGCGATAGCATTGACAGAAATGATAATTCCTCACTAGGTCACAATCCCGGTCAACCGTAAACCATATTGATGATTGACTTCTAATTGTACAAGCCCCGGATATTACGTAAGGGTGCGCTAATTTATTTCCGTAAAGTGGTCAGTTATTTCTGGTATTAAGTGATTCCGGGGGGGGAGGGGACAGGGCGAGCCCCCCCCCCCCGACTAAACCGTTTCTTCTTCTCATCGAAGCCTCCATCTTGACTTTCGAGGTGTAGGGTCTCAGAGCAGCAGCTAGGGGGTGGAAGATCCGGCCTGTTTGGTGAGGTGGAGCGGGAAGAACCGCGCAGCGAATCTCGACCGGGATTCGATCTCTGGCCATCAGCAAAAACTGTCCCTTTAAGCTTTGGATACTAAAGACCACGGAAAGTACATATATAATTTTTACAGAAAAAGGAAAATATCTTCATCCTTTCTATTAAGAGAAGGAAGAAGCGAAAAAAAAAAGGTACGTGTGCGTACCGGTATATATATATATATATATATCCAGCCACTAATCGGAATTCCTGGGTACTACATCACTACACCACAAACAGTGCACTAATGAGACATTAATAATCGGAGCCGGCTTAGCTTATTAAAGACGGCATCCTCTGGTTGGGAGGGAAGCAACAGTTATTATTTATAAAAAAAATTTATTTTAAAAGTCTTAATATATATTTTTTTGTTTAGCTAGTTGGCGAGGAGCATCAATAAGCATTTTAATGGCTCGGTATGCGATTCTGGGGCCAGAATGTTTCAATCATTTGAAGTCTCTTCTCAGTCGGACTGGGATCGACATCTAAAAACTACATCGAGTTAGGTCTCTCGCGCTGGTTCATTCAGTAAAGCTACTTCTTAGGGGGGGGATACCGATTTTATACAATTACTTAACTTGATTCGCAAAAGAACGTAATATATTAGTTATAAAGTAATTAGCATCTGTTATAATGTGAAACAAAGCATTTTATCAGGAGGGTGTTGTCCCTAGAGATGAGGAAGCACAATCCCTGTGATTGCGGCGCCTTAAAGTCTCTTGTATTATATTGGTGTAATACCAACAATGTGGATGCGGAAAGTATTTATCGGACCCAAAGACAGACAGCTTTTTTTGTTTCCTTTTTGGTTTTTATTAACTTTCCCCGTTTTGTTTGACTTTCTGCGATATTTTTGTTTCCTAATCTCTTCATCGATACTCCGTCTCAGTGCACAATGGTGACCAAGTTCTCTCCTCAGCGGGGCTAAAGAGGGGCGTGTCCACTAGTAGGCCAACGGGTTTATTATCGAGTTTTAGACTCCTCTCTTCTTTTTTTCAGTGAAGCCATCCATTCCAGTGGCTGATGGGTCTTATCAGACAAGCAACTGGGCGATAAATCCATAGAGAACTGGTATCAAGATCCGACTTACCTTTAGTAGCAAAGATTGCGTTCTTTTCTGTCCAGTCAACGGCTGTGAAAAGCACACACGGAGGAGGAGGAGATGGAGAGGGGTAAATAATTGAATTCCCTTCCCCTCTGATTTTTTTTTAGGCTTGCTTTTGTTTATCTTGTCCGATAGGATCTCCCCTGAAGGTGTGGTAGCGTTGGGAGGGGAGAGACGTTCGGCTCCTTCCGATCAGTAGACGGGGGTTCGCCGCGCCGCGTAAGCTGCACCGAGAAGAGCAGGAGCAACGACAGGCGGATCCAGGAAAATATTCCGCCACCCTTATATAACGATGGCGGCCAAGGTGCCCGATTAGGGTTTAAAACGAATACCAAAGTAAAACCGCACGTTGCTCGACTTTTCAGCAGCTACGTTTACCTAGCCATCCAGCGTGCTCATCTCAGGTGACATCGTATTAATTAGTTTCCGTTGACAGATGTCACGTGCTCAGTCAAAGCCGAGAATCTCCGTCCTCATCTGTAGACTTTCACGTTTCTCTGCCGTTTATCCAAATAAATCTGTTTTTACTTCCGCATTTATCTTGAACAGCCACATTGGAGGAATTATTATTATTATTATTATTATTATTATTATTATTATTATTATTATTATTATTATTATTATTATTATTATTATTGTTGTTGTTGTTATTGTTGTGGCTGCTGAACAGATTTCGGCTTACTAATCGATTTACACTGGAGGCGTAGGCAATAAAACAAACATCCAGTAGTATTGACTAATTAATCCTTGCCGAAAACTGAACCCAGACGTCACTACTGGTCACCTGGATACCCACGTGACCAACATCATTTGCATGTTTGTCAAGAACCGAATCAACTGCGTACTTATGAACGACTGCCCCTGGACTCAGGTGACTTTCTGCCTCCCTCCGTTGTATCGGCGTATTGCGGTGAATTTACTTCCAGCAATTATCGCGGGCCTGGTAAGAGATTGAAGTCTTTCGAAATAAAACTGTGTCATGTCGTCGACGGATGGAAATCAACGGATGGATAAGTTCCAGTAATCTATAGTGATGGAGCGGCGCGAACAAGTGCAACCCGATGCGCGAGCGGAGTTCGTTCTCTCGGTGCACGTAAGGTGGCGCGCCGCGCAGTGCAGAACATACCGGACTGCGTCCAACCTGGCCAAGACACATCCACGACCAAATGTCTTTTTTTCTATTTCCCCCCCCCTTTTTTTAAAATTGTATTGACATTTTCGGCGGCTGGTTTATAATCACGAGATGAGAGTATTCAGCCGTTTGGCCGAGCTCTTAAGATAATCCTCGCCCAAGTGGTGTTCGGTGCCGGCAGGGCTTAAAGCTGATTTGACGTCCAGTCGAGTTAGTGCAGTTCGGTCAACGGGGGCTTTGTCGGAAAGTAATGGCGTAGTTCTTCTCTTGCTCAAGATTATTTATTTATCTTCTTTTAAACTTAGCCCATACAGTTCTCCGCCATTATCAACTTGGCACACGCGTCTGACAAAAATTTGTGTGCTTCAGGGGGTGGTGGGGGGTGATCGTGTTGGACGTCTGGATGGGCAGATAACTCGTGGGCGCCTATTAGCATCAGGGGGTATTTCCTCGCCTCCATTCCACTCAACAGGGATAAAACTCCAGTGAAAGGACGTGTCCAGAAAGACCCACGAGTTTTGCTTTCTCATTTACAACAAAGAGAAATATATTCATAAATGTAGATAAAACAAACTTTTAAAAAAGACTTTGCCTTCAGAGTTGCGTTATACTATCATAACCAGTATCGATACAGAAGTATTGGTGTTAAATACTTTATAATCTTTACAGATTAATTAATTAACGGTTTCAGTAGATTTATTTCGGCTTAAGCTCGAAGGATGTTGGAAACAAAGTTTCATGCACCCATCGTTTTTGTTTTTTTGTCTCTTACATTTAATACAATATCGTGATGTAGAAATAGTATTCAGCAAATAAATAAATACCATTGTATCAGGAATTTTTGCCGATTGGCTTCCACGCCAAAAAGGCAAACTTCTCGGATTTAAAGTAGATGTCGATATTGAGAGAAACAGCAATAACTGCTGCTGTTGAATGGAGAATCAGATGGATTTCGACGCTTCCCGATGTTCTCGGTCGGCGCTCGCAGCTTTTCTTTCCTGTTAGTATGGGCGTCACCTAATGACCGATAAAGGGCGGTGACGACGTGGTAGGATTAACGGAGTTTATGGAACTTAACAGCATTTTCCACTGTAAAATCGCATCACTGCCCTATGCAGCGCAGAGGAAGTTGCAGGGTCGGTTAGTGAGGTTTGACATGGTGTTCGTTTCCGCTGACCAGACGGGTTAATCGGCGGACGCTTTATCGCCGCGGTGCCCTGCGGTGCGAGATCAGTTGGGAACCGGCAGGGGGGGCGACAGTTGGGTCCGACTTCATTTCCTGGGTACGACGAGTCCCCCCCGATCCGGACAGAATTCTAATAAAGAGACGTGAACTTCGCTTTCTGTCACTAGATCTGATCCCGTGGCAAAGAGCAAATTAATAAATATCCCATGAGCTGGAAAAGCGTAAACAATTTTTTTTTTTTTTTAAAAATTATTATTTAGAACGAAAATCGACCCTGTGTTTTTTCCTAGCCAATTTGTTTTCATCTCCGCTTCGCCCAGACTGCATTTCGGGAGTCGACGGCCGACGCCGGACGTGTTCGGACTTTGCACGAACTTCCGCTCACCAGGTGGCGGGTCAAACAACTAGCGAAACCACGAGAATTCGGAATTTTGTACCGAGAGACATCCCGAAGACCTCTGTTAGAAACCAACCCCAAAATGATACAGAGTTAAGGTTTTTTTTTTACTGTTTGCCTGGATAGGGAAAGCAAAATGATTTTATGCAAATAAGCGCTATGATGATTATCACAGTCTGTTTTACTGGCTAAAGCCCGCATGGGGGGGGGGTGCGCGCGTACGCATATGGAATTATGTTGCTAACGTTTCGCCTGGTCCGGGATTCGACAGATAACCAACCGTTGATTCAGCATTAACTTCATTAGTGCGGGTTTTAATTGCTGCAGACCAGTACGTTTCCGGCTGAGGAGACGGTTGATGTCAGACCCGGTCCACCATATTTCAACGTAGAACTTTAGAAGGACTGACTGGTTTCTACCCGAGAAAATTGCCGTCTGAGCCGCTTTAAATGACGGTTGTTGAAGAAAGAAAGACAAAAATAAAAGGATAACACGGGAAAGTGAGAAAGACTGAAGGGAAAAGTAGGGCGACCTGATAATAAATAGATTAGAAATTTTAAATTACGGATACGAGCGAGGGAGGGGGGCGCGTTCGGTGAGCATGCGTATGTAAGCGGACACCCGCACTACCGAGTATCGTCACAGTTTTACATCTACTTTAGATATATTGTCTATGCGCGCGCGCACGCGCACACACACACACACACACACACACACACAAAGGACACTATATATTCTATTTTTAAATAACTTATTTCAAACTTGCACCGTAAATTTATTATTTTATTTCAGCTATTTTGGAGTAAATCAAAAATATTAGGTAGAGTGGCTGCGTACGTTGTCTAAGGGGAAGAACTTTGTTGGCGCCTGGTACATTTACGTCCCTTGGCTTATATTTTTGAATGCACCTGTTTACTTGAAGATCGCTGCTGGAAGATAAACAATGTTTTGTTTTTTTTAAATTTTCCTGTTGTTGTTTCATTTTAATTCAACCTAAACACAGTGTGTGTCGTATCCCTTAACTAGAAAGGTCATAATATCCAGGTGTGTCTCGTATCCCTTAACTAGAAAGGTCATAATATCCAGGTGTGTGTGTGTGTGTGTGTGTTGTTTGTTTCATAATGATATATTTGCATAAATTATAATTTTATTTTTGGAAAATAATAATAATAATAATAATAATAATAATAATAATAATAATAATAATAATACATAGGTATTTTCAAAAAAAATAAGTTTTTGCAATTTAACTAAAATCCTAACTTCATTAATCATAACAACTTAGCAAATTTTAAGATAGCATCTACAGAGAACCAAACACAGATATGACGTGACGTCACTGGTGACATAACCCGACATCGTCACTTCTTATCCATATTCCGTAGGCTGGTTTTTGAAAATTTTGGTATCTAATTTATTATTATTATTATTATTATTATTATTATTATATTATTATTATTATTTACTGATGCCAAGTTGTTCGTTACCAAAATAAGCAAATTAATATTTTTTCCAATATTTAAGAAGATGGTGATGGTAAACCAAAAAGAAGTGCGATGGACAGATCTCGCCCCGCGGCTGGGGTTTCCATGTTCTGCCATTCTCCTGTAAGAACATAAAGAGTAGAGACAGGTACATGGGATATTACAGCAAGAAAAACACTCGAAAAAAACTAATAGCTGTAGTAAATGCAAAATGGGATTAAAAACAGAATTAAGAAGAAACGACCTGTGTAATATACACTAAAATATGCTATAGAAAGCCATTTCCATTTATTCTTTTTTATTACTACTATGGTTACATATGCAAATTATGTTAGCGCACAACCAATAGTTGTGCAATGATTATCAACTATGAATGTATTAGAATTGTTATTTAAAGAGCAGTAATCGCAGTATAACTAGTTTACATTAACACTTCATATCCCCTCTTGATAACGTCACGATTTCCAAAAAGAAGTACAAACATGGCTGCAGTTTCAATTCTCTCTCTCTCTCTCGTTATAAATACAGAAGAAATACTGAAAGTATACATTTGATAACCTTGAACAATCGCAGTGGTTCCAGGAATGACTGCGGTAGCGGTGTGATGCACTAACATCGTGATTGTTTCCCCTTAATGGATGTCTGACCGCTGGTCTAACGTCCAGGTGTGGTTTTGGAACTCTAGCCAGCCAGCCAGCAACAGAAGCGGGAACAAACTGACAGGGAAATTTTTAGAAAGCGGGTGTAAGTTAAAAACTTTCACTTCATTACTGCTTCTTTTTTTTAAAAAGAATTTTTTTTTTTTTTTTTTGGTCTTCTAATTCCAGCTTTGCTATACGTTCTTCTACTTGGGTTTTAAAAAAAAAACACGTGGCGATTACATCACGTGACACGTCACGTGATGTATCGATTCGACCAGAGGTAAACGCTTTAATGTTTCTCATTACTGGAATTCATAGTGATATTTTGTTGTTGTTGTTTTTGTTTTTTTTTTTAAATTTTTGATTAGAATAAAACGTTTGTTGTTGTTGTTTTTGTTTTTTTTTTTAAAAATAACAAAGTTAGAAATTAATAGATATCAGTTAAAAGGAAAGAATGATTGTTGAATTATTGGAAACTTAAAATGGTTTCCCGAGAAATATAACTCTGCGTCGTAAATGTATTCTTTTTCCTTTCCAACCTGTGTTGTTGCTTTACTATAATCTCGCCAGCTTTCCGTTCCTTTGTTTGTTTAATTTTTTTATGAACAAATTTTGTAATAAAAATTAAAACTTTCTACAACAATACACTGATCAAGTTGGTATGGGGATGAAATATTTCTCACGATTCGAAATTGACTATAGTCCATTTTTCGTGATACCTGGACACAGTTCGATGCGTTTAGTGACGTCATAATGGCAACGAGCAGCCGCCGGTTATGCACCCTAAAGTTACCTGACCTTTAGTAGCTTGTACGGCCGCCTGTGACTCGCACCACAGCGTTGACTCTGTGCTTCACGCGCTGTCGGCTAGATAGCCTGATGGTGGTGGTATTGTTCCACCTGCCTGTCAAAGCAACTCATGGAAGACGTTAGGTGCGGCCATTCTTGCGCAGTTGGGGCTCTTGCTTTACCGTGTGGTCACGTGACACAGCCAGTCTCTCGCCCTGCGATGTGCTGGTGCTGGGCGTCTAGCGTGTGGATTAGCAGACGATCAGTCTTGTCGGAGATTTGGGCCCCGCACAAACGACACAATTCGTTCCCGATAGTACGTACTAAAATAGTGCTGTTACGTTGAGCCAGACAGCTGACGTAATGGTCATCATGAAAGTCAGTACTAGTGTGGCGCCCCCTATCAGGTCTGTCATGAAATAAACCTTTGCTGAAGTCGATAACACACGAGGTTTAGCAGCTTCATTTGTCTATTCACTCCCGGTCAGTAGCCTGGCAATGACAATACCGGGGCCAGGTTCGCGTCTTTAATGCGGGTGGCCGGTGGTCTAGTGGTTAGCTTTAAAGGGCTGAGAGCCCGAGTTCGATTTCCAGTTGGCGGTGAATTTTAAAAAATTTTTTTGTTGGCGTGCCACCCTGACATGTCTTCTTCTCGCCTTTCTTCACCAGCCGGTTGTGTGAGTTTTATCCGGGTACTCCGATTTCGTCCTAAATTAAAGGATGTAGGAAAGATTTCATTTCGGAATTCGAAAGTGACGTACGTTCTCTCGCCAGGGCTGTCTCCAATGTTTGAAAATTCATCTTATTTGCAGAGATCGATAGACGAAAAAAACAAAAAAACACAACACATCTAATACAATATTTTACGCTATTTGCTTTATCTTTTTAAAATTTTTCGGTAAACTTAATCGCGCTCTGATGTCTGATATGGCCAAAAGCCGTCTACGTTCTGTGCTTTTTTCCAAGCCTCTGTGTGCCTCAGTGATTTCAGCCTTTTTACATCTGTTAATAGGCTGTGTAAGCCTTGCACAGTGGTGACCAAAGGTATTGAATTAGTCGAAATAATCTCGATCATTTTAAGCGCAATCGTACCATTACTTACGCCGAAGCTTTTGTTTTATTCCTGATTTATCGTTTAAGTATCACATTTGTTTTAATGATCTTCTGCCAGAGAAATATTACGAAGTGTGCCTTTGTTGGAATTTCTGCCTTACTACTCTGGTCGCATCTCCACCATTACGTATGTTTGGTGAGGAGGATATACGAATATAAATACAACGCTTTGCTTTGAGTTTAAAATGCATCTTTAAATTGTATCATGCACAACGAACCCCAATATTTTGCTTTAAATGGGGGCGATGCGATAGCCCTGGCCACTGCTTTACTCAAAAGTATATATCGTGCATCCGTCCGTATGTGTGCTTCTTACGGTACCCGGAGTTTCGAAATGAAGGCAGCGACTCTGATCGCTACCGGCTGGATACCAATACAAGATTGGATTTAGTACAATGGAAACAGGTTTTATTGCCCCTTTTATTGGAAAAGCGTTGGTGCGAAATGTCTGTGGAAGATGCCGACAGAAAGCAGTCACGCTAGGAAAAGAACCGTAGTTTTGGCTTCTGTTTTTTTTTTGTTTTTTTCTTCTTCTTTTAGTTTCAGGCAATAAACTTCTTTTCTTAGAGAGGTTTCGCCTTCGATTCGAATAGAACGGCTGTGACCTTTCTCCGATCGGATTCCCGAATAGAGACAGCTGCGAGTACGTACTGTACAACTACCGAAGAACGGACGACTTGAGGGGGGAGGGGCCGGCCGGCAGAGCGCACGCTGAAATAGACGAGATGAAACTGAGCTGTGGATAACTAACTGATCGATGGAACAAACCAAGATTTCTGCATCTCACCCGTCCCCTATCACGTGGGTGATTCCTGCGTGTGGAGGGAATACATGAGGAATTTCAATCATTAAACCGTAACCGAATTCCGCGTGCTTTTTTTTACACGCAAGTGTGACAAAAGATGCTTCCCATGTTGTAGGACGTTTAGTAAAACTATATACGAGTAGTCTCCCTTTTTATATAACGTTACAAACCAGATGGCGGCACCGTCGATGACGCGAAGAAAGACTTGAATTTACCGTCTTGGAAAACTCATAAAGTAAAACTGTTTTATAAACTCGTTGCTTCTTTGTCTCACTGTAATAGAAGAATTACATTTTCAAAGTCACAGATAATGAAACTGTTGTTGTTTTCAACAGAGAAAACAAAGGACGAATTCCTAATAATGTTATTCACTATTAGACACCGTATCTGGCACAGTAAAGAATATCAGGCTCGAGAAAATTCTCTCTGTAAAAATCCATTTTTTAAATTTCTATCTAACTATTTTTGTGCTCTTATTTCCACCTTTACCGCTCTATCATAAATTTATGCTTATCTATGTCTCTTAGATCGATCCCAATTTTAATATATTTTACCTACACACACAGAGAGCCGGGGCTTATATTTTCCTGGATAATCCTGGCTGTTCAGAAGATGACCCAATACCCTTGCTGCCGATGTATCGTTGTTTGAGCATCCTGTCCTGCCTGTACGCTTCCCGTTACTTTAAACCGATTGATTCTTCTTCCCACGGGTCACTGATCAATCGTAGGTCTCTCTGGAGGTTCTTCATCAAATTCTGCTGCGACTAATCGATTTGAAGCATCCTGCCTTCTTTACATGAAAAACAAGATCGCCCGCTCTCTTGTTTTGCAGCCATCACTTACCTGGAAAGAACATTTCCCCTATATTAGGTGCGACCTTTTCGAAACCCTGTGTGTCATAATTCAATTTATTGATGGAAACCGTCTCTCTTGTTTCCACCCTCTCCCTTTTCTTAAACACGTGATAGTAAATAATTACTCGCGATATTCTTTCCACGTCCTTTTATGTGTTGCAAGTACTACTTCTTGATGATGATGACGATGATGATGATGCTGGCTGGCTCTATAGTTTGTATTGCAGACTGTTCCACAACTGTGTCCCTGGCCACCTCATCTCAATTGTGGTGCCGCCGGTCTCTGTGGAAATGGCATTAGGCTGGCGTGCCAGTTTCACAGGGTGCTTATCACGTCTCTCGCTGTCTACATGACAAATCTCTTAGGTTCCTGCCATTGGCACTACTCGGAACAGGTTGTCGGTAATAGAAGAAGGTAAATAGTAAATAATGGCGAGAAAATGACAGCTATTGTAATTACAATTTGACTGGTTACAGAACCAAATAAATCGTGAGAGGATGTTGTTTACTTCCTCCTCCCCAAGCGATTTTTTTTGCAGATTCGGTGAAAGAATAATAATTTTGGTTTTTACAGCATTTCTTTAAAATTAAAACTGACATTTAGGCGCTGCCGTTATATATTTCCGGATTGGTTATCCGCAAAGAGGCCTAACAATGGGACCAATCAGGCTACCATCATTGCTGAGACACAGATCTGAAACCAGTTTCCCCGGTGTTCATTTCCCAGCTTCTCGCTGACCACTTTCGCTTATTACACGGCGCCCGCGCGTGGAGCCAGCCAGTTCTTCAGTCAGGGGCACTCGACACTGATCTCTCTTACTTACTTCCATAAACCCAGCAGTCTGGCTGGTGCTGGTTTATAACAGACACCGACCTAAAACCGGTGCGTGACAGCAAAACCCCGACCTGTGATTCATGCTTACTCGTCGGTGTATACAGTAAGCTGGCTCCCTAACAACACAAGTGCAATATATCACAATTTCCAAACATAGGTATTCACTCCTAAATGTTTTATGGGGGGGTTATGAACATGAGCGTATTATACAAGAGAAGTCGTTTAATACCGCTAGAGGCTCGACCTACATACAGTAAAAATAGGATAAAGGTTATAGTTTATATACATTAATAAAAAAAATGTTTTATACCTGAATATGAGTAAAAATTCTAAAAATGCTTTCTATTGCGATATTTATAAGACCCGTTTACGTCTGCGCCAAACTGTCTCCGTGTTTTCCGAATCACAGTTAGCGCCCTTTCTTATTTTAGCGCCCCCTAACGTCATTCCCAGCTGCCAACTGATTAAAAGATAAAAAGTATTGAATGAATGTTTACATAACTAAATAAAGTGTTGACATTCGCCTTTTAGAGGAATTTACCACAGATAGTACAACGAAACTTAACCACCTTATTAGTAATTTTAGTAGAATAACACTTAAACAAGACAAATAATTTAATAAAACTATTAATAAGCCTAACATAATTTAGCATTTGGTCTCGAGGAACATATTTGAGATTTTCTTGTATTTTTTAAAAGGATATTACAAAAAAAACCAATTTCCTAACCCTAAAAAAGTAATAGTTGGGGATTTGTATCCAAGGTTTCTAAGCTTAAATACGCTTTATTGTCTACTTTTTATAAATAGGGATTTATGCCCCCGTTTAGCGGTCCAGTATTTTCTATCGTTTATTATTTTAAACTAGAAGTGGCATTTACGTCTTTTAAAAAAATAAAACATGTGGTTGTTTTTTTGTTTGTGTGGGGAAAGTAACTTTGGTAAAACATATCACTATGACCGTCACGTGTACGGACTTGTAGACGGCATTTTCTTAATATCCTGCAAAATGATTCAAAACAAAGGCTGGCTTTCATTGTGTCTCAAAGGCTCCTCATCTGAAGGCTTGTGTCAGTAAAAATCTGATGGTGCCTTCAGACCGGAAACGACCCAATGCTACCCTTTCCCCCGTTAAAATACCTAAAGCTTATGTGGCTGACGTCTTTGCTGTAAAACGCCATGGACCAGGCCGAAGTTTTAGAAGTGATGGGGTTTCTTCTCCTCCTTCGCGAAAAGAGCTTCGAGTTCTCCTCGTAATTACATCTTTGGCGGCGGAGATGGGGAGGCGCGGAGAACGAACTGCAACCGAACCTTCGCTGCAATTAAAAAACGTCAAATATTCGTGACCGTTTGTAAACCGGGCGCGACGGACGTCCGAACTTCTTCCACCATCCGAGAACCGGCCGAAGCCCAGCCTCTGGCGCTGATCGGAAGCCATCGTCTTCGTCATCTCTCCCGGTGTTGTCGCGGTCTCAGCATCTGGTTCGTACTTACGCGTTATCTCCCCCACCCCCCACCCCCGCTTCGCGAAAAGAATTCTTGTTGGAGTAACTTCTGACTTGTCCGCAGAATTAATTCCTCTACTGTCTTGGCGGATTTCTATCGTGATGTGCACGACAGCAGTTTGTTTTTCTTTCGTTGCTTAACGAACAGAGAAGAAGAAAACACTATTTTAGATGTTGTTATTTAATGTTATTTCCTTTGGGGGGAAAATATCTGAGACTAATTTAAGCAACAAAAAAAAAAAATCGCGTTTATATATATTTTTCTTTATCCCTAAATATTCATGCAGATTTATTCAAATGCAGTTTTGGTTTTATGCCAAAATAATTTCAAACCATTAACGGATTTTATCGATTTCTCTCGTTCCGCGACAGGTCTGAATGAAGAAGATGGTTAAATAGATTTTCGTAAGAAGAAAAAAACACAACGTCTGATTACAAATTTTAGGTAAAGTGCCCGTCTTCAGAACGAAAAGAGGGGCGGGTAATAATCAAACCTAGCAAAGGTCAGCCAGGGATTTACCGGGTGGTGGTGGGGGGAGAGAACTTGTGGGTAATAATCAAACCTAGCAAAGGTCAGCCAGGGATTTACCGGGTGGTGGGGGGGAGAGAACTGTGGGTAATAATCAAACCTAGCAAAGGTCAGCCAGGGATTTACCGGGTGGGGGGGGGGAGAGAGAACTGTGGGTAATAATCAAACCTAGCAAGGTCAGCCAGGGATTTACCGGGTGGTGGGGGGGAGAGAGAACTGTGGGTAATAATCAAACCTAGCAAAGGTCAGCCAGGGATTTACCGGGTGGTGGTGGGGGGAGAGAACTGTGGGTAATAATCAAACCTAGCAAAGGTCAGCCAGGGATTTACCGGGTGGTGGGGGGGGAGAGAGAACTGTGGGTAATAATCAAACCTAGCAAAGGTCAGCCAGGGATTTACCGGGTGGTGGTGGTGGGGGGAGAGAACTTGTGGGTAATAATCAAACCTAGCAAAGGTCAGCCAGGGATTTACCGGGTGGTGGGGGGGGAGAGAACTGTGGGTAATAATCAAACCTAGCAAAGGTCAGCCAGGGATTTACCGGGTGGTGGTGGTGGGGGGGAGAGAACTTGTGGGTAATAATCAAACCTAGCAAAGGTCAGCCAGGGATTTACCGGGTGGTGGGGGGGGAGAGAACTTGTGGGTAATAATCAAACCTAGCAAAGGTCAGCCAGGGATTTACCGGGTGGTGGGGGGGGAGAGAGAACTGTGGGTAATAATCAAACCTAGCAAAGGTCAGCCAGGGATTTACCGGGTGGTGGTGGTGGGGGGGAGAGAACTTGTGGGTAATAATCAAACCTAGCAAAGGTCAGCCAGGGATTTACCGGGTGGTGGTGGGGGAGAGAACTGTGGGTAATAATCAAACCTAGCAAAGGTCAGCCAGGGATTTACCGGGTGGTGGGGGGGGAGAGAACTGTGGGTAATAATCAAACCTAGCAAAGGTCAGCCAGGGATTTACCGGGTGGTGGGGAGGAGAGAGAACTGTGGGTAATAATCAAACCTAGCAAAGGTCAGCCAGGGATTTACCGGGTGGTGGGGGGGGGGGGAGAGAACTTGTGGGTAATAATCAAACCTAGCAAAGGTCAGCCAGGGATTTACCGGGTGGGGGGGGGAGAGAACTGTGGGTAATAATCAAACCTAGCAAAGGTCAGCCAGGGATTTACCGGGTGGTGGGGGGAGAGAGAACTGTGTGGGTAATCATCAAACCTAGCAAAGGTCAGCCAGGGATTTACCGGGTGGTGGGGGGGAGAGAGAACTGTGGGTAATAATCAAACCTAGCAAAGGTCAGCCAGGGATTTACCGGGTGGTGGTGGTGGGGGGGAGAGAACTTGTGGGTAATAATCAAACCTAGCAAAGGTCAGCCAGGGATTTACCGGGTGGTGGTGGGGGGAGAGAACTGTGGGTAATAATCAAACCTAGCAAAGGTCAGCCAGGGATTTACCGGGTGGTGGGGGGGAGACTGTGGGTAATAATCAAACCTAGCAAAGGTCAGCCAGGGATTTACCGGGTGGTGGGGAGGAGAGAGAACTGTGGGTAATAATCAAACCTAGCAAAGGTCAGCCAGGGATTTACCGGGTGGTGGGGGGGAGAGAGAACTGTGGGTAATAATCAAACCTAGCAAAGGTCAGCCAGGGATTTACCGGGTGGTGGTGGTGGGGGGGGGGAGAGAACTTGTGGGTAATAATCAAACCTAGCAAAGGTCAGCCAGGGATTTACCGGGTGGTGGGGGGGAGAGAGAACTGTGGGTAATAATCAAACCTAGCAAAGGTCAGCCAGGGATTTACCGGGTGGTGGGGGGGAGAGAACTTGTGGGTAATAATCAAACCTAGCAAAGGTCAGCCAGGGATTTACCGGGTGGTGGGGGGGAGAGAACTTGTGGGTAATAATCAAACCTAGCAAAGGTCAGCCAGGGATTTACCGGGTGGTGTGGGGGGGGAGAGAACTTGTGGGTAATAATCAAACCTAGCAAAGGTCAGCCAGGGATTTACCGGATGATGGGGGGGAGAGAGAACTTGTGGGTAATAATCAAACCTAGCAAAGGTCAGCCAGGGATTTACCGGGTGGTGTGGGGGGGGAGAGAACTTGTGGGTAATAATCAAACCTAGCAAAGGTCAGCCAGGGATTTACCGGGTGGTGGGGGGGGGGGGAGAGAACTTGGCTCACCGCATGACGTTCGTTCCGCAGGCGAGTTTGGCGAGCTGGGCCCGTCGATCGATCAACAGCTGGAGCCGATCTGCGCACTGATGCCGTAGGTTTGGCGGCTGCCGGTCGGTTTCCCCTTTCCAGCGGATGATGCGGCGGCCCTTGTCAGTTTGCTTTTAGGCTGATGAAGCAGTAATATAGACGCTTCTTGGTAAAGCTTCCGGGATCGTTGCGAGGATCGATGCTTGGCGAGACGCCACTCGCTCGTCGTTCTTCGGAGTCGGCGGCTGCTCTTTTCTCACTGAACCTGGCGAAGCATTTTTTTTTATAAAAAACAAAACATTAAAAAGACAAATGACAAGTTCAGGGGCCTCGTGGGACCCAATAACCGCTGTCTCCACAACATAGGGTACGACATGAAAGCGGCAGGACGCAAATATGTGTCGCCGACTGCGTCGGGGAACGGTAAAGCCACCACGTCTCTGGCCCTTCAGTGACTCCTAAGGCTTCGTGTGGTCGCGGTTCTCAGACAGTGGACGGGTATGGGTGTGCCATCGTCCGGAACGGGAATGTCCAGTGAACCGTGTTAGAAGTCACAGGAGGATGTGGCGATCTTTCTCGGTTGAGTTACCCTTTGCAGCACGAAAAGCCTTAACCCGTTTGACGTTGAGTCAGCGAAAGTTCGTGGGGTTTTGGGGTTCAGGTTCTGACATATCTGTGTGAGTACCTTTAATTTCTTCATATCGGCGGGACGTTGACTCGTTTGACGATTCAGGTGCTCGCAACGAGCACCGGATCGGATTTATATCAAGGCTTTGCCATAATAAAGTAAGAAACGGAATTCCTCGATTCCTCTTTCAGAGATCACGGGGGAGTTTTGGCATGTGACGAAAGAATACCTGCACCGAATCTCAGTATATCTTATTGGTATCGTGGTAGATGTGCATCCAAAGTGTCAAAGTACCAGGCGTGATTGCGTTTTCTATCGATTAGCAAGCAGTTCAAAGCGTGAAGCTTCCGATTTCACACTTCGCCATGGGCTGAGATATTGACGTTAAAGGTCTTCGCTAGATCCCGGACACGACATCTAAACTGACCTCGCAAGGCACTTTATTTCGGTCAGGCAGAATCGGTTCCTTCCCTGCTATAGACCGTTTGTAGCCGAGTCGATCGATGCTGGCTCATCTCTTTTTTTTCGCAAGGGCGATGTTAGCGAACGAATGGCTGACGAGGATTGAGGATGGGTCGGTTAATGAATCGCCTTGGTGGTGTCACAGCTGAATTCCTTCCGGTTCGTTTGGGACACCTTTGTCATTCTGTCGTTGCCTCTGGCAGTGGAACGTCCTATAACAAGACCTCGACTAAATGGAGAATTATCGAGCGATGTGCCCCCCTTTTTTTAAGACTTACAGAGAGACGTCCAGTATACGCACATAATCACACCTGAAATAGGTAAATTTCAGTTAGGTGGATTCATTTATTTGGTTACCAAATTAGAAGGCAAGAGGCCGGATGTATAGATCCACTATCGAGTGTTATTTTATGCTTGGATGCTTATTGGAGTAAAGTTTCTAAATATTAAATTCACAACTTCAACTACTGCTATGTAAATAAATGGGCATTTTTCCAAAACAACCATTTATTATTATTATTATTATTATTTATTATTATTATTATTATTATTATTATTATTATTATTATTATTATTATTATTAACATAAATTAGACTTATGAAGACAGCAGGGAAATAGCTATGATGAGAACCGTCCGACACAAAGGAACCAATGCAAGCTGCTTAGCCAAAAGATAAAGCCGAAAAGTAATGGATATACATTGAAATAAATTAAATGGTGGGGTTATCACTATAAAACGTTCGTCGGTTCGACCGACTGCGAAAGATTATCGGAATCTCGAATAATACATGCTTTGTAGAAAGAAACAACTGAAAGTCGTCTTCTCTGGACAAGAATTGGTTTCCAGCTTTTACCAACTGTTTTCTCTGTGCGTGCTGAGAAAAATTTGGAAAGCCTAGTCCAAGACGAGAGAATCTATAGGGAAAATTATATTGGTGTGCGAGAGAAAACTGTGAAATATGAGGTGTGAAGAATGTAGAAAACAGAAAAAGATCAATAATGGAAGTGTGTGGATATCTGTAGGTAGCAATTGAAAAAAAATCAGATATTATCACTGTGGGATTAACTAATAATACGATATCGTTTTAAATCGTGTTGTATCTTTTCTAAAGGTTCTCTGTAGAGATATGTTATTTTTCAGAGTTCTTTAGAGTAGAATTAGTCTTGCTTACTATGAAGTCCGTTCTAGTCTTGTGCAAATAACAAGAAAATGGGCAGATCTAAAACTTGGTTATTTTATTATAAACTGACAGAGACAAAGGTATTTTATGGATTGATTTGCTCGTTCAGTAAATATTGAAAATATAACACTCTTTACTATTATCATTTTAAAATGTCATAAACGCGTTCACAAGAATTTGCAGCAACTTTACCGCTCCTGTGTGGTGGGGGTCGGTGGGTGAAATAATGGTACGATGGATGCTACAGCTGATGAGCTTTGTTATTCTCTCAAAGCTCTGATCAGGAACATTCCTCTCTCTCTCTTTTTTTGTAACGCAAACAAGGACGTTGCTATCTTTTCCGCCAAAATACCATCTTTTCTTTCCCAGAAGCAAAACATATATCATTAATATGGACAGAACAAATGAAAAGGTTAGTCGGAATTACTAACAAACCATGTCGCCATGGTGATTTTCTGCAGCGAATAGTCATTCCACTAGAGAGAGAGAGAGAGAGAGAGAGAGAGAGAGAGAGAGAGAGAGAGAGAGAGATGACGTCATTACAGAGAGAGAGAGAGATGGAGAGAGAGAGATGACGTCAGTACAGAGAGAGAGAGAGATGGAGAGAGAGATGACGTCAGTACAGAGAGAGGAGAGATGGAGAGAGAGATGACGTCATTACAGAGAGAGAGAGGTGGAGAGAGAGAGAGAGATGTCGTCAGTACAGAGAGAGGAGAGAGATGGAGAGAGAGATGACGTCATTACAGAGAGAGATGGAGAGAGAGAGAGATGACGTCAGTACAGAGAGAGGAGAGAGAATAAAGATGTTAGCGCACAATACCGCCCGCCTCGTCTCACTCAGTAGCGGGGCCCTTGAAGTTGTTCATTAGCCGAGTGAGCCAAAGAGTCGACTGAAATTCCCAAACTCACCGAAGCGATAATTATTAGACTGTTCCGCTTGGTTTTCTGTGCTCTTCGTTTGTAGAACGAAAGCGTTAGGCGGCGGAGCTGGGATTTTTGCGGTGGTTGTATAAGATTATCGTCTTCCGAATCGGTTTCTGCGCTCTGGCGCGAGACAAACGCTATTCCTTAGCAGTTGCAACTTATTAAAGATAATTTTAGCCGGATGTGTACATTAATAGCAATCTAAATCTATCCTTTGGCAAACGTTTCTTTCCGATTATTAATTATTACTTTTATTATCGCGGAAACGTTCCGAGTATAAGGTGAAACAACACCAGAAAGTTGGTTCGATATTCCATAAATAATGGCGTCGACTTCCATTCAGTGCATCTTTCTTCTCAAGACCAAGTCCGATATCTGAGTACTTTTTCTTTTTATTTTACTGTATCACGTGTTCTTCCTGCTGGTAGAGAGAGAGATGACGTCATTACAGAGACAGAGATGTGACGTCAGTGCACAGAGAGATATGACATCATTACAGAGAGAGAGAGAGAGATGATGTCATTACAAGGAGAAATATGACATCTGAACGGAGAGAGAGAATGACGACGTCATTACAGAGACAGAGATGTGACGTCTGTCTGTGCACAGAGAGAGAGAGAGAGAGATGACGTCGTTACAGAGACAGAGATGTGACGTCAGTGCACAGAGAGATATGACATCAGTACAGAGAGAAAGAAAGAGAGAGAGAGAGAGAGAGAGAGATGTTATATCTGTGCAGTGTTTTAAGTCGATAATTTCGAAGATACATATATATATATATAACATTAATATATCTTGTAAAGGAAAGTCAAATGATCGGTTCAGGTAAAACCACCATTTAAAGCGAATCAAGAAACTTGATTTCCCAAGATTCGTTCTGTTTCTAGATTCCACGGCTAGAGGTTGGCTATTTGTGATGAAATCTCTTTGTGTGTTTGTGTGTGTGTGTGTTGTTTTGTCTTGCAGCAATAGATAAACTATTTGATTGAGAATCCGCATCGCTGCTTACTGCTGCGTGAGGCGGAGAGGGAATCGTTTGTCCCTAATCGGTGGCTCTAGTACAGCAAACACGCTGAGCTTTGGCCACGTGATCTGACGAACCCGCAGCAGGTCAAGCTGGAGGCGTGGCGCACTGACATAGAATCTAATCGTGTTAGCGCCGTTCTGTCTTGTAAATAAAATGCACTTCCTCAAAAAAAAAGATTCAATCTCACTTATTGGGAACGACGCCAAGAAAGGGAGCGAACTTCCGCAGACCAACTTGATTTATCTGCGAGCCATTGATTAAGGAAAATACTCGAGGTTTGGTTTGATGATGTAATCTCCTCATCGCAGCTTGCTAAGTTTACAAATATTCTTCGCTATCAGGAGGTTATAAATTCGAGCAGCTAATCATGGTCCTAGAGATATACCAGTGTATACACATGTTTACTGACCTTAATAATGGTTGCCAGCCAGCTTGCTAGTAAAATGACGCATTACTTCTTACAAGACGAGAAAACCATACGTCAGAATATGTTATGGATGCGTTTCAGTTTCATTTAAGACAATTGACAAACAAATGATGTCATTACAAGATATATCAAGTCCTGGATGATGGAGTTCTTCCTACAGAACTGACGAGCATCTAGAAGAAGAGATTTTTTCCAGGATGCGTGATCTTGCTGGCTTTTGTTGTTGCTCGGCACCGGCAACTCTAATCTGCCGATGTGGTGTATCTCGGGATTCCCTCAAGCCGGTCCTCACCCCCATCCAGCCATCTTTACAACGGAAAAGGCAACGACGACTCGTCTGTGAAGGTGGTGTCGCCTCAGTGTCGAAGACGGATGTTCTAAAGGCTCCTGGCCCGGTCGTAAAACAAACGTTGTTCTTAGGTCAGAGACAGAGTTCTGGGCAGTCGTCCCCCCACCCATCGACACGATTCTGCTGAGCTTGGTGATAATAAACCGTCTCCAGACTCATGGCAGATGAAGCCGTGCCCGGCCAGCCTTACCCTCTTTCGTTATGGGAGAGAGGAGGGTTGGGGGAATCAAATCGTTCTGTGTTGAAGCAGTCTCGCTATCTTCTCGAAATCTCGCATACTCACGTGGTTACCAACTTATCGCATCGGTATTTCAATGTCGCTAATCTGACGCTAACTTAACAACGCTAACGAAAATGTTAAGCTTATATTTATAGTATTATTTCCTTATATACACAATACACTAGATTACTAGTGGCATAGTTATTCCTGTTTTTACAACAGACATTTAACGGCACTGAATGACAAGATATTGAGAATTTCTCAATTTACAGTTTCACTTTCCTGGCCTTCTTTGCTGCAAAGTCCTCTATGACATCGTCATATGGAATACGATTTGCAACCTCATGGCTGATACTGATTACAGCCAGACCGCTGAGACATTACTGACCTGAGGTAGTCTGCTGAGGAAACTGTAACAGGTAGAGTCACAGCAATCCTGAGAGCAACCCACAAGTTTGGGTAAATGTCAGAGAGCTGCTTTTCCTGTATGGATTTCAGCAACTCTAGAGCAGTCAAGCTGGTTGATGGCAAGTCAGGTAGGTTTCTCAACTCCTGAGCAAGCTCCCTTCTGTTCAAATCAGCTCTCCTTCACAACTTAAGGTGTGTTCAAGGGCCTCTGCTTGTGCTATCAGCTCTTGATGAGGAAGACTTTGGAAGGTTGACATGAAACCAAACTTGTTTTCCACATCTCCAAGACTCTGGAATCTCTCCTTCAGAGCTATGATAGCAACATCCACAACCACGTTAAAGAAGGTCACCTCCTGATTTTTCAGGGCATCACGCACTGGTCCATCGGGAGACTCGTATGAAAAGTGCCTCTTTGTGGACCTCAGCCTCTTTTTTGTAAGTACCGCCTCTACATTCATTTCTTCACAGACTTCTTTGGCTGAGTTTTGTGCGGCCACAAAGCCTGTGGCTCTGTAGTTGTGAAGAGCAGCCTCAGCCTTTTTCTGCAGGCTGACTGCTACATCCAGTGACATTGTCTTTGACTGCATGACTTTGCTCACATTTTGTATCTCACTCAAGACTTCGTACCAGGTAACTACACAGAATGAAAATCCGAAAGAGCCCACCTCCTCCGCCAGGAACTGGGCCTCAGCCTTTATGACTGGGTCTTTGGTTTGGTGCTTCACCTCGAGCAGTGCTTCTCTCACTGCTAATGCCTCAAACCGGAGAGGTTCGATAGCCTTCACTCTGCTCTCCCATCTCGTCTCTGACCACATTTCGAGGGTACGGGTCACGTTTTTTGCAAGGATGACCCATCTTTGTGCAGATACCGAAAACAACGAATATAGCTTCTGCAAGATCCCAAACAATCCTAGAGCTTTTGGCTGCATCAGCAATGACCAAGCTAAGGGTATGAGCCCCACAAGGAACAAACAGAGCTTTGGGATTTTTCTGCAGTAGCCTGGCCTGTGCTCCTTTGTTTTTTCCCCTCATGTTTGCGCCATTGTCATATGACTGTCCTCTGCAGTCATCAAAGGAGATCTGCAAATCCTGCAGCTTCTGCAAAATTAAGGTGGCCAGACTTTGCCCAGTGGACTCCTCTGCTTCTAGAAGTCCCGCAAAGTGCTCTTTTATCTGCGGGTTGTCTTCCAGTGTCATAATTAGAATCAACACAGACAGTTGCTCTGTGTGACTCACATCTCGGGTACAATCCAAAATAACTGAAAAGTATTTGGATTGCTTCATCTCCTGCACCATTGTTTCCATCACCTTTGAACCGATGAACTCAATGATCCTATTTTGAATGTGCTTGCCCAAATAGCTCAGGTGTGAGGACTCACTGTGAACTCTATGGACATGGTCTCTCATAACAAGATTAAATTTTGTCCGAAATTCTACCTCTTTCAAAAAGTTTCCATTCGAAGGAGAATACAGTTTTTCTGTGTCACCCCTAATTGCCATATTCCTACCTGCTAGGGAATGTACAGTGGCAATTAACCGTGTTAGCACTGCTCTCCACCTATTCTCATCCTCAAGTATGGCCATCTCGTGTTTGTCAATGGTTGCACCTGTCTTGAGCATAAACTCAAACTCTTTCCATGACGCCATGTGCATGAAATGATCACAGGACTGCTTTCATGGCAACTCAGCAGAGCTGTTGCATTTTCCCGATCGATCAAGCCTCCATGTATTAAATGAATGCTCTTTGAGAAGAGTTTGCAACAAAAACAAAAAAAAAAAAAGGGGGGCTGTTGTTTTTGCGTGAATAGACTAACCAGCTTCTTTTAAGTTTCTCATCATTTATCAAAGTTTTGGAAAAGTGTAAATAGTGGCAACTTCTTGCGTCTTCTCTTTTTGGAAGCATAAAATCCCTCGGTACCTGATACGCTCCTCTCCGCACTATTTCAGTTCTTACATGGTCAGATAGTTGTGATGATCAGTCAGCAGGATCAGACGGACATGGTTCATCTGTCACAGTCTTAGTTGATAGGGCGGAGCAGGATATTTCTTGTGGAGTTTCTTCTGTGTCTGAAAGGCACATACAGACAGTATTTAGCAATTTAATTATTAATGTTCCAAGAAATTCATACATGGAAGCACATCACAACATTTTCAGTTATTCATAACTTAAGTCGAGTAATATTTATTAAACCTGCTGATCTCAGTTGTATCATCAAAAAATTAAATATTTAAAATATATATACAGTTATTAAATTCATGGCATATTTCATTATATACAGAATTAAATAATTGCTCACCTGAGACAATAGGAACAATTGAGGAGGAAGTGCTTGCCCCTTCATCAGGTTTTCGATTGGAATCAAGGTATTTTAAAAGCGCGCACAAAATGATAAATAAAAGAACTGTAAAATGCACCTACAAATATTCTGTTTTATGATATCAATGGCTCGTTGTTTACTGATAATAGAATCCTTGGCTACCATTGTTTTGATTGCTCTTCTCTTCTTCTCGTCGGTTTCGATACCGGGCACTTGACGGCTTTTGCCTCTTCATTTTGATGCGGTGTCAGCCATCCATAAGGTGGAGACAGACCTGCATTAACTGAGATAAGATAAAGATAAGTTTGGCTTGCTAAAGAGGCGCCCTAGGAGACCGCTTATGTCGCCTATAGCTAGGACCGGCTCCGCCCTCTTTCGGATGTTTAATTAATTAATGGTTGGTCTCGTTCATACGAGACTATCTCTGGCTTCGTAAGCGACCTTGGAGAGGAACGTTTTCAGTTATGAGAAATTGGCTTTTTTGGAGTAATTCTTCTAAAGTTTGTCTGAATTGTAAGTTGTATTGTGTTGAATACGTGGATAAACTTTGTAATTACAATTACAATATATATATAAACCAACAAACAAATAATACCAAACATAGTAAAATATATATATATATATATAACTGGTCTTTCCTTTTACTCTCATCTTTTAAGACGGCAATAAACTCATTTAGAAAAGTCATTAATAATAATAATAATCTTTACTCTGTAGTTTGTATCTAGGATATTACATTTTTCTTTGTAAACTGTATTCTCCAAATTTTAAGTCATCGCCATATTTAAAGATGTGCTTTAATTTCCCAATTTTAAAGAACACCGCCACGAGGCAGTAGAAGATCGCGGAGTGAAGCAGACGGTACTAATAGGTAAAAGGAAGCCCCCGAGTCTTCGTGGCGGCCGGAGAACAAACTGTGATGTGATGTAGGAGAAAAGGATGGGAGATTTTAGCGAATTGTCTGTGTAAATTATTACACGTGATGTGTGTGTGTGGATGGGGAGGGGGGGTTAAGCGTATTGCCAAGTTGTCTCCCCTTTAGACAGCCGGTCTGACCTACATCCACGACGGACGAGGAGGAGGGTCCGTCCATCCAGCCCAACTCCAGAATGGCAGCTGTACGAAATAAAGTGATCGTGGCCGTAGATGGGAGTGATTATGCAAATTTCGCTTTAGACTGTGAGTAAGCTGTTGTGTTCTGTTCTTTCCTTGCCTTGTTTGCCCCCCCAGCTCTCGCCGTGGAGTAACTTCTGCCTGACACACGCGGAGAGGCGAGGATGGAGGAGGAGAAGGAGGAAGTGGTCGGGCGGCTCACCTCAGACCGCCCTGGCTGGCAGATCAATCGGCTCGAGCATGGAACAGGTGAATCAGAGCAAGGTACCCGACCTGGTCCAGGTGGGCGCCGACTGCACAGAGGTGCTTGTGGCTCCAGCAGCCGGCCGGCACCAGGGAGGAATTTTAATACCGCGCACCTTGGTTTTTGTTGATCGTCACAAGTTATAAAATAGGCAAAAAAAATATTTTCAGGTCGCCCTTTAATGATAACGAGGCTAATTCACCGTGTTTCCTCCCTCCCCCTCTCTGCTACATCTTCTCTTTGTTCTCTCTTCACTTACTGCTTCATATTCCCTAATGTTCTTTCTTTCATACGCTTTTTATATTCTCTCTCTCATTGATATTCCCATACTCTTTTTAATACTCTCTTTATCTGATTTATATTCTGCTATATTCTCTTTTCATATTATCTTTATATTCTTCCTTATATACTCTCTTTCTGCTGCTTCATATTCTCTCTCTCTCTCTCTCTCTCATTGATATTCCCATACTCTTTTTAATACTCTCTTTATCTGATTTAATATTCTACTATATTCTTTTTTCATATTATCTTTATATTCTTCCTCTATAGACTCTCTTTCTGCTTCATTCTCTCTCTCGCTCTCTCTCTCTCTCTCTTTATCACTCTTTATCTCTCCCTCCTCTCTCTCCCTCTTTATCTCTCTCCCATCTCTCTCTCTCTCTCTCCCATCTCGCTCCCATCGCTCTCTCTCCTCCCTCTTTATCTTTCTCTCTCTCATTGATATTCCCATACTCTTTTTAATACTCTCTTTATCTGATTTATATTCTACTATATTCTTTTTTCATATTATCTTTATATTCTTCCTTTTTTATACTCTCTTTCTGCTTCATATTCTCTCTCTCTTTATCTCCCTCTTATCTCTCTCTCTTTATCTCCCTCTTTATCTCTCGCTCTTTATCTCTCTCCCATCTCTCTCTCTTTATCTCTCTCCCATTTCTCTCTCTCCCTCTTTATCTTTCTCCCTCTCATTGATATTCTCATTCTTTTTTCATATTTATATATTCTTCCTTCATTTTTATATACTCTCTCTCTGCTTCTCTCTCTCTCTCTCTCTTTCTCTCTCTCTCTCTTTATCTCTCTCCCATCTCTCTCTCCCTCTTTATCGCTCTCCCTCTCATTGATATTCTCATTCTTCCTTCATTTATATACTCTCTTTCTGTTTCATATTCCCTTATATTCTCTCTTTCTCTGCTACATGTTGTCTTTATGTTCTCTTTATGTTTTTATACTCTCTCTTCACTTACTGTTTCATATTCCCTAATGTTCTTTCTTTCATACGCTTTTTATATTCTCTCTCTCATTGATATTCCCATACTCTTTTTAATACTCTCTTTATCTGCTTTATATTCTGCTATATTCTTTTTTCATATTATCTTTATATTCTTCCTTTATATACTCTCTTTCTGCTTCATATTCTCTCTCTCTCTCTCTCTCTCTCTCTCTCTCTCTCTCTCTCATTGATATTCTCGTATTCTTTTCATATTTATATTCTTCCTTCATTTTTATATACTCTCTCTCTGCTTCTCTCTCTCTCTCTCTCTTTCTCTCTCTCTCTCTTTATCTCTCTCCCATCTCTCTCTCCCTCTTTATCGCTCTCCCTCTCATTGATATTCTCATTCTTCCTTCATTTTTATATACTCTCTTTCTGTTTCATATTCCCTTATATTCTCTCTTTCTCTGCTACATGTTGTCTTTATGTTCTCTTTATGTTTTTATAGTCTCTCTTCACTTACTGTTTCATATTCCCTAATGTTCTTTCTTTCATACGCTTTTTATATTCTCTCTCTCATTGATATTCCCATACTCTTTTTAATACTCTCTTTATCTGCTTTATATTCTGCTATATTCTTTTTTCATATTATCTTTATATTCTTCCTTTATATACTCTCTTTCTGCTTCATATTCTCTCTCTCTCTCTCTCTCTCTCTCTCTCTCTCTCTCTCATTGATATTCTCGTATTCTTTTCATATTTTATATTCTTTCCTTTTTTATACTCTCTTTATCTGTTTTATATTCTCTTATATTCTTTTTTTCATATTATCTTTATACTCTCTCTCTCTCTAAATGATATTCTCTTTATATTCTTCCCTTTTTTTATACTCTCTCTCTCTCTAAATGATATTCTCTTTATATTCTTCCCTTTTTTTATACTCTCTCTCTCTAATTGATATTCTCTTTATATTCTTCCCTTTTTTTATACTCTCTCTCCCTCTCTCTCTCTTCCTCTGAGTTTTTCCTCCCCATTTAATTTTTTAAATCCACAACTCCCCAATGCTTTGGTTGAGTAAGCATAATTTTTAAAAGAAAATAATTCTTTTATTTATACTGAATTTAAGTGAGAATATTTTTACTCAAGCAAGAATAAGAAAACCCAGATGCTGTCAAACTAGGGATGATTTAAATAAAGAAATGTTCAAACATTGTTGTTTATTATCAAGTTAGAAAATTTAGTGCAAAAGAAGAAGTCTGTAGAAAACCTGGCCAGACAGGCTACACTTGAGCACCCCATGTGCTGTGGAAGATGTAATGAGGCAGAATCTTCAAACACTGACAAAACGAGACTGAATCACTTGTATCTGCATTGGCTAATGTTTCCAGTGTAGAAATGTTATCTCTAAATGAAATCATATGTCTGAATGAGATAACTAAGTAATTCTAAGGTGTTTCTAATTAAAGTAAGGCTATAGGTACCTAATGTATAATATTTTTTTTTAGAAGCAGTGTCTACAAGGTGTTTGGAGCAGGACATTTTGTTAGCTATTTTCACGTATCTGGAGAATCTATAAGCTTGGAGAAAAACCCATTCATTATTATCAGTTGTTTGCTGGTTTTGTGTTTAGTGTCAAACTGAATATATCAAGAGGAAATCTTATATGCCCAGTAAACAAAACTGACAGTAAGATTTTCCTTAAAGGAGAGGAGCAAAAATATACCATTTCATAAGTAATTCGATGAACATAGATTTCCATGGATATTAATTAATGCCATAAGTGCCAAGGAAAGACAGCTTAGCATCAGTTTCGGTCACCATGGTAAAAGTAAACTTATCCTGTTATTTATTAAACCATTCTAAGAAACTACTATTTTTATCATCAAATGAAAGCATAGCAAATGTGAAATCAATATAACAGGAATAAAAATCAGGTAAAATGTGATTGTAAGGATGAAATTAATTTTAAGTTGTGCACAGGATTATTCATATTTGGATTTTGTTGTTCTCTCTCTACATCTGGATAAGTCCCTTACGTTTGTCCTGCTTATAACTATATATATGTGTGTGTGTGTGCTAGTGCTTTCATATGAGAACTGCAGCTCTCTGGACCTTTGCTGAGTTTTCTTGTTAAGTTGATAATGAACTGTAATTGTATCACGGTTTACATATTTAATTATTATCTCATTTTTTGTGATAGAATGTTTTTTTTTTTTAAATAAGTTAATAGAAAAGGTGCTTTCTTGATAATTTCGCATAATGAAGTCACACAGCCCTTACAGGTTTCCACTAAGAGTCCCACCTGATGCACCTTTGCAAGTTGGTATGTTCTGTTTGCTTTTATCCTTGACGGGTGGCATAACCAACCTACATGGCACACAACCACACCGACAACAAGGAAAACTATGTTGTCAGTTTTGTGCATGTGTGTGAGGGGCTGTACGGGGTTTGATAGTTCTAACAGTTGTATTCGTCTAGGAATTAATTACTGTGGAACAACAAGTAGGACCATTATGCTTGTTAACTCATTATCTGCATTGTGGTATCATCTGAAGTTCTGTTCAGATAATGTTTTATTTGGTCATTCAAAGGCAATCTCACTGACTGCCTATCTATTCACAACCTTTGGTTATGCTGTATCCCGCTTGCAGTGTATTTTTTTGGTTTCCATGGTGATGACATTGCCCAAACCTCCTCCCTCTTGGCTGCATTAGTCCACTGGAGCAGCAAGCAACCCTTTTGTATAGAATATGCTGCAGTTCTCAAATATCTGTGTAGGTTTGCATATAATCAGGCTGACAGATAACCATAAGCCTGTCATGGTGATTAGTATATTGTACAGCTCCTGTTTTCTGACATACTTGTGGATATTAGCAACGAAAAGTGAGATAAGATAATAGAATTTACTGTCTTAAATTTCATGAATTTTCCAAGGAGGATTTCTGGTTTTTAATTTGGTGCATATGCAGGTTTTATTCATCCCAACCTTTACTTTTTGCATCATACATAAACTGGATCTTGGTGTTAGAAACATAGTAGATTCTGTGAGATGGCAAATCAAGTTTTGGTGCCATCAACTGTTTTGAGAGGGTTAGCAGGTCAGTGTGATGGTTAGGCTTGGGCTTAATCCTCACTGGGGACCAATTTGGTTTGGCATACCCCGTCCCCCTGGCATGGTTTCTTCAGTCAGCTAGGGGAGTTTTCTCCCATATCTAAAAAAAAAACCAGCAGGGAGATCTTGTGGAGCCTCTCATCATTTCAACCCCATGGCCAACGCCAGACAGGGACAGCTCGAGAACGGGGTGGTGTACAGGGGGAGTCTGGAATGAAGAGAGGTCATTGACAAAGAACCATGAAGGTTGTTTATGAAGTGTTAAGGCCTCAGTAGCAGAATGAGAGGAGGTTTTCTCTTTAGACCTGTGGTGGCGAAAGTATTCCAATGCAGAACCATGATTGATACTGAAATAAATTTATCTACGGTTATAATTTGTGTGTGTGTGTGTGTGTGTGTTTCCTTCGTCAAGGACAACAAGTGCATTCACAGAAAAGTAAATCCAGTTAAATATAAGGGGAATTCTCTTAATGTGTGATTCAGACGAAGGAAAAAGATTTTGGTAATTATTAGCACGCCATTCCAAAATGGTGACGTCAAAACAATTGTGGTTCTCAACAACAACCCGATGTAGAGATAATTATTGATTCCAGTTTAAAATATGATATCGAAGCAAATATACTGATGTTATTCTCCAAACAGGATGACATTAAGGCAGTTATGATTATTCTAGTCTAAAATGATATGATGACATAATAATTGTAACGATGATGCTCCATAATGAGATGAGATGAAATCAGTTATGATGATTTCACTGCTTAAGATAATTTTAGTAGAAAATCTAATGATTTTAAAGCACCCTTGGTAAATGGAGACCACATCAATATCTTTGATGCCTAAAACCACAAGATGAAATAACATACAAGAATACAATAACAGTATCTACAGAAGTCATTGGCATACGTTAAAAACATTTGGCAAACATCTATTGAGTACTGTTTTCATATTATTTTGTTTAAATTTAAAAAAAACTAGAGTAATAGAAATCATCTGTAATTTTCTTACAGTTTATCCTCACTAATTGGACAGATTTTACTTTTTCTTATCTGAATGATTAGTGTCTGAATCTTTTTAGGGTCCAGGTACATTTGATGGCTTTTCTGCCACACTGTCTGACAAAATAATCAGACAGCTGTATCAAACGCATAAAGCTCCGACTTTCCGATTTTCAGCTGGCTTCGGAGGGAGCAGACAAATCTACCGAGAGCCAGACCACATTATTCAGCTCTCATCTCAGCCCATTACTCTCTGTTCTTACAAAATTAATCGATAAACCTCATTTAGAAGGGAGTGAGGAGAGTACTTCCCAACATGGCTGCAATGCACACTGGGGGGGGGGGTCAGAACATCAAAATATTCTTTTCTGTTATTGTTTGTTTAATCATTGCCCAATTATAGTATTCATATAAAACCAGCCATGAGAAGATCACGGGGTTAGTTCTCTCCACTGCTTTTGTTATCTTCAAAATGGTAAATGAGCTTATCTTTCCATAGTCACAGAATTTTTTTTTAATTTTAGTAATTAACATTTCTAGTACTAAAGTGCACATTAAGTACTAATTATATCTTGCTTATGATGTTTCTGAGGCTCCCAGCTTCAAAACAGCTTAAAATTGTTTGCGTTGCTAATGTCTTTCTGGTAGATTACTAATAACATTTACCTAGTCTCCACTCTTTGTTACCTTAACGATTAACTTTAGGCTAAAACAGGATAAGTTTATTCACATGTAAAATTTCGACAACTAATTGAAGCCCACAAAATTTGCTTGTGGTTTTTAAATGGTTCTTTACCTTTCTTTTGTATGAATCTTTAAGCCGAACAAGGGTGACGGTTTTCTCTACTATTTTTCCAGAAGGATATAACTTTAGCTATAACTGTCAGATGCCATCATAATGTCGTATTTTCCATGTGGAAAATCAATACAGAACTAGTGTGGAACAAATTGGAAAGGCATTAAAAACAGGGATGTTTGTCTGTCTTCCACACCCCTAAAAGAATACAGCTAAACAACACGCTAACTACACTTAGACCCGATAGGTTAATTTCCAATTTAAGCCAGTAAGGATCATGGATGATGAGGAAGATGGCAGAACGTTTTGTTTTGGGCCTTTTTCTGGAAAACAAGTTTCCAAAACTCTCCCACATTTAATCACGATGTACGGCTATTAGTCTATTTTCTTTAATGTCTGATAAAAGCAGCCTTTTTAGAATGAATAACTGACACATTCTTTTGATGTGAAAGGCACGCACTGACTGCCATATACATAGATGACTGACCATAGTTTCAAAGTTTCTTGGCACGGAGATGCTAACGGTTCTCTTTTGTTTTAATCTAAGTTCTGCTGCAGTATCCTGTTGTTTTTTTTTGCAGGTTTCTTTCTTTCCCTTTGTCTTTAATGTTATTTTAGTAATTAAAGGATCTAAGTTAGTAAAATAGGTAGATTTTTCCCCATTTTACATTAAAACCAATTTTCAAGACAGTGTTTCCGAGATTGTTTAGTCCTTATAATACAGGGCCATGTAGTCGGTAAAGTAATGATGAGTTTTGGATGAATGTCTATCTTCACCTCATCTTAAATGACCACAGACCGCCTTCACCAAATCCATCAGTGTGATGGATAATGCACAGCCTGTAAATGCCAAGTTGTGTCAGTCACCAATGACAGATTGGTGACAGTTGTTATCTTTTTTTTAGCATGTGTCCAGTTTATCCTAATTTACCCAGCTCCTTTGTACATTAGTTCTTATGATTATCAGATGTTACTTATTTAACAGATAATTTTCTAATTGTTTTATTTTGAATAATCTGTTGTCATTTAACTTCTGCTGTTCTATATATTTACCAATCTTTCTAGTCTACTGCACAATCAATTAGCAAGTGTTAAGTCTTTCACAGATCCCATTTAAACACAAATCTGTTGGATCGAATGGATCTTGTTAACAGAACAGTAACTTCATTTAAAGGAATCAGATGGATCTTGTTAACAGAACAGTAACTTCATTTAAAGAAATCTGTTGGATCAGATGGATCTTGTTAACGGAACAGTAACTTCATTTAAAGAAATCAGATGGATCTTGTTAACAGAACAGTAACTTCATTTAAAAAAATCTGTTGGATCAGATGGATCTTGTTAACGGAACAGTAACTTCATTTAAAGGAATCAAATGGATCTTTTTAACAGAACAGTAACTTCATTTAAAGAAATCTGTTGGATCAGATGGATCTTGTTAACGGAACAGTAACTTCATTTAAAGAAATCAGATGGATCTTGTTAACAGAACAGTAACTTCATTTAAAAAAATCTGTTGGATCAGATGGATCTTGTTAACGGAACAGTAACTTCATTTAAAGGAATCAAATGGATCTTTTTAACAGAACAGTAACTTCATTTAAAGAAATCTGTTGGATCAGATGGATCTTGTTAACAGAACAGTAACTTCATTTAAAGAAATCTGTTGGATCAGATGGATCTTGTTAACGGAACAGTAACTTCATTTAAAGAAATCAGATGGATCTTGTTAACAGAACAGTAACTTCATTTAAAAAAATCTGTTGGATCAGATGGATCTTGTTAACAGAACAGTAACTTCATTTAAAAAAATCTGTTGGATCAGATGGATCTTGTTAACAGAACAGTAACTTCATTTAGACACAAAGTCTTCATGAAACATCTGGAACAGTAGGCTTTTACAAACTTAAAACATCTATACTTATAGTAGTAGTACACCAGGTATGATTTTTCCCTCATTTTTCCTTACCTGATTTACTACCATCGTCCTTTAACGGTTGTTTAGTCTGTAAATATTTAAACTACCATGCAATGCATTGTTATGCTAAATCACTGTCGGAAGTCATAAGCATAAGAATGTAGGGCAGCCCTAAATGATGAAGCATAATAATATGAGCCATGTATTTTAATCTTTGCATCTCTGAACAAGGAGAATAAAACATCATGTAAATACTTTGTAAAATGCTTTTTAAAATTTGTATTGTATTTGTTAAAAGAGGAGTAAGGAAGAATTGTAAAAATGTGTATAGGCTATCT
This sequence comes from Nautilus pompilius, assembly GCA_018389105.1. Lineage (NCBI taxonomy): Eukaryota > Metazoa > Mollusca > Cephalopoda > Nautilida > Nautilidae > Nautilus > Nautilus pompilius. The sequence goes on along the minus strand of JACATO010001136.1, from coordinate 399,602 downwards.
GGGTCTGACCGACTCTCTGTTGGAATGTTCACCAATGGTTTCCTCCTCAAGATCACTTGCATAAATACTGATAGCTTTCTGCCTTTCTGTAACTACTAACCTTAGAGGAAAGTGGATAACTAGAGATTTGAAGTTGGCGAATGAAGATCTGAAAGGGGCTCTCTACAAAAACCATTCATAAAAGACTGAGATTGGTATGCACATGTAGAGATCTCTGCCAAAAGGTTGCCAGTTCAGATTTAGGGAATGTTTATTGGTTCACACAGGATAAGAATTGGTGCTGTGCTATGTCTAATTAAAATGACTGAATTAAAGGCCACTTCAGTAACGATGCACACACACAGAGAAAGAATGTTATATGTATATATTTGGACCTTGTTTTAAGAACATTAAATTTTACTATGTTTATAACAAGATAAAATTCTTGCCTAGAAAATGTAATTGTATCATATAGTAAAAAAAAAAAATGTCCTAGCACGGTGATGAGAAAGGCAGAGATTGTGCTGGGTGGCTGGGAGAACTTTGAAACTTACACTTTCAGAAAAACACATTCTTTTGACCTTCTGCAGCTTAACATTCTCTAGACGCTGCTTTATCAAATATTCCTGAAATCACATCACTTTCAATGGTCCCTTTCCAGCATAGCTTCACTTGACAGCTACAGAAGATCAAACAACTAATACCTGATTGATCTGCATTATTCCCTCAACTGTGATGGACACACACACACACACCCCTCCCCCCGGTTCATCGGCGTTTGACAGCATGTGTCAGTCTGATTTAATAAGAAATGCATGTCGTTCGCATGAACAGCTCTCGTCATAGCTGTTTGATGGGGTGGTTTGACAAAGAAGCTAGTATGTGCCATAAACATAATATAAATCTTTCCCTGTGGTTATCCAGTAATTTTCACCTGTGACGAAAACCCTCACTGGGTGAAATTTCATCACTACATCATAGTTAGCACCTGCCATGAAGAATCAACAGACATCCTTATGTAGTGTTTGCTTGATGACATTAAATGTGAAACAGCATATATCACGTAAATGCCATGTAAAGAGAGCATTTTGGTATTCGTTAAAGGTGAAGTAAAAGAATTTTTGTTGGGTTTGTTTATCACCCTATATTATTAACTCAGGCTGGTTTCTTAATGCAGAATTAGCCAGTGACTGAAGAAACTCAGAATTAATCAGATCTCATTTCCTTGCAGATATACATTAATATCATACACAAACTTTTTAATATGTTTTTTTTTCAGGATAATTATCCTAACCATTAATTGTACATCATTTAAAAAAAAAATACTCTGGATCTTGAGATTTCATGTTCTGGCATCAGATCCTAATCTTAGAAAGTGATCTGAGAAATTGCTTAAGATTGCCAAACCATTTGTCCATATTTCTGTGAGCTGATAGCATTGGACCCAGTTAAAACCTTGATGGGATATTGAACGTTTATGATGGAGAAGAAACTGATGTTCTGAATAATTATTTATCTTCCCAGCAATTTTACCCGAAAAGTTGAATGTAATATATTGGAAGGAAGTGGAGAAAACTTATGAAAAAGCCATTGATACAATATTCTGACAGAAAATGCGATTTCATGTAAAATGAAGTAAAAGGCTGCACAAGTCAATAGTGTAAACTGTCAGTTATCTTGTTTCCGATTTGTTAGTACAGAGAGGTAACCATGCCGATGAATGAAAAACTGCAAGTGCTACATCTACTTTTTTCTTTTTTTTTGATGGCAATAAAAAGATCCTGGTAATTGTAGGCCAGTTAGTTTAAGCTTTTACAGTTTTTTTTTTTAGAATCTGTTATAAAAAGGCACTTTGATGTAATTATAAATTGTTTTTTTTAAGAAATAGCATAACCCTGACAAATCGAGAATTTTTGAGGTGTGGGCATTGGTAAAAATCAAACAGATCTCTCTTGTTAAACTTTAGAAAGGCTTTTTGGTAAGGTTCCACACCAAAGAATGATAGTAAAAGTTAAGGAAATCAGCGCATGTGTGTAAGACACTTATCATAGCGCCATAGAATTACATAATAGTAACGTCACATTAACAGGTCACCAGCGATATCCCACGCAGTTCAGATTTTGTTTCGGTATTGTTTTTGATTTACATGAATTATTTTCATGATCAATTTATATTAATGCTAAAGGGTTTGAATATGATACTAAAACACAGGCTGCTGTCAATCTGAAAAGGAAATTTTCAGGTAAAATTGGATAACTTATTAAGGCCGGTCAAATAATTGGTGAATGGAATTTAATGAGGAAATGTAAAATTATCCAAGCAGGCATCATTATGTGGATGAGATTAAACTGGGAAATGTAGTTTTACATATAGGATCTAGGAGCTCATTGTTAACCAAAATCTCAATGTAAAGTCCGGGGCAGTACAGTTTCTTGGAGATCCTAACATAAGGGATAATAGCTCCCTGTTTCATTATAACTACTGTGAACAGGAGGACAGTTATTGATTCTTGGGATTATTGAGTTGAACTTTAATAAAATAAATAAATGAATGATTGACAGTAAAACATCATAGTAGCAGAATACACTTGATAAACCCAACATGGATCATCAGTACGGAAATCTTTAATAACCAATAAATGAGGATGGGTCATTAACTCTGCCAACGAAGCAGGACTAATTATTGTGCATCTTGGAAATAATTCAAAATTTCATATCATTAGAATCGTTACGGCTGCTTGGCGTATCTGTTTAATTACAGTTTTTAACCCTTTGTCGGCAAGTGCAGCACCCATCAGTATAAAATAGATCAGTTTTTTTTTTTTCTTTTTTTTTTTTTTTTAATTACTGTCGAAAAAATGGCGGCAAGTGGAGTCTGACAATGTCACACTTTAGAGACCTGCTTATATTCTTTAGATGCGCTGGTCGTGGATGCGACCCTAAAGCGGGAATGCGTGAATTTTCTTGGTCTGAACACGGAATAGTAATGGAATAAACGTAATACCTGTGATAGAAGGCACATTAATAGATGTTAAGCAATATCAGATCGTCCCTCTGTTGTTGTTGTTTTGCAGCCATCGTTTTTACCATAAACCCTTTACAAGTTTTTTTTTTTTCTTATTTTTGCTAATTCTTACCTAGTAATTTCCCCCTTTGTACCTGGGCGTCTTCATCGGACATAAAATCTTTTTTGTCCTCCTCTTCCACCTGAATGACTCAGTGTACCTGCAAGGTGGGGGGGTGGGTGAAGCGAGCGAAGCATCTCTCGATCCTTACTGCGCATTCTCTCTCCTCTCCTGCTCACCTATTAACAGTCAGCATGTTAGTGTCTAAGTTAAGCTTAGCTGTAAGAAATGTATTCTTTTGTATTACAAAAAATGGTCATTCAGAATACACATGAAAGTATCATTTCCTCAGTTCACCAATTGGTCGGTAAAAGCTACTTGTACTCATAGGTTTTGCATCCCTCACTACCCAGTTTTTGCCCATGACCACTGCGTTCTGCGGCTAAGATTAACAACTAGATTTATTTTAATGTTAATTTTTAAATTCTGATTTATTTTTGTAAATTATTATTACTTGTAAAAAAAAATATATATATATATATATAAGACAACATTAAACTTGTTCTTCCTCCTCTTGAATTTTCCAGGGTATGCTGCAAATTTATATAAAGAAGATGACCAGGTGATCTTGTCGTATTGCCCAGAATTTTATGATCTTAGCGATGCAAGTAAGTGAACTTACAGTGGTCAGGCATCCATCACTAATTTGTGTTTAATGACTGCTGCTGCTTTAAAGAATCGAAAGTCTGTGTGGTATTTGCATGATGTTAAATATGAAAGATACTAACTGTCAAGTGAAGTTGTTCTATTAAAACGACGTGGACTCAACATCTAATTCTTGTATTTCGTGAAGTTAAAGTAATCATGTAGAGAAAAGGAGGACAGAACCATCCAGGACGTTCAGTTTTACATTTCTTTAATGCTGAAGATGTGTTAAATTCCTTGATTATTTTTTCCATACATAATGGAAGAAAAATGGAAAAGATTTATTATGTCAAAAGAACACACAGTGGATTTTTTTTTTTTTTTTAAATACAGATCAGACTGATCCAGTTGGCGATCTGTGGAGCTATTTTAACAGCCCGCAGAACGAAGAAGTGGAAATGTGTTTCGACGGGATAGCTTATTTATTCCTCAATCAGAAAACCCCACCCAGCATGCTTATTATTTTATATTAGGGTTTTGCCAAGCGGTTCTGTGTGGTTAGATTTGATTGGTTAACGAAGCATGCTCAATGTCGTGGACTGTTTTATCTGCTCTGGGAACCATCAGCCCCACGTGCAACCCGTGTTCACGTCACAGTCAGTGTTGGTAACTTTTTTGTGCCAGAATCATTGCCCTTTCGCTTTGTTGGTGTGCACCATTATTTTTTTTGTCTGATGCTGACTGTGGATTCGGGCAAAGTGTGTGTTTACCATGTATCTGAGAACGGTGATCAGTTCGCCGTTTGGCCTGTCGCAACTCTCCTCCTCTATTCATAATAACTCTCCCTTGTCTGTTAAAATCTGCGAGTGAGTCTTTTGAAACCGCCACAAAGAAGTGAAACGTTTGATGGAATTTTATTATTATTTCAGGGTTAATATCGGGAATTTGACCCCTGTGTGTTGTTTTCATTCTGTGGAGACTCGTACTGATTTTGAGTAAGAAAAGGAAAAAAAGTTGCTAGTGTAAGCAGAATCTCAAACAAAATGTGGGAGCCATTATTTGTTTGTGGACTTCATTGCAAAACCTTAGTGTCTTGTGTACCTGCGAGTGCTTACTGCCCTCGAGGAACACAACACCAGCTGTCACCAGTGTAAATCAGCACGCAGGAAGTTACGAGGAATACCCAGATGATTCACAAGTGATGATAGTATCTGATCTGAAAACAAAACAGACATCTCATAGATCTGTGACTGCTCAGAGTTTAATGATATCTTATGATCTCAGCTTTGCACTTCGTAAATCAGAAAAAGTCTTTTGGGGATGGGAAAACTGCAATTTAAATGGCCAAAGTGTTTGGAAATCAGAAAATGGCAAACAACTTGGAAAGTGTCACTTTCGTGCCAGACAGTAGGAAGGCCTGTTGTGGGGAGTGAGTGCTCACGATGAGAATAAGTTGAAAAGATTCAGGGAATAAATGAAAGATCTTGTTGAGCTGTGCTCATCTATAAAAGGTTCTGACATCTACCATTGTCTTTCAAATGTATTTGGAAAAATACACTACATCTGAAAAAGGTACCGCTATTGTTACTGATTGGGGCAAAGGTCACGACTGGGTAAAACAGATTTGGCTGGTTTCCTGTAACAAGATGGCATATCTGTCTGTCCCCTGTTTCATTGTATTATTCAGCAGGAGGCACTCTGTAGCAAATTGCTTAGACTTAATGACCTGATGGCAAACCTTAAAATTACAATTACGGCACAAAGAGACAACAGTGCTCAAAGCCATCAGAAGCTTAGGTTATTTCTTCAGGAAGTTGAAGCAGTACACATCTCTCTCTCTCCACGGAGCTAAGTGCTGGCAAAAACCCTTACCACATTCTTTGCTCTCAGGAAAGAAATAACTGTACTTTTAAGAGATCAGGAGGTCAAAGGTAACTCTGCCAAGTTTGAAGAGGACCTGCTAGACTCATCTTTTCCTTGCACCTACCAGCCTTTCTGACCAACATCACTGCTCACCCCCCCCCAAACGAACTGAACCTCTGCCTCCAAGTAAAAGGCCAAGACGTTTCCATGTTTGGCCACAATTAAGGAATAAAAGGAGATTTATTGAAATGTTCCATTCAAGAAGGCAGCCATGGTGAGCATTTCCTTTATTGTAAAGAGTTTGAGAAAATCGGTTTTTTTTTTTTTTTTTTGACTTCAAACGGAATTTAACACCAGGTAAGAAGACTTTCAGAAACTAAGCAACAGCTTACACATCTGTTTGATGAACCTGTGGGTGTGAGGATGGAGGAAGAGACAGACCAGAACTGTGCAGAGATTCTGAGCGATCTATTCTTCCAAGCAATTTCATGCAAAGAATTTTTTTTTAAATGATTTCCAGAGATTGCCAACCCGAAATTGCGTGACACTTTGGATTGAAAATTCCTCCAATGTCTGGAAGTATCTACCTTGAAGAAACACCTTCCAAACCATGGACCATATAAAGTCAAGACAAAAGAGCAGAACCATCAGAGAAATGCTCATTTCCACTCTTGAGCTGACTTCCTTGAGCATCTCCATCAATGCTGAAGATTTAGTCAAAGGTAAACATGCGCAGTTGTCTGACTGACCGCAATACATTTTTTGTGATTGTTCTTTAACGGCTGATTGTTAGAGACATGGAACAGTTTTAGCATGTATCTACCACACCCATCCACCCCACCCCTTTTTTAAGATTTTTTTTTTCAGGTGTAGTATTCTACTCACAGTTCCAATGGCTTGAAAATACACTTGCTACTCTGACTTCCTTTCCACAGGTCCAGCCATTGTGAACGAATTGATGAATAAAGTGGAAGCTCTCAAGAACCAAATAAGGGCAGAATACTTGCAGAGATTGCAGAGGCTTGGGGTGAGCTAAATTCTGGGTTATTTTCTTTTTCCGTGCATGCGAAACCTCAACAAGACATGAAGCAGTTTGTAAGCCATCTCCAGGTGGCTACATGATATATAATTTCCTATTCTACTTGGCTGATTCAGCACCAAAGAGTTTCTAGTGATCTTCTGAAAGGTTTTCATCTCAACAATGCATTGGAAGGAGTGGGGGGGTTGTTGAAATCTTTTGAATGGTGGCAAAATGGAAACAGAGGAAACCCTTGGCAACGTTGTCTAGTGTTTCACGCAACAGCTGTCAGGCTGAACCGAGTTTCCAAACTGTTTCTGCCAGAGAAAGCCATACTTTTCTTCTGCTAATGTTGTGTATGTCTGCACTGGTTTGATATTATTTTTCTTTTTTTGCCTGAAGCTATTTTTCATCTGATAAAGAACAGTTTTATCGGGGAGGCCGAAGAAATTTATGAGCATTTAACGTAAAACTATACACAGTAGGATTATTGTTGTTGTTGATTTTTAGTATAGTGATGTTGAGTGATGTTGAATTTTGTAAAATCTATAAAACTATCAACTGAAGGAGACTGTAAACTTGTTTTGTTTTTTTTAAAGTGCAATTTAACTGTAAAAATATGTGCGTGTAAGGTTAAAACTTGTTTTACATCTATCATCATAATGGTGGATATATGACTCACTCACACAGACAGTGATGGGTATTTGGGAACTGAGGTCAGGGGTCACTCAGCAACATTTCACTGTTGGCATGTCTTGTAATCTTCATTATTTGCTAAGCATTTATCAAAGTTCTGCAAGAGTATTTATCTTCATAATCGAATGGTTTGGTCTCTTGGCATACTGATATCTTTGTCTCACCCTTCCCTTTATATCTGAAGTTGTTGCATCTGCTGTATTGTTAAACTAAGGTTTGAGGAGGTCATGTCATTGGAGTTTGTACAGATCCGGGAATGTCTTCTTTCCACAAATGTTTGCTTCCATTTGTTTTTTATTGCTTTCAGTATTGATACTTTTCAGTTTATTTTCCACTCTTTATCAAAATTCTCTTTTTTTTGTTGGCGCAGGACCAAAATTTAGTGATTGACTTTAAGAAGTAAACTGGCACAGATCAATGTTCGATAACTCGAGCTGATCATTTCTTCATTTGTGTGTCAGGAGGAGATTTCCTCCCTCCTCCTTTTTCGGGACAACCCAAGACCCTGGTAAATAAATGCTGAGACGTGCACAGGTCTGAGAAAAATAACGAGAGGTCAGGGGCCTTTTCCCTTTGGTTCTTATCCTTCTGCTAACCAACCTGGCTGAGAAACAGCTGCGAATTGATTTCAATTTCTTTTGTGTTGTAGATCAATGGCGAATTCAGAGTGCTGGGTCACAACAAACCGGGTCATGGTGTGGTACACCTGGCCCAAGAAATCGGGGCATCCTACATCGTGACGGGAACTCGTGGGCAGGGGAAGGTGCGTCGAACGCTTATGGGAAGTGTGAGTGACTACATCGTCCACCACTCATCTGTACCAGTGCTGGTGGCTCGCAAGAAGTAGCCAGACATTCCCTTAGCACACCCTGTCCTCTTGTTTCTGTTTGGTAGTCGAGCTAATGAGTAGGGGCTTAATTATAATGTTGTGAGACGAGGACTGCACACGGTGTACAGTGGTTCTTGTGTCTCGTACCAAGCAATCAATGTTCCACCGAACATAAAGGTTGTCACATGTAGCTGTCATGCATAGGCACTGTAACGAAAATCAAGCATCTGTTTCCATGTAAACCTTCTGTCAAAGTTATATATTTCATTTGCAAAAATTAAGTTTTAGTTTATTTCATTATTAAAGAAATTAGGCATCAGTGTAATTTTTTGTTTGCTGAGAAATAAATGTAACGATTTATGCACTGCATACCCAGTGGGTGTGGCATCATTGATTACCGACAGCATTTGTTTTTTGTTTTTGTTTTTAGTTAAATAGTATTGTTGACGGTTGTAATGTTGCTTTGCACAAAAGCTACGAAAGTCATAGCATCTACATCCACTTGATCTTTTGAGCACCTTGACTTGTTCCCTGACTCCGATAACCATCATCAGTGGACCGCGGCTTCTACCCCTTGTAATGAGGTCCTTACTTCCTCTTCTTCAGAATCTGGTAAACGTGCATTTTTCTTCCTGCTGGACTGAATCCCGCTTGATGGTAGTTAGACTGTGGATGGCTTTCCTTCCTGATCGATAGCACATGGTAAAAAATGTATTGTTTAAAAAAAAAGAATTAAATAAATTAGTTTTTCTTGTGGAAGTGAATGCAGCTAATTTACTTTTAAAGCTGAATGGTGTGCAAGTTCACATTATAATAGACCACCAGTAGGTGGCTCTAGTGGTGCTATTACATGCATTATCTAATTTGTAATGCATTAGTAGCTATTTTCCATCAGAGGCAAATTACACAATAATTGCACAGAGTGTACAGAAACTGTTACTTGTGAAGTCTTGGATTCCTGCATGTTGTGCACAGAATCTGTTAGTTTAGCTGGTAAGTTCCTGCAATTGCCCGATTAGCACACAAAACCTGTAAGTTGAGATGATCACCTGATGAGTACTCAGAACCTAATCATGGAGAGGTTCCCAAAAGTCAGTTCAGGGTAGCTTGAACTTAGAGTAATTAGAATTAAAATGTTTTCAAAGTGTTTCTATTCAACTTGTAACATGATGAAACCAGACATAACTGGCGAGATTGATTACTGACAGGTCGAATTCTTGGAAGTTTTGGTGGCAAAAACCTTTGTGGAATAACTTGTTTTTTTTTCCATACAGAAAATGCCTGGAACTTGTGGATTGTTACTTTCAGAACAATCTAGGAAACTAGGGAGTTTTAACAACTCTTTTAAGAGCAGAAGTGTATAATTAAAAAATGAAAATTACTTTTTATAGTCATGTTTTGTAATGGTCCAGTGTTCCATCATTCCATGGGTTTTAGCACGTTGTAGGCTAACCTCCCTACTCTGTTCTCCTTCGGTTGGCTTAGGAAACTGAAGCTTGAGCACTTTTCTGGTGGTTGCCTTATGCCAACGTCACCACACCATGGGTTTGAAGAGGATAACTGCATAAACTCTGATTATCTTTATTCAGATAAAGTTAACTATTTTAAAATTTTAATTTGGGGATCCATCTTTGTTATAGCGGAGGGAGAAATCCTTGTATCCTATGTAAAATAGTAAATCTCGGAATTTATCAAACATACACTTGATTGCTTACTTTCTCTCAAACCGGCATTTCTTCCGATTATTAAACCGAAAGTAGTTAAACTAATTTTATACATTCAAAACTTTTCTCTTATTTTTATTATGGAGTAAAATGTTTTCAAAATTTTTTTGAAACGAGTAACCTAAACGTATTTATTATTTTAATATTAACTCCGATTAGATTTCTTGGGAAAGCTGACGAGGTAATTTCCTCTTTTATTTATTCGCATTTTTCATACTTTGCAAATATTTTTGACTAATTTGCCTACCCTTTTTTTCTACTGTTTTGTTTTTTTTTTAATTACATAAAATGTGAGGGAGCTAACTCCCGATAGTAAACTGTATTTATTTCCCTTACATCTTCGGGGACAGTCTAAGCATGGGTTTCTTCTCCTCGGTCGATCACGTGAGTTTCTGACAGGGACTTCCAGTCGGTTTGTTAGTTTGGACTGACCCCGGTGTCGCGGCACCCACTGTCTCCATCCGGCCAGTGGGTTTTCGGTTTGCCGGAACCAGTCCAAGCCAACAAACCGGTGCCAGGCCCCTTAACGCCGATCGGACCCCCTGCTTCCTGAGGCTTTTGTTGTGCTTCAATGGCATCGATCGCGCCAAATAATGCTTCTAGCACCAAAAAAGAAAACGGCTATGGATCGCGGCAGATCCCAGACTGGATCATGTTTGCCCTTTTTTTTTTTTTTTTAAATCTCTGTTTTAATTTGTCTACAGAAGAGGAAAACTTCGCTTTATATCTGTTATCCGTTAACATGGTCACAGCGGCACTGGTTCGTTGACGTTTCTAAAGAAATAACCACACTGGATTTATTTTAAAATACCGTTTACGATGCCCATAATAACTGAATTCTTGTCACCTTCCGAAAGGGAGATGTGTGGTTTGAATATGTCCATTTGTTCTTGCTGTTTACCGATATTCGCCAGAAATATCTCCCTGCCGCATTCTGAATTACTTTTCTAGCTTTTCTGTCACAAAGGCGGGTGACCTCAGATCTAGAGTTATCTCCCCTTGTTGCCTCCTTCACATGGGTGGGGGAGATGACTAACGTCCGCTAATGGCGTACGTGTTCTGGTTTCCTAAAAAAACGACCGGAAAGAACGTTTGCGCTGGCAGAACATTTATCTCTATTTGTTCTTTAATGGCTGCGACAAAAACACACACACACACACACGACGCCATCTTTACGTTGTATTCGCGTGTCAATTACCATCCTAAAGGTTCCATCTTTTCTCGTATTCTTTTAGCGGTCGTTAAAAACGAAGCTTGAAGATGGCTGTTCGCCCAGCTTATCGTGATGTTTGTTTAATGGGGCAGCTTCGGCGAGCTATGCGACAATGCTGGTAATTACTTTTTATTTAGTCTAATCCAAAATTAATTGCGGTTACAGGTCGAATCTCGTTGCATACGTTTGAGAAATGCATTATTCATACTCTTCGCGACAGTTTGGTGTATTCTCAGACCAGCAGCAAATTGAATCCGGGTTTTATTCTGGTAACGGAGCTGATGCAACAGCCCAGATGACTGTCTTAATGTGATATCTTTATGGTCTTCACTCCCTTTCATATTTTAATATCCTGTGTTTCTCACGTCGGTACGAACTTTGGGCTTTTCATAGCAGTCATTAAAGATGTCCGTCCGGCTGATCCGTACCACGTGATCCAGACCTCGCCCAGCTTCCAAACGGTTTCGACGCCAAAAATCGGAAATTTGGCGCCATGCGGCGCTACCCGCTATGCCCGGGTCGGCCTTAAAATCTTCGGATGACAAGCAAAAATAACCAAGAAACAATTTCTCTCTATTTCTTTTTTATTTGGGCATCTCTCTCTCTCTCCATCTCTCTCCATCTCCATCTCTCTCTCTCTCTCTCTCTCTACTGACGTCATCTCTCTCTCTGTACTGACGTCATCTCTCTCTCTCTCTGTACTGACGTCATCTCTCTCTTTCCATCTCTCTCTCTCTCTCTCTATCTCTCTCTCTATATATACTGACGTCATCTCTCTCTCCATCTCTCTCTCTCTCTCTCTCTCTCTCTTCTCTCTCTCTCTCTCTCTCTTTTAATACGGGTAAGATGATGTGGGTTTACTATACGGGCGTGTCCTCGCTCGCTGTGCACCAGTTAGTTGTTCCCTCATCCATTCTCTCAGGGCTCTGATCAATCAGCGAACTGAGCCGTAACTAAATATTTCCCCTTCTCCCCCCCCCACGGAATCAGAGATACGATATATACGATGGTCATAAATCGAGCGGAAACGCTGGTTGCATTGTATCAATTCTGGCCGGATTATCCTCTTATCTTTTGTTATGGCTGTTTTTCAAAATCAGCAGAACGGAAGAGATTACATGACTTAGGTACTAACGCCGTTTACGGTTATTGCGTAGTCCGCCACACACCGAAGAGCTCTCGTCGACCAGAAAATCACAATAGATACTAATTGCAGCGAGTAACAGCTTCCCATTTAAACCAGACCGTTTGAAAGGTCGTTATCTGCCCTTCGGGTAATTTCTGTATTTCTGTTCCAGGAAAAATACGAGCTCTTCAGTCGATTTCAGCTGGAGATAAAGTATCATCTTATAAAGCGAAGACACGGTCTGAGTCGTGGACAGATGAAGTAAACAAAATGATTAAAATGTTCCAGAACTGGCTTTTCCAATTATTTACGAACACAGAAAAATAAATCTGTTTCAAAAGTGTTTTCGAACCTCGTATATATATATATAGATGATTATATCCACGTTTTTTTTATGATCCAATGAGATAAATCAATTGTGAGAGAGACAGGCGCAACTATTCAGCAACACACGTCTCCACTTTTGGTGGTTGGGGGCTGCACTGACATTGCAGAATTCCACTCGCCGGATTTTCTGGAATAAAAGACACGGTTTCCACAATAGGTTTTAGATGAAGCTCTCCTCGAGAATCTCAGACCCGAGGGCACCACGGGTTACTTGAGGCCCGACAGATTGCGACAAGCACTCTTCTATAACTAAAGACATGTGCTGACGTCATTTTAAGAAATTCCAAACAGAAAATGGAAGAACTTAGACCGCTGACTGTAGACTTATTTCCTTCCGGAAAACAAATGCAAAAAAAAGGGCTGGTGGAGGGAGACTTCTGCGTACTCAGTAGAAATGGCTTTCTTATTTTACTAAATGTACAGACTTGCTCGCTTTTGATATCTTTTAATCCCGTGTGTGGTGTTGTGGCATTAGACAAGTGCTGTGCTGATTACCCCGTTTATAATTTAACGAAAGTGGAAGACAACTCTTTAAGAGATCAACTATGTTATCACTGCTTAGTATTCTTCGTTATATTTCGGCAAAATCGGTAACTTTAACCGTTAGAAGAGATTCCAACCCATACTTGCCTTAAAAACAGTTCATCTTTAATCATATCAAGCCACATCTGTTTAGCATAATTACTTAATCTCTGTTAATTGCGTTTTTTCTCCGTAATTCCTGTTTGTTTGTTGTTGTTGTTTTTTTCCCTTTAAAGAATATTTAAATTTTTTGACGTGCTTATTAATGGAATAACCCGTGTGCTGAGATTAATAATCATCAGTTTCTAAATTCGAGAATGAAGCGTCAGCGGTGTCGCGATGCATCATCGAGAGAAAGACAGTGAAAGCGTTTTTCTATCGCCCAGTTAAGTAAACAGACACATCTATCTTTCTGGGTTGAATATTTGTGTAGTCCTCTTCTTTTTTTTTTTATTAATGTATTAGATCAGACAGTTCTTTAAAATACCTTTCTTACACGGAGCGATTACTGGCAGTCAGGATCTTCGGCCCAGCGTAGACAACTCCGGCCTTGTGCCGCGGTTGTTCGCTAGGAAGCGCTGCTAATCCTGCATCACGTGGAGTCCGGTATTTCCGGTAAACCTATCAAAGCTCTGTGCCCGGATGACCAACGCAGCTAAGAGCAAGGGAAAGAAGAAAAAACACACACCATGACAAGGAAGTAAGGCAAACAGCCTTTGGTTTTAGCAGTCTAGAAGGCTAATCACTGGATTACTGCGCCGCCCGATTGTCTACTACACGCCATATTTCATATCTGGATCAATTTATCAGCCATTAAATTACATGCAAGGCGAATTATTTTATTGCCGTGTCCACGATAATTGCGGCCTTTAGTGATATATATATATATATATTTTAAAAGAGACCAATGAGAATAAACATTTTACGTTTTATTTTTGGCCAAAAAAAAAACAAATACCGGATGCAACGGATGCGAGATAGAAACGTCATCATGCAATCACGATGGATAATTCGGAAATGAAAATGTCACCAGCAGTCGCAGCAACTAGTGATATCGATTGTTTAGCCGCTTCGCCGTCAGCAACACGAATTATTAACGGTAGATCATACTGCAGTCTCAAAATTATTTTTTTTAAAAAAAAGGGCTTTACGGTTATCGGGTGGGTTTTCCATCGTTTGAGGACATGAATTCTGGCAAAAGAAAAACGGACACTGATGTAGCAGGATGTGAATTCTAACTGTTTCCTAGTGCAACGTAACGCAGAAGATCCGAGCCGGCCTCTCTCTGCTGGATGGGACTTGAGCAGGGTCTCAGTCCACAGTGCCTCTGGCACTACTCCTGTGGTTTACTCTGATTAGCAGGCAAAAGTAAAAATAAGTTATTTATATATTTCGCTCGGTGCCGTAAGAATATCAACCAGATTCTAGTAATCCACGTTGGACTAGGAAATCTTTGCTTTATCTCTAATGACTGCAATAAGAGGGGAAAGTCCACATAATCTGAACGTCGGCAAGTTGATTTCTTTTAGCTGTGATTAAAGCTGACCTACACCACGTGACTTTTCGTTTATTGCTGGGTACTTAATAAAACAGATACTTACCACTATCCTTTAAAAATGCTTATATCACCATTTCTCTGTGAAATATACTAAAACATTGTCTGAAATAAAACAGTAGCTTTAATTCTTTTACATTTTGTTTATTTGTTTTCTTACTAACGTCAAGACGAATTTATTAGTCTCACCTCTCACATATTTTTTCTTTAATATACAGCAAGAAAATAATGACCTAAAAAGAAAAATTATCCCATAATTTATACGTGCGAAAAACAATAGTTATGGTTAAAGCGATACACCTTTGACCGAAACAGACGCGACATCTGCCGGTCAGTTGTGTATTAGAGTACTAAGCTAGAGAAACGTTTTACGAACTTTCGTCAACTTGGTATTTTTTAACTGGGGGGGGAGGGGTGGATCTTAGGCGTGACAATAAGCGAAAAGCAAGCGTCACGGATACCCGAAGAGTTGTATCAGTACTTCCTGGTGTCGATAGTACACCACTGGAGTGAGACTGCGCGTTCTCAGCGCTCCAACAAGATAGCTCCAATACAACAGTCGTCATGGAACCTACAAGTATCATAACACGGCTTTAGACTACCTACGCTGGGGTGGGTCGTGTGGCCCAGCTCGGCCACACCCTACACTGACTAGTCGTCGTGTTGGTCCGTTGGACAGCTCTTTTTCGACATCTTAAAACTCTTCTTTTTGCTCGTCTTTCGGTCCTTGTCCTCCTCCCCCTTTTTCGCCTCCTGGTTTGTGTCCACTTCCTTTGACTTGCACACGAGCACGGGGACGGTGGAGTGGTGCACGATGTAATCACTGACGCTGCCAAGAAAGGTCCGCTTCAAAGCGCTCAAGCCTCGAGTCCCCGTTACTATGATGTTGGCGTATTCTTCTTCTGCAGCCTTCACGATTGCCTCACCTGGTTTTCCTATCAGTTGTTTTATGGTAGCATCTATCTAAAACACAGGCAAGTAAACAAATAATCAATTTAAAATGGAAAACGAATTTTGAACAGTTAGAGAGATTTAAAAAAAAATTATATATTTTTAATAAGCAAACGTGGCAATTTTTAGAACGTTTTTCATACAAAAAAAAAAAAATGGGTCGATAATCGAACCCGCGTCGACATGGTAGCTTTCACTCCTATCTCGCGTGTCTTGTAGTCGATAAAAGCACCCCCACCATGTCTGCGTTCAGAGACAGAACACTTCTGATTTAGAACATTGTAGCACGATTTCGTTTGAAACTGTATAGAATCTGAGACAATTTTCCACTTCCAATAAACTGATATTAAGTTCCCACAATGCAACACGTACAAACATAAACGCATTTAATAAAGACAGTGGAGGGGCAAATCTATTTCCCAGCACCGATAATTTAGAAAAGGCAGCGGATTCGTTTATTGTAAGCCATTCATCTGGTCCAGGAACAAGCAAAACAAAAACGTTCCATTTTGCTATGGCGACATTAGGCGGCTGTGGTCAGCCAGCAGTCGGAATGACGTCATTTCCGCCTGGGAAAAAACGGTATCACGTGGTGTCTACTTCTCGTTTTCCTTTCCTTCTAATACCGACGGCTGACTACAGCCGACTTTGTCGTAAAGGGGAGCGAAGGTCACGGCAGCTTTCCGTTCTAGAAGGCTCTCGCGACACACACCAGCGCTGTGCCGTCATATACTCACGTTGTAGACCGAGAGCTTGTCGATGAAGTCCTGCTCTAAGTGGAGTAGCCGCTCTTCTCGCTGCAGTCTCGCGTTTGCGTCTCCGCCTACAGAAATAAAAGAGAAAGAGGAGTAGGAGGGGGAGGGGAACCGTAACACAACCTCGTGGCGCATCTCACTGCTGCGCCGTCTTGGTCTAAGGTTACCGCCATCTTCTTTGCAGTTTTTAGACCTCTAATTCACCCATAAAACGGTCAGACGTGTGATTTACGTTCTGGCGCGCGGTGACTTACTCTTACCTCGGAGACCAACAGCAGGTCGGGGGTTCGATACTAGCCGGCGCCGAGTGTAGACAGCACCGGGAGGTGGACCGTGGGTTTCGTTAGCTGATACAAAGAATGACTTGGTAAGGGAAGCTCGGAATGTTTCTCTCGTTTCCGTGAATAGCCCAGAATGCCGATCTCTGTGATGCTTAATTGTGAATATGAGTTTCGTTATTAGAATAGTCACTGATCAGTTCAATTATGGGGGTTTGCTATGTCGTAAAATTCTTTTTGGGGGGTCATTTCAAACATAAAATCGCGCCTTCTTCTTCCTATTTACCACATTTATATATGTGCAGACATGCCGCTTTATGGCATGAGTCGGTTTTTGGGACGAACCGATTACGACATACCGCCACCGTCTCCCTCCCCTAACCTTCATAGCAGAGCATGCGCAGAAGACACGGCGGGCGAGCTGGGCTGGCCAACCTTCAGGCGGTGCCTGCCTGTCTGCCTGGCGGCCATATCCTCCTTTTTGTTCTTTTTTCATCCAGACGATACGTGCGATGTATCAGTCGCCAGAAATGTGCGGCATTTAGAGCCCCAGCTCGCGCTAGAAATCCGAACCATGCCATTTAATAATAGCGCACCGACACGATGCCTTCTTAAGAAGCCGATCTAACCGGCCGGATTCTTCTGCAAACGCGCGTAGGTGCCGCGCCATTCCAGAACACCAGTCTGCTCCAGCGTTCGGCTCTGCTGGGAGGGGGATCGGAAACGGTTACCTCCCCCTCCCCCGACCGCACCATCCGTCACCAGCTGTGCAGTGCCATAAAACCCCCGCGTGGTAAAACCTATCACGTACATTGTGGACTGCATTCGCCATAGTTAGGGAGAAGAGAGCGGATACAACGGGCTGCGAACTTGTTTTTTGTTTGTTTTTTTTTTATTTTTTTCAGCGAGTATCCATCTTGCGTCGCGCTGCATCATGGGTACGTGACTTCGTGATTGTCTCTGGTTCTTGCCTGTTTCCGGTCACGATCGCTGCCACAGCGACATCAACAGAAAGAAAAAGAGTAAACGGTGTTTTGAAAATAAACAACGAAAATGATCCCTAAACGGGGGTTTTAAAATGTAAGCAAATGAATATTAGAACAGAACAGAAGTGAGTAGGACTCTGGCTAAGGGAAATAATTTGACTAATGAAACTACGTGAAATCTCTCACCTTTTGTTTGGATATTTTAACCATTGATTCTGTTGTATACCTGTCGGTGTTACGGGATCTTAAGAGTAATTCGGGCCATCCGGTCTGAACGGGATATCTGCTTGTGCGTGTGTATGAATGTGTGAGAGTGAGTGTGTACGCGCGCGCGCGCGTGTGTGTGTGTGTAAGAGAGTACGTGTGTATGAATATGTGAGTGTTTACGCGTGTAAGTGTTGTGTAAGGGAGTGCGTGTGTATGGATGTGTGAGAGTGCGTGTGTACGCGTGTAAGTGTGTGTGTGTGTGTGTAAGAGAGTGCGTGTGTATGAATTGTGAGAGTGAGTGTGTACGCATGTAGGTGTGTGTGTAAGAGAGTACGTGTGTATGAATCTGTGAGTGTGTACACGTGTAAGTGTTGTGTAACAGAGTGTGTGTATGAATGTGTGAGAGTGAGTGTGTACGCGTGCGTGTGTGTGTGTGTGTGTAAGAGAGTACGTGTGTATGAATGTGTGAGTGTGTACGCGTGTAAGTGTTGTGGAGAGTACGTGTGTATGAATGTGTGAGAGTGAGTGTTACGCGTGTAAGTGTGTGTGTGTGTGTGTGTGTGTAAGAGAGTGCGTGTGTATGAATTGTGAGAGTGAGTGTGTACGCGTGTAGGTGTGTGTGTGTAAGAGAGTACGTGTGTATGGATGTGTGAGTGTGTACACGTGTAAGTGTTGTGTAAGAGAGTGCGTGTGTATGGGTATGTGAGAATGAGTGTGTACGCGTGTAAGTGCGTGTGTGTAAGAGAGTATGTGTGTATGAATGTGTGAGTGTGTACGCGTGTAAGTGTTGTGTAAGAGAGTGCGTGTGTATGGATATGTGAGAGTGAGTGTGTACGCGTGTAAGTGTGTGTGTGTGTAAGAGAGTGCGTGTGTATGAATTGTGAGAGTGTGTGTGTGTAAGAGAGTACGTGTGTATGAATGTGTGTGATTGAGTGTGTGTGTTATTGTTTTCGAAGTCATCTAAAAAGCAGGAAGACAACTAAAATATCAAATATTATCTTTGTCTACCGGGAACTAGATAAAAAGAGACAACAAATAAATTAAATAATCCAAAATAATGTTATTTAGATATTTTTGGAAGCCGATAGCGAACACTTCTTGGAGGATTTGTACTCAGCATTTCCATGGTAGTTCTCAAAGAATGCACGGAGGGAGCTTATCCCTTCAAGAAGAGCCATCTGGCTGTTTAACGAGATATTTAAAGCAAACTCCGACCTTTCCCCGTCATTATTATTTATGGGTGTTAAAGCTGGTAACAGCCCAGAAAACTATTTTAAAGAACAACGATTTTCTGACATCCAAGAATCCCTGAAGCGATATCAGTGTGAAGACGGGTAGTCACCACAGAAACAGATCTGCTCCACTCGGATATATATATATATATATATAGAAAGAAAGAAATAAAAAACCATTCATTCCTAGTTACATATGCATGAAAACAGAATCGATCGATCTACCATTACGTACTCCAGTGTGCGTGTCTTGTTTATCTATTGCTCCTGTATTGATTTTCGTCCTTAGCCGAATATTCTAGACGCGAGCCACCAGTAATTACATATCTGACGTAATTTCTTTGCTTTAAGAACTTAATAATGCTAATTAGGAAAATTTATCAAGAATCAGTAGACATTTTACAGATACTGACTGGAACAGGTAAAGAGCTTTAAAAGATTTAAAACTGGTTTCATGTTCACATGAACACTATAAAATATCGTGATAAACAATACACGGGTAAATAATAATATACACACCTTAAAACTCTATCGAACGATACACTGGTAAATAATAATATACACACCTTAAAACCCTAGCGAATAATAATATACACACCTTAAAACCCTAGCGAATAATACACGGGTAAATAATAATATATACGCACCTTAAAACTCTAGCTAACAATACACGGGTAAATAATAATATATGCGCACCTTAAAACCCTAGCGAATAATACACGAGTAAATAATAATATACACACCTTAAAACCCTAGCGAATAATACACGGGTAAATAATAATATATACGCACCTTAAAACTCTAGCTAACAATACACGGGTAAATAATAATATACACACCTTAAAACCCTAGCGAATAATACACGGGTAAATAATAATATATACGCACCTTAAAACTCTAGCTAACAATACACGGGTAAATAATAATATATACGCACCTTAAAACCCTAGCGAATAATACACGGGTAAATAATAATATATACGCACCTTAAAACTCTAGCTAACAATACACGGGTAAATAATAATATACACACCTTAAAACCCTAGCGAATAATACACGGGTAAATAATAATATATACGCACCTTAAAACTCTAGCAAATAGTATATCCAGTGAATATGTTGCTGTAGATAAAAACGAGAACAAACTTGGAAAACTTGCATTTTTAAGAAAGAAAATAATACAAGTAAATAAACGAGTAGATATATGAATCATACTTGCTTATTAACCATACCCGTGTATGTCGATATGGCGAAATGCGGGTCGTGTCTACCCGCTGACCGTTAAGCTGTTGCCTATTTTGACTCTTCTTAGCTCAGACGCTTTCTAGACCCGCTTGGATTTGTCAAAATATCAGTAGATATACCTTAAGTCACCAGCCTCTTCACCCTCTTTTTATCTTTAAGGTGTCGAATTGAAAACGCAATCGCGTACCGTTGGACTAATGGCGGTCTGGTGCTTGTTTTGAGGACGCTAACCCCCTCTTATATGTATCACTCACTGCGCTAAAACAAGGGTACGCACTAATACCCTTATCGTTTAGTGGGGAGCATATTTTTTTTAATTTTTATTTTTACTAACATCAGATGATTAATTAGCCAGACGTATGTAGTTATCAGGTATCGGGCGCGGTGAGCCCTCGAGTAGAGCGTTGGATCTGGGACATCGGGCGGGAAGGTGCTGAAGCTCCGTCGTTGACTTGGCGCAGACTCGCCAGCCTCGTCTTCGAGTCTGCCCGGAGATATCGCCATCAATGTGCTTATGAGATAAGACCATCCCCGGCCGTATCAAAGAAGTCCCCTCAGCGGGCAAGGAAATCAAGAAAAAACCCATTAACTGGAATCAAAGGATGCAGACTCTCCAACCTTCTACCCCACCCCACCCCTTCTGTCACCGATTAAACGCTGTCTAGAATGGAAAGCCAAAGTCTGCTCAACCGTTCTGAGAAATGCCGGCCTACAAATTCGTCAGAGAGGTTTGCGCCATATAAGGGAATCGGTTCTGTGTTCGGCCACCGCGGCTGTTCACACGAGAGAATTTTCGCAGATATACGTCATACTTATGCTTTGCTATAACAAGCAAAGGAATACACATGAAAGACTCTTCCAACTTATCAAACAAGCTGAACCTGATGTTTCCATAGAATGTTCCATATGATTTTGAAAATGCAGCATTCACTGTAATAAAGAATACCTTTCCTGATGTCTGTCCCATTGGATGCTGCTTTTATCTTAATCAAAATATGAAAAAAACATTTGTAAATTGCAGTTGCCCCAAAGGTATAATAACGATGCTGATTTTTGCATTGAGTGCAAAAATGGTCATTGTGCTCACATTTGTACCTATTGCAGACTTGGACAGCGCCATAGACAGATTAGTGGAAGAACTGCAGCCACTGCTTGCTTGGTTTGGAGATTATTATGTAGGCCGCCCATCTTGCCGAGGGAATGGAAGACATCTGGCAATGTTTCCTGGTCTCTGTACAACAGACTCTTCAACGAAGAAGACAGAACCAACAGCGACACAGAGGCTGCACAGAGATGGATACATGCCAAATTGGGAATGATACACCCAACAATATGGAAACTCATAGATGGCCTCCATAAAGTGCATCATGGCCATGATAACTGAACAATTAGTGACAGGTCGCAATCCACCACAAAAATTGAAAAAGCATCATACAGATGAGCCTTTATTAAAAGTTACTACAGATTACACAGGGGAACAAATTTTAAATAATTTTTAGTTGCATGGAATATTTTAACAAATTTTGATAGAACTTTAGGCGCTGATTTCAAATCTGAAATTAGTTTTTCTCTACAAGCTTTAGTTTGCATGCAATTTGAGGTTAGTGAAATTTTACAATGTGAACTTACGTAAACCATATATAAGCATTTTCATGTCCATATAAATTTATAACTTTTTGTATTTTTATAATTAAATTATAATTTATCATTTGTTTCAGTTTAAACATGGCTTCTATTAAGAGAAATCATTGCAGAAACAAGCCTAATGCCTTCTGCTACATATGTGGATGCTACACACTAAATCGTCAAAAACGTAATGTATCCTCCTTTGTCAAGCGTGCTTACAAGGCATATTTTGAAGTTCATCTTGGTGACCAAGACAAGCAATGGGCGCCTCATGTTGTGTGTCACAATTGTGAAGAAATGCTTCGAGACTGGACCAAAGGAAAACGTAAAAGTCTACCTTTTGGAGTTCCGATGGTTTGGCGTGAACCAACCAATCATTTAACTGACTGTTATTTCTGCATGGTAAACACATCGGGAGTTGGAAAAAAAAAACGACATAAAATAACGTATCCAAACATTCCCTCAGCTATTCGGCCTACTCCCCACTCTAGAGAAGTTCCTGTTCCAATATTTAAAGGCTTACCTTCATTAGACGATAAAGACATTGAAGATGATACAAACAAACAAAATAGTAGTGACAGTGAAGTGGCATAAAAATGTTCGTCGTCGGAGAATTGTTCTTCAGACTCTGAACCTTTTCCCACCCCTAAGCCTCTTCTGCAAGTTGAATTAAATGATTTAGTGCGAGATTTGGGCCTTTCAAAAAAAGCAGCAGAGGTTTTGGCATCAAGATTACAAAGTAGAAATCTTGTTGATCACTCTATTAAAGTTTCATATTTTAGAAATCGTGACCAACTTTTTGTAGCTTTCTTTTCAGAAGGCAAACATTTTGTTTACTGCCATGAATATTCCAGGGCTTCTTAAAGAACTGGGTGTATCTTACTATAATCCTGCCGAATGGAGACTCTTTTTGGACAGTTCAAAACGTAGTCTAAAGTGTGTTCTTTTACATAATGGCAATGTTTATGGAGCGGTACCTATCGGTCATTCTGTGCATTTGCGAGAAGACTATGATGATGTGAGAATAGTCATGGACTTATTAAAATATCATGAGCACAATTGGATCATTTGTGTGGACTTAAAAATAGTCAATTTTCTTCTTGGACAACAGAAAGGTTTTACCAAGTTTCCATGTTTCCTTTGTATGTGGGACAGCCGAGCACGAGACAAAACATTGGGTCCAAAAGAACTGGCCTATCCGTGAAACTCTTAAAGCTGGCATGCCAAATATCATAAAAGAGCCAATTGTAAACAGAGATAAGATCATCTTTCCTCCTCTTCACATAAAATTAGGTTTGATAAAGCAATCTGTTAAAGCCCTAAAAACCGAAGGTGAATGTTTTCAACACATCATCACAGCTTTACCAGGGTTATCATTTGAAAAAATCAAAGCAGGTGTGTTTGATGGCCCACAAATTAGAACACTATTTCGTGATAATCAGTTTGTTGCTAAGATGAATGCTTTGGAAAAAGCAGCATGGTTATCTTTTGTGGCAGTTGTTCAGAACTTTCTCAGAAACTATAAAGCGGAAAACTACTGTGATCTTGTGAACACAATGCTCCTCGCTTTTCGTGATCTCGGGTGCAACATGAGCATCAAGCTTCATTTTTTGAACAGCCACCTTGATAAATTCCCTGACAATCTGGGAGCTGTAAGTGACGAACAAGGAGAACGATTCCACCAAGACCTAAAGATCATGGAAGAACGTTACCAAGGGCGCTGGAACAAAAGCATGATGGCTGACTACTGCTGGAGCATTAAACGAGATTGCCAAGATAAAGTGTACAAACGCAAAAGTTACAAACGCAAATTCCTTCCTGGATAAAATACACATTCAGATAAAAACTAATGAAAATATGGCACGATCAACACTAGATAATAATTTAATTTACTCATAAAATTTTTTAATTCTCTATCTTTTGCTTCAATAAATATTTTTAAATGACTTTTTTGCCGTTTTAAGATTAAAGTGAACAGAAGAATTTTGATTAATGTTGGAATTTGTTAAAATAACGAAAAATAAAAAATGTCAAATTGCATGAAATCTGTAGCTTGCAGACAAAAACCGACTTTAAAATTAAAATCTACATATTCAAATTGACTAGAAAAAAGTATTTTTTTTAATGCAACAAAATGAGTGTTCCCCAGTGTTATAATGGTAGGAACAGTATAGCATATCTTCGAGTATTGGCAAACAAAGTATGGAGTTCTTGGAAAAAAAAAATCCACGCAACCAGCTGGGGAATAAAAGCAAGAAATAGGAGGCGGTTCAAACTGCAACCGTTCCGGACCGGAATTCGACCTTAATGGTCCAGTAGGCTAACCACCGGACTAACCCGCCGCCACTGAGACAACAGTCCATATAAACTTTGTGGTCTTTTTCTCCAAGATTTGTACAATACACCAGCTCTTTGATCATTCCAGGATTGTTTTGTTTTTGTTTTTTTTGGTTTGTATTTATTTTTTATTGTAGTAAATGCATGACAGCACATTCTACTTGTAAAATTATTCAATATTATAACTTTTGCTAGGAATGGTGAACTGGTTCAGCTCGTAGTAATCATGAAGACAATAAACCTTTTGTATTAGCAAGGTCACGGGTTCACTTTTTAAACTAATAAGAGGAGATAACTCGGTTAAACAAATTCATTAAAGAAACGTAGAAGTTTCTTGAAGTTAAAAAAAAGTATTTTTTTTTCTTCTAATTCTTTCAAAGTTATTGCGCTTTGGCATTTAACTTATTCTACAGCTCATGTAGTTTAATTAACCTTTGCGCATTATCTTTTCTCTTATGCAAATCGTGGACTTTTGTAATTTGTGTGAGCGATGATAAAATGTGCAGTCCTTGAAGTTTTCAATTGGTCAAGTCCCTGCAGTTTCTTCCAATCCTCTTGCCATTTACCAGAACAATATTTGTTATCAATACTAAAATTTTTAGCTAAATCGTCATTTTTACTAATTTTACGGCGTTATTAAAAAGATTCTGGATTACGTAAATTACGTTAGTAGGGAGATTTTTTACAATCGGGAATAAAGTATTGTCAGCCTCTGTCTCTTATTTTCTAAAAAAAAGTATTCACCCGGTATTGTATTGTATAATTTTTATAAAGCCTAGTATAAACTCCAGCGAAAGCTAAGCTTATCTTTCTTCAAACACTTGGATTTAGTCTGGTTAACTATTTACTGATTTGTTCATCTGTTTATTACCTGAATTAAAAGTCCGAAATGTTCATGATAAATAGTAAAGGAGACCAAACAAGCGGTTTTTACAGGGCCATTAATTCCTAATTAACCAGTGAAAGGAGGCTATGATCAACGACCTGAAAGGTCGAGGATCATTATGTCGATTATAGCTCATCTATACGTCATCTATACGTCATTCTGACGTAGATTATAGCTCATCTATATATTTAAGTAGGAAACTCCTGAAGTTTTTCTTGTTCCTCATCTCTCCGATATCGTTCGGAAGCTGGTAGAGCTACCTAAATTACTAAGGTAAACTATATGAATGCAAAACTGAAAAGCAGACATTTTTTTTTTTTTTAATGATGGTATAAATAAATGTTTTGGCAGAAGTTTTCACTTGAAATACAAATTTCCTTTAATTTCTGTATGCCTTATTTTTCTAGCATAATTTTCAGCCAGGCTGTACTGTACTTTAAGAATAATCCTGTTAAATTTTGAATGGAAAGAGAAACCTCTCTCTCTCTCTCTCTCTCTATCTCTCTCTCTTCTCTCTCTCTCTCTCGCTCTCTCTCTCTCTCTCTCTCTCTCTCTCTCTCTCTCTCTCTCTCTTCTCTCTCTCTCTCTCTCTCACACTCTCTCCTCACCTCTCTCTCTCTGTCTCTCTCTCTCTCATTCTACACTGTATCAGCAAAAGATAGATGAAAGATTTCACACGTCAGTTGGTAATCTTAGTTCTGCAGAGAGCATTTTGATGTTATAGCCAAAATTCGCTATTTATTCGTCAGTTTCTCAACGCGGCGCCCCCTTTTCCATTTGTTGTTTTTTTTAATTAAAAAAACAAAAACAAAGCAAAAATCAATGTTCTTACGAACATCCCGAGCGTTGAATAATTTTTGCTTGTATTGATTTCTTGCCACATTTTTTAAATGTTATAAAATGTCCGGTCTCATATACCATCATTCACCATTCAGATAAAACTAGAAGGGCAACAGATGGCTTATCTTCAAAGAAACACACGCCGTGGATTCCATCTCTATGTAGCCGTCCCTGACGTACTCACTAAATTAAGCTGTTTTGTGCACTCTTTTAATAAATATTTTTTTACACAATTTATTCGTCTAGTGTGTGTGTGTGTGTGTGTGTTATGTTTGTTTTGCATAACTCATTTATATGTCGTACATGCTAATTCTCATCTTGTCTGTAAAAGGCAATAATAGTTTCATGTGGTTTGGGTTATGCGAGCTCTTTTTCACTGCACTGCAGTACAGCTATAGCACAACTTGTTGAGATGCGGAACACGTCTCTCAAGGTAACCCACTTCGATGGGCAGGAATTGTAATACACGCGCGTAGCCAGAACAGCGCAGCGTGATGAAGATGCGACGATAATGAGCTCAGTAAATTCAGATTGGTTATTTAGAATTCAGTTTCATGATTATTTTTTTTTGCATCGCCAGTAGAGAAAGAAAAAAGGGGGGTTCAAGATTAAAATAAATGATCAGATTCTTGAGCAGAGTTAATTAAATTGGTTCTGTTATTGCAAAAGGGCAAGAAACCAGTGGCTTGGAGAGATCAGTTGTTTTCCAGATCCCCCCCCCCACGCATGCTAATTATATCAGTTCGATAACCTGCAAATTTATTTCAAAAAATTAAAAATACAGAGATCTAAACAAAATTCTCTTTTTGCAGCGATTTCTAATGAAGAGTTCATTTAAGAAATGAAATTCACAAAGACTTTTAAGGCACCAACAACGAACTATTTCGTAGATTGTCTTGTACCAGTTGAACCGGACTATCGACAAGACAGAGGCGGACATTAAAGTCTGAAGATTCGTGATTGACATCGGCCCTGTGGGATTTCCTGCGTCTTATGCTCGGGTTGTTGTTGCTCGATTTCTATTCTGCTAAGGGGTTGAAAATGACAGGGTGCTGTTAAGTTAATGAATAACTAAGAAGGCGACCACGATTGATCCCTTTAATTTTTAAATTCCTCTGTTATGTAGGGACCTGTACAGCAATCGGAAAGAAAAGGGGGGATCTCTCGAAGAATACAGACAAAACACCCGTCTCACTCTCTCACACACACACACACGCGTACACACACACACACACACGCGCGCGCGCGCGCACTAGTACAAACAAAAGCACATGCACCCGATATTAAACGCGTTGCCGCGCCAGACGCCTGTCGTCGTCTGTTTCATCTTCGTCGGCTCCTACGGCCTCATCCCGATGGTCGGCAGCTATGCTGACACGAAACTGCAGCGGTGCTCTCACGTTCGCGACATCTCCGGACAGGATCCGCTATCGCCACATTCAGAGGCGCGAGCCGGCCGACCGACCGCCGTCTCCCGAGAAGCGGAAGACCAAAAGCGAGGTCCGCACCAATCGCATGACGGCACGTGACTCGGAAACGATGTGTCCGTGTTGCGTCCGGGTTGTCCTGGACCGGACTTTAACTGTAAAAAAAAAAAAAAAAAAACGTCGGCTGCACCGAGTCCCCTTAATGTGCGGCTAGGAACCGACCACCAAGTACCAATTAGGATCTGCAGGAGCTCCGAGAGCCGATGGTGCTCGGGAGTCTTTATCAGAGAGCAGAGTTACGCATAGAAACACCAAAATAATCCCGTACCATTAATGGCCCATAAAATAGCAATTCGCGCCCCCGCCCCACTTCCTGGAGAATAAACCTGGCATGTAAATTTATTCTAAATTCTTTATTGACGTTTAAGCGGCCTTAGGTGAACCAGTTCAATTTAATTTCTATTATTTTCAAGTTGGCGACTAAGCAGTTAAAGATGCCTTTGTGTCCTGATATTTCCAGCCGTGCTAAATTACTTCCAATTAGTTTCTGTTCACCTGGCGTCGGCTCGTTCTAGCCGTATACGGAAGCCGGTCACGGGGTATCCCCCCCCCACTGGGTCACGTGGTTGTTTCGCGTGCACAGACAGACAGTCGCCAGCATCCGGTTGGATGATGCGGCCCTTTTAGTAGCATCCCGACGCTCATTCTTCCGTGAGAACCGCGCCGCACCACGTGTTTGCGATGTTGATTTCCACGTCGGATTTCCTCATCTGAGCGGGATACGGGCAGGGGCAAGTCACTCGGTTTGTTCGGCGGTACCCACGCACACCGGCTCATACCCCTATAAAGAGAGATCCGTTCCGTGTTTTAACGCACTGAGCAGCAACACCCAGCGGTATCTGCTTAATGGGAGCCGAATTTTTCATCTGGCTTATTCGGTCGGTTGAGGCAGACGCAGCTTCGAATAATCATAGATAACGCACCCCCCCCACCCACCTTAACTAGTTTACTAGAATTCTAGTCTTGTTCTTTGTTCAACACACCGACGTCGTCGCAGATTCCGATCTCCGCGCAGCCGCCATCAATGTCTAACCATCTTCGTCTCGAGCCGTCGATCTTCGCCGGGAGAGAAAGGGGGCAAACTGCTTAGAACCATCGCCCGTAAAGATCGAGAGCCCCACACTGCACCCAGATAGCGGTCCCTATTCTAGGAGAAGGCACGGTTCTGTTAACCAACTCCAACTTTTCAATTTAGATTGATCGACGTGGCGCGCACCGGTCGGTCGCGAGACTCCGCGGGCGGCCATTCTCCTGTCTTGTTTGTGCGTTCCTATTAAAGCGATGAGAAAGTGCGTTTCATTACGGAGGGAAAAAACAAGTAGTAAATTATAGATGGGGGGGTGCTGATACTCAGCTCCCAAACAATCACAGGCAGTGTGGTGTGATGCCAAACCAGCGTAGCAGACACCGTTCTCCTTTTAGCGTGTACTCGACCCGGCTTAATGAGAAGCGTCTGAAAAACAACTTGGTTTTGTTTCCTTTTCAATCCTTAGCGGCGTTCATCTGAAAACAGGTGGCAAGTGAATAGCGCTGCCCACGTCTCTGGTTATGATGTAGCCTCACGGTGCAGCAAACAAGTATCTCAAGGGGATAAATACTGAACATTCCTTAACGATCTTCGCATTTTCTTTCTGCAACCGGTTAATTCTCGCTAGTTTTTCAGTCTGCGTCAGCTGGCTTTTATCGAGTATTTAAAATGCCAAAAAAGGGGGGGGGTTATGTTAGGGTGGCACCACCAGTTTTCGTGGGGACTGTAACGATTAACTTTTAAATTTAAAGACAAGAAAAGTATTTTCTAGCGCATGGTGATGTCGTGGAGAAGTATGGCCTCCGCAGACCACTTCCTTCGCTATTTTTTACTCGGTAAAGATCCGCCAGGTGTCGCGTTAGACTGCTGTCGCAAATAGAGGGAAGCTACGTGGTTTTATGACGATCGTTTGCGATTCGCCATATTAAAGCGCATCGCGACACATCTTAAAACACCGGAATATTTTTTAGTGCAGAGAAGCCTCATGGTTTGGAGAACTATCATATTTATCAAAACACGCAGCTCGGTGCTGTCATCGTGTTGCCGTATTGTACTTACTGCAGAGACGTCACCAGATACATCTGTCGCTATCTTAAGCATCAGCATCGGACAAGAAACTCGTCTTCGATCTACAAATAAATATCATCTACAATCCATCTTTATCAGTGGATGTCGCAGAGTTTCATAAAAAAAAGATGGCCGGCCGTCACTTATCTGTATTTATCAATCCGGAAAATATGGGATTTTGTGCAGAACTTTTTAAAGCTTCAGAATGTTTAAATGTGAACTGGAGTGCGCTTCCTCGTCTGTGGAGACCATTTCAAATAGATGGAGATATTATCCGAAGACCAGTCCAAGGCCAACCGCAGGTCACAGCCCCGGCCGATGATCGCCGCGTGCTTCTTCGGGCCCGGTAAAGCGGAACTTCAACACGAACCCAATGTGCATCTGATCCACGGGCGGGGGGTGCGGGACGAACGTTGCATAAATGGGGGCTCTATGAGAGACGGCCCATGGTGTGTATCCCCGAAATCCGCCACCATAAACAGGAGTGGCTGAACTGGTGCCGTGAACAGGTGGCTTGGACACCACGTGACTGGAGCCAGGTTCTCTTTACTGAGGAGTCAGGATTTGACCTTCAACGTGGCTCTCGCAACCAGCCCAGAAACATCGTGGAAAGAGGTCATTGCGATGTTGGAGCTGTGCCCGCGCTTCGGGATGGTACTCTGTTTACAGTGAGGTACAGGGACGAAATTCTGGATCCCTACATCAGACCACAAACGAGTGCATTTGGAAATGACTTCATTTTAACGGAGATAGCACTGAAGTCGTGTTACATAGACAGAAGTTGGTACTGATCAACTGCTGAATAAGACTTTGACCATTTGGGAATATTTCTGTTTTTTTTCCCGACTGTTACTTTTGAAAACCACAGTATTTCACGTTATTTTAAGCAGTGCCTCCTTTAAACTTGGTTTCTTCATGTTCGCTTTTTTTTCTAATGAATATAACGGACCATTGATGCTTAGAAAAAAATATAATTCAGTTCAATGCTTCTACGGAATCTTAGTATTTGTTACAAATGGACGAGTGGGTAAGCAAAGCTGATTCGTCAAGAAGCAGACCTGTGTCTTGTTTATAGAGCGATATGAAGATGTCTTGAAGTTCCAGAGGCATCGTGCTTTATCTTTCTCCGGCACCAACATCTTGTTTAGATCAGACTGCTAAACGTAAACCGTTTTTTTTTAATGAAAAGAGTAACCAGCTACATCGTTATTCTCTCTCTCTCTCTCTCTCTCTCTCTCTCTCTCTCTCTCTCTCTCTCTGTACTGACGTCATAGCTCTCTGTGCACTGACGTGACATCTCTGTCTCTGTAATGACGTCGTCATTCTCTCTCTCCGTACAGATGTCAGATTTTCTCTTGTAATGACATCATCATCTCTCTCTCTCTCTCTCTCTCTCTCTCTCCTCTCTCTCCTCTCTCTCTCTCTCTCTCTCTCTCTCTCTCTCTCCTCTCTCTCTCGTTCTTGCTTAATCTATGATGTAAGTAATATTCATTTTATTAAATGAAAGTATGAGATCATAAACCTTTTAGATCCGGTGTATTTAAATCTTTAAACTGTTGTAACTTTTTAATTTTTCATTTTCAGCTGTCTGTACACGTGTTTAAGTAACCTCAAACTTGTTACAGCTACTGTATTTAATCATCTAATTCTGCATGAGATTTATTTAGCCAACGCAGTTTACAGATTTTTGTATATAACATTATGTACGAATATAGAATGGAACTCAAAGATGTACAGGGAAGTTATCGATCTGCACTTGGAAACAATAATTATATTTCTTGTCCACCGTTAAGGGAATCAATCTGGAAGTCAGTTCTCGCCATTAAATCCAAGGTTTGCACAAAGCTGGAGACGCAGGAAGTGGAGACTGTTTCATAAAAATACTTTATAGCTAAGCCTTCGTATAGGCTGAGCTTACATTTAATACAAATTATTATTATTATTCTTATTATTATTATTATATTATTATTATTATTATTATTCATTTCTTATTGCTTTTCGAAAATTTTCTCCTGCTCACTTGGAAAAAATATCTGTGAAATGCTAACGAGATAACGTGGGACGAGTCTCTTAGAGACGGAAGCTCCTTAGCAACGCTCATTGTTATGCAGAGAACAGTGTGTTTTGCATGTTTTAATGAAAACAAAATCTTTGCCCAGAGCCTCAGAACTGACCATAGCCATCGCGACGCCAACACTACCACGGTGCCGCCTGATCGGTCGGTCAGGTGCGAGGCGGGCGCTTACATGACCGACAAGAGGATATCTAAAAATACATTTTAAAAATTAAAACCTTTTATCACTCACCTGAGGATGTATTTCCTGCGTCTACACAGTGAACTAAAACCACCTCGTTTCCCGGTTTGTGCACGTGCTCGCAGTACCCTGAAAGAAATAAAGAAACGATAGATTAGATTCCTCGACATCTTGTGAACAACGACATTGCTGTTCTCTCTCTCTCTCTCCTCTCTCTCTCTCTCTCTCTCTCTCTCTTCCTCCTCCTCTTGTGCACGTTTTCTTCTGCTTCTGTGTGCACGTAGATCTCTGTTAGGGACATACCTTGATGGTTGCTAGCCCCACTGGCCAACATTTAAGGAGAAATACAAAGAATTCAGAAGAAAAAATGGAAAGGGCGAAATTCTAACCTGGTAATTCCACCTACATCAAGATTATCTTTTTCTTCACTAACTTATTCTCTATTTTGGTTACTCGGCTACACTTCTTTTCAAAGGCATCATGCGAAAGTCATCTGCATTGAAGGAAAGAAAACTCTCGTCTTTGACCAGCGGGTAACCGTAAATTAAGGAACTTTCTCGTACTTTAGAGCTGTTTTAGGGAAAATTTCTTTGTCTACGATATATAAAACTGGAAACAGACTTTGTTTGGTTGTATTTTTACCTTCGTCAACGCGGAAACGCAACGGGACAAATTTTTTTTTATTCATCAGCAAACCATACTTACTTACAAAAGTAGACAACATCCAATACTTTATATGAAAGTCAATTTTTCAAATCATGCATCCAATGTATTTTTTTTATGTAGTGACTGTCAGACTTTTCAATTACAAGTGTGATGTGGACAAACTGCTTACTGGCAGTTGGTGGACTTCTTGACATGCTGCACAGAGGGCGCTGGACCCAACAACCTTAAACATTCCAGCACTTGCACGAACCAGAGTAGGTCTACGCTTCTGATACATGTCACCGTCCTGATGCTGCTGCCTTGAGAACTGCTCTCGTGTGCCTGAGATGTTTTCACTAAGCGTTTCTCCTGCTGTCTAGCTTCTATAACAACACATCATCATCATCAATTTCCTGTTCTCAGGTGTTGGTTTTCGTTGTTTACATATTTTTTTTTTTATTACCGTATATCATCTCCTGGGCCTTACTGAATCCAGCCCACACCAATCATCTTCATATCCAGCAAAAATGTATCGGCTTTCAAGCAGGTAAATTAGGGAGATAAAGCGCCTGGGGGGGGGGGGGCGTGTCTGCGAGCAGCTTCCCCTGTATCGAGGTAGGCGCTGACTTTTCAGTCCTCCGACTGGCGGCTGGAGATCATCAGTGAAGGCCCCTGACTTTTCCTCCACCTGTATGAACAACAGAAAGGGAAACGTATACAGGTCGGCCTCGGTTTGGAAAACCTCCATACATGGCCCTTTCTCGCTCTTCTTTCTTCATCCATGAAGAACTTCGATAGGGATTTCCGGAGACGGAAGTGCTAGACTCCACGCGGTGCATGACGGGCAACGAACGCTTGCTAGCGATCAGCTGAGATATTACGCAGCTCCATCGAGCCTGCTGCTTACTTCGAAGACGTCTGTATATGCCAGCATCGATATTATAATAATAATAATAATAATATAATAATAATAATAATAATAATAATAATAATAATAATAATAATAGCAGCTAATCAAGAGGCTCGATTGTTTAATAAGCAACAATTTAAATAGCCAATGGCCGTGCAGTTTAATTTATCACGTGGTGCAGTATTCACTTCTATACTATATTATATCTAAAAGGGGGCACTCGCCTTCGCTCAGGCAGACACTAGGAAATGGGGTTTATAAGCAATAAGTAAAACAATTCCATCTTAAAAAAACCAGTCTATAGAATAAATAATGCGGCTGCCTTTTCTTTTTCTTTTTTTTTTACGACAAATCAAGATGGAAACGAAACAATAGAGTCTGCCAGCTGTTGGTCGTCCTTTTTGTCCTGCCCTTCTCTTGGGAGCCAAAATCCCGCATCACCTGAAGGGTTCGCGGTAAAGTGATACTTACAAATATAGGATGCTCAGCCCGGAGAATCTGTCAAAATCGATAGCAGCTGTTGTTCTAAGTAATTTATAGCATCGTCTTTCCTTAAGATAAACCGAAAGAATTCTAGCAGGAGTCTGAGAGATTGCTCACATTGTTCGGCGAATTCGTGATCGGACAAGTAGACGAGCTACGCTGCCGAGGCATTCACAGTCGGTTTTCTTTGATTCACGGTCCCCCCCCCCGCCTGCCCTCTTCCCTGTTATTTATCCTCTCCGACGCACCGACTTGCTGGCGAAATGACTGACCGACTGACTGAATAAAGTTAATAGATTAAGTGAAAATAAATAACCAATTATCGGCTGACTGACTTAAACTTTACCCGGTTTTTTCTTCAGGTTGATCGAACGCAACACGAACGGCGGTAATCTGTTGTCACGGATGAGTGAAGCGCATAGCTCGTACTTGTGGACTCGCTGATCACGTGACCTATGCAACGTCACCACGCGGCTAAGCCGTATACTACATGTTCCATATCTGAGACTGTCGGCTCTGCTCTCCTTTTCCTGCACGAACCTTGGTGTAGGCGGCAGATGGACACGCACCATCATCGCGGGCTTGCAGAAGTCCTGCAGAGGACAGACAGCAGCCCGGGAGGAGGGGAGACGCGGTAGTTCTCTTTGTCAGGGTCTGCGCCGCCACCTCTACGTCAAAAACCAGTAACCTTCAAGACAAACCTTAATTCGCAGTTTACTTCGAGAATATTGAGGATGTGGATTAGATTACCAACTTGGTGTTTGCTGGCGCTGTTTTCCTTCGTTAAGGGCACGCCCGAGCGATTTGCCGGCTATTCGTGGCCGTCAAGGCCTGGTCCTAGACGTGTTACAATGAGGGGAATTAAGCTATTTCCCTTCTCTATGCGCCATGTTGCGTTGCGTACTTACTGCCACTGACGCAGAGGATCACGCTTTTCTAGAAAACCGCCAGAGGGCGTCGTTGTTTTCCCAGCCTATGGGTGGGAAACATATCTGAGTGCTAGAAAAACAGCTGCCATGGAATACGATAATTTCGTCCCTTGTTTTAATATTACTAATTTGTGTGTGTGTGTGTGGTGTGTGTGTGTGTGTGGTGTGTGTGTCTGTGGTGTGTGTGTGTCTGTGTCTCTGTGTGTGTGTGTGTGTGTGTCTGTGTGTGTGTGTGTGTTGGCAAATAACTATTTCGCAAGTAAAGTTGCTGCAAGATGAACATTTTTCGTAATTTACTTTTTTAGAGTTAAATATGAAGAGTTACCTAAATGCTATTTCATGCTTTTAAATTAAAGGTATTTTAAGTAGCTTGTTTAAACATTCCATACCAATGGTTTTATTATTATTATTATTATTATTATTATTATTATTATTATTATTATTATTATTATTATTTATTATTATTATTATTATTGTTATTATTCACTTCCCTCTACTACTAGTAGTATTTTATTTTGTTTTCCTATCCTATTACGCAGAAGGGGCCCCCATCGGGGTTTACCCAATTTCGTTACTAATCCTGTACCGTTTATTCGTCGCCGTCGCACTCCACGCTGCTCCCTACTTCCGGATTAACAAACCACAGAGGCTAATCCTTTCGGCGCGACTATTGGAGTGGACGAATCGAAGACCAGACACTAAAACGGAACCAGTCGGGTCCACAAGCCAAGTTGTTCGACCTATTTTCATAGAGCTGTAGGATTAAAAACAGAATTAAATATAAAAACATAACAATCGAATTTTTGTATAATAATAATATAATAATAATAATAATAATAATAATAATAATAATAATAATAATAATAATAATAATAATGCTGATTTCTAAACCATTATCTTCTTGTTTGCCGGCGACCATTGAATGGATTCTTGGTTCTTTATTCGGGCCGACTTTTCCAAAGTGAAAAAAGACAACAGTCGGTCCGACCCCAGTCAGAGTCCAGCCTGATGACTCCGCGGAACCTCAGCGTCTCAAGTCTGTCGCGGTTTCTACCCTGCGCGACCCCTTTCGTTTATTTCAATCTCGAACGGAATTCCAAGACTCACCAGCGACGGAAGCCTCCGTGGCCAGTCTACGGGGCGATAATCGGGGCCTGACCCTCGGCAAGTGCGCGCGTCCTCTACTTTCATTTTTACCGATAGCCCCGAGCACTTGTCTGGCGCGTCTCCTCTGTACGCGAGACCGACTGACTGCGGGGAGACTCCACCCCGAATTCCTCCTTTGCCGAGACCCAGCGCGCAAACAAATGGCGGTTTATAGGGGTCCCCGCTGAAAATCTCTAACAAACAAGCGGTCGTCAAGAACGAAAGCTACACGTTCACCAAGCCCCGCCCATCTGACGGCAAGTCCGCCCCAACCCCTGCCAGCTCATCGCGCTCCGTGTGCACCTGATCACTACTCGATTTCCCATCTGTCGCGCAGACGAAACAGTCTGCGGCTCTGGTTGGGGTGTGTGTGTGTGTGTGTGTGTATCCTGTATACAAACCCCGACAACACCGATCGCACGTGAAAATAAACAAACCCATCGCGCGGGAGAGCGGCAGAGGAAGGAGCGATAACTCCGCATCGACGTCGATGTGTGAGTAGCCTTTTAATGTCAAACGGATTGGTATATGGAATATATATATATATATCAGTAGAATAACGAAGAAACACCGCGAGTAACGTCTCCAGGTAAAGCTGGTGTATAATAAAGCTTATGTGATATCGTGTGGGATTCTTCAGTACCGTGTGGCATAAAGATTAATCTTTCTCTGCATAACATAGTGCAGCATTATCTACGGCTGAGTATCGTTTTTCAGTATGATGGTTTAAACACTTGAAAATTCCGCTTTCCAAATTATATTCACGCTGATCTTAACAAATATTATTTCTAATTTAAAAGGAGAGAACTTATGTTTCACCCGCCTCTCCTAACTTGCCATAAATTATAAAACCAGGTAATACTTGAAGACGAGATGAAGGGAAAGAAGAAGAAGAAAAATGTACTATTTACAAACCCTATCTCTAGCAGATAAAAGGTGCCAGCCCGCGTGACTAGCTTCTTAAATTACTAATTAACCTTGGTTTAACAGCGGGGAATGTGTCGTGCTATTTTCTGGAAGCAGCTGAGTTAAATAGATGAGATTCTAAAAGACGTGCTAAAGTAATTAGTTATCTGTAGAAAACCAGAAGGGATGCAGCTAACATTCGCATCCTGTTTATTTTTTAGTTTCGAAAACTGAAGCCAGGGGGGGGTGTGGTGCTCCCTCTGGTGAAGTGGATAATGCTTTGCGTGGCAAAGCCGCCAGGCGGGTGTAGGCAAAACAAAGTCTCTGTTCAAGGAACGATAGGGTTGGTTGGTTGGTTGGTTGGTTGTTGGTTGGTTGGTTGGTTGGTTGGTTGGTTGGTCAGACAGTCCTTCGTGGTGGCTAGGCGCCGGGTAAGAGCGCATGCGCAGCACAAAAACCGACCATAGGTTCCCTCGCTCTGGGGTTGTCGGTCGCTGTACTCGCGGTCACGTGACGTTTTACGCTTCTTTCCGTTTTCTGTCGTTGTTTGGCGCTAAAAGCAGCATACAAACCGGCTTATACCAGCCGTACTGAAGAAAGATGGGGGGCTGACGGTGGGGGCCCGGACGCGTTTTCCGCCAGCCAAACGGTCGAATCCTTAAAGGTGTGTACTATAGCAAACTAGTCCCAACAGGTGCGTGGAGATCGATTAAGCGTCTAAAATATGGCGTTAGAGATGGATCACACATGATCGATAGCAATAACTGGCGTGGAAATGCTCGCTAGTTTAGCGGAGGGTGTAACGATCGATGCCTGTTACCTTAAAGAATTAGAAGCGAATAGAGAACAGCAGCAACAACAACAACAACAAACAAAAAACCTGTCAACACCGATAGATAACAATGAGATCATCAGTTCCTCCAGTTGTGGAAAGACGTAAATCGAGAATCTTTCTCACCAAAAACATAAAGCAATGCGACCCTCATCCCTGACTGCTCGTCTACCAGATAACGAAAAACGAAAGGCCACTATCTATATATATTATGACCTCATGCGTGGTTTAGGAAGCTACATACAAACTACGACACCATCAGTCGCTCGGGTAAATAGACAACAACAACAACAACAAATCCCCTTGTGGGGGTTCAGGCTGACAAAAATTTGCGTTGTTGACTCCAGTGCTCGTTTTCCGAAGCGTTTATCGGATTTTGGTAGGAAATAAATAGTAGATATTTGTCGGCCGAGGGAAAGAAAGTCTCGGGAGGAGGAGGAGGAGTTTGTTCGAAACCAGATACTTCAGAGAGACTGTGGCTCAGCTTTAAGATCTCGGGACTCACGGGAAATCTGGACGGACCGTCGCAATGTTTTTAAAATGTCGTCGCTCCCCTATTTTTTTTTCTAGAAAAAGACTCGAACGGCCGACGTGGGCCAGCTTAGGGGCCGGGGAGTCAGAGACCCCGCCCCCTTCGTTCTGTCTGCCGACAGCCGGGAAAGTTTACTTACATGTGACAGCGTACGACGAATGCTCGTTCTCGTCGACGGCTATGAGAACGGTGTCCGGGACGGAAAACTTCGGGTAATGGGCCATGGCTCCGATCCGGTCTTCCAGAGGGTCGCTGTCCTTCGCTGCTTCCGTCTGCACGATCCCCAGTAGCTCCGTGTGTGGGGAGGGGGAGTGGGCGGGGCGCGCAGGCCGCCCGAGTCCCGCGTCCGCCGGCTCTAGCTCACTCGCGCTGACGATCGACCGGTCCCAGTAAACACGAAGGCGGGTGCTGCTGCTGCTGCTGCTGCTGCTGCTGGTGGTGGTGGGGCCAGGTTCTCCCCCGATCCGCTAAGTGAACCGAGCTGACGCCTGTCAGGGTTAGAGCGGGGGGGGGGGAGAGAAAATCGAAGACTTTTCTAGAAATGCTGGCAACAGTAATGCCGCCAGTGAGCTTTATTTACCGTGCAGCGGGTAACACGATAGCCCCCGGTCTGGCACCAGCCCTGACTTTCCCTCAGAAACGTGTGGGATGATGGTTCGCTTCCTCCGTACGGCGTCGCTGGTGGTTAGCAGAGGCGACAGACAGATGTCCCGATCCCCAGACTGGCAGCCAGCCTCTCACGATCTCTCGGCTCTCCGCTCCTCGCTCGCGAGCGATCCTATACCGAGTACAGTAGCTCGCTATTTTCCACGAGAACGAACCTCGATCGTTCACAGCGAAGCCGAGAGCGGAAGATCTCCGGCTCTTTCGAAAGTAGCTCGGCGTTGTGCACGATCGCTAATGCCCACAGTACGGAAGCGTTGTCTGTGCCGTGGCGTGTATCAGCAGCATCGGCCGTATAACAGCTCCAGATTTTAAATAAAGATATGCAACGTGCTGCCAGAACTCTTCCGAAACCACGATTACCACTGCACTATTTTAGATCTCACGCATTCGCATCAGGCTGAAGTCGCACTCGAAGAATCCCTGACCACTTTCCGGCAACGTTTCTCCAGGCGGGACAAACTGATGTGGAGGAAACCCCAGGCTGTTTAGGGTCTCCCTGCGTAGGCGGCGCCCATCTTATATTCTCGCTGCTCCTAGCAACCGTCTTTTTTTTTTGTTTTGTTTTTGCATTAGGGAATCTCATTTCTTCCATGATCCAAATCCAGCGGCCATCTGTCACCGGTTGTTTGTTGTATTTTTTTTAATCCCCAATTTCCCGACCTGTTCCTGTCGTCTGTTAACCAAGATCTCGTCATTCTTTCTACATACAATGAACGCAGGTAGACGCAGCATCCCAAAAACTTGCGGGTTCGGTATCAAGGACTGGCCAAAGTTGGGATGGCGCGACAGCTGCGACCACGTGACTCGGGAGCTCCGCCGACCGGCCGGCTTCCGGCCAGGGTGCGCGCCTATTCGATGAACTTCCGCCGTCACCGTCTTAAAAGCGTTACTACAGCGGGGAAGAAAATAATATCAAAACA
The DNA here is from genome assembly GCA_018389105.1 of Nautilus pompilius. Taxonomy (NCBI): domain Eukaryota; kingdom Metazoa; phylum Mollusca; class Cephalopoda; order Nautilida; family Nautilidae; genus Nautilus; species Nautilus pompilius. The sequence goes on along the minus strand of JACATO010001136.1, from coordinate 359,832 downwards.
TAATAAAAATTCACTTTGCAGAAACAAATGGGGGGAGGGTAGAATATCTGCTAAATTTCTGGGAGGAGACTGGGCCCGCATTTTATCTAAGACATTAGAATTGTAAAGCAAAATCGGTAATTAAAGACTTTCACCCTTCCCCCCCCCCCCCCGGGACCTACAGCACGTGCTTCTTTGCTTCGTCTCCTTCACGTTCTCTAGTTTCGTTAGAACTCACAGCTTTCACCGGATTTTTGGCGATGTTGTGACTCCAATGATATGGACTTCATTCCTATTCCCGCCTTATTGGGATTTCTGAGGAACTTGTTCGGGGGGATGCTGACGAGGCGAGTCTGCATTCGCGGCGCACTATCCACAACCCTGACAAGCGACGCATTGTGAAAAGGGGCATGGGCGAAAGAAGGGACTGCGGGCTGCGGCAAGGAGAATAACTGCTTCTTCATTTGTTTAAATCAACCTACCTACCTACTACTAGTCGCGCCCACCCCCTTTCTACCAAATTAACTGGGTGGCATTCACTTGAAACGAAGCTGCCGGGGTAACGTTCGTCTCGACTGAAGATGGTAGGGTGTGGGAGTGGTGCCCAGATATATGCTTCGGGAGAGACCAGGTCGCCAGCCCCGTGACAAAGATGACATTTTTCAAAGTTATTATACGAAAAATAGACCCACACACGAAATAATGACCTTCACCTGACACAAGGCAAAATAAGAGAGTCCTCCGACACTGCTATCCACGACTGTAGATAAAAGTGGCTTCATTTAAGGTGATACTATCAGAAATATTTCTGTGCACAAGTTTGTCCCCTTACCGGCTTTAACACACACACACACACACAGAGGCCCCCTTTTGTTTCTAATCTTGACTTACAACGATGATATCTAAATGCGAATTTAAAGAATTTAAGATGATGAATAACTGGAAAAAAAAACATGATTTGTTAATGTTGGTTTAAGGCGCCCTCAGGTATAGATTGGTTTGATATTTTCGGGGAGGGCTGCTTTCTACGCCCAAGTTTGTAACCTAGAACTCGTCTAATTTACTGACTCACCCGATCAGCCAGGGCGACACGTTTGTGTCCGCTTTATTACATATGCGCCGTGCTTTTTGTGTCAGACCTGTTGGGTATTTCTGGCTGATTTAGCCGACCTGTCTCACTGAACAGCCACACCCAGGTTTTTGTGTCCTTAATCTTCTATTCGTGGAAGAATGAAATCGTTCACTGGCAAGCGAGCGTGCCCCTCTCTCTCCTCTCTCTCTCTCTCTCTCTCTCTCTCTCTCTCTCTCCATGTACTGACGTCATCTCTCTCTGTACCAACGTCATATCTCTGTACTGACGTCATCTCTCTCTCCTCTCTCTCTCTCTCTCTCTCTCCTCTCTCTCTCTCTCTCTCTCTCTCTCTCTCTCTGTCTCGGCCGCTGGTTGGACGCCTTCTGCCAGAATGAAAGTCAAGGAGCTTCTCGAGAAAAATCCGGTTCTTCTCCCGACCGTGGTGGTGCTGGATCACGAGCTGGCCGTTCGCGATGGCCCCACCAGGGTGACCCTGACCAAGAAAGACTGGGTGGTCCTTCTGTTTGCCACCGAGCTGAAACGACTGCGCGTCCGCGACGAAGAGGGTAAAACGTCCTACCTGCCCTACACCTGCAAGCAGCTTTTTGAGCTTCTGCCGAGCGGTAAGACGTCTAAGCACTGGCCCCAGGACGGGCAAGTATGAAACCCAAGATTTTCTAGCGTCTGTTCTCCGAAAGTGCAAGAAATAGATGTTAAGCTCGTGTCTCCGTTTCGCGGTTGGATTCAAACCAGCCCTTTTATTGCCGTCTATTCGGCCTAGGGTATTCTGAATTAGTGTCACCCGAAGACAGCAGAGGGCGTGGTTTGTTTATCTTCCTTCGTATTTAATCGCGGAAAGGCTCCGTTACTTGTAGATAGAGCGTCGTATTAATGCATTTGGTTCAAGTTTTGAATTAGTTCCCGGTGTTCCTTTTGTTTGAGGGCATTTTTATAAAAATGGTACAGAGGATTGTGTCGTTTCTATAGTTGCAGAGTAAGCATTTTGGTAAATCATCTGGTTTCCAACTTTGCTCGTTTGCAGGAGTGCGAAGGAACTTATCTTTCATTGAATGTCGGTGGTACGATTCCCTCCGATGTGGATATGACATGCATGTGCCATTTTTACCGTCTAGGTACACTATTTGCTACTTCCTTGGCTTGAGTGTTTATCGGTTCTAGCGCCGTCTGTACTTGTGCTTCCATCCTGCTCTCCGTATTGACCGCGTTTGGTCTCCCCTCGTTCCGCAAGGTGGCGCATCTGGACACTCCCATTCCTTTACTGTTGCACCGTAGGATGAAGATAATTAGGTTGTTTGTAACTGCTTCGTTATCTACATAGCCTGGGATGTCGGCTTTCCAGCCCTTTAGTTTATTTCGCTCTCTTGGCCGTTACCCGTTACCCCCTGTCTGTACTAAGCGAGGTGGAGGGGAGGCCAAGCTAGTCCTAGAATTTTTATTTTACCCTTATTCCACTTAACACCCTGACTGCTCGGTCGGAGAACCTCTCCAGTCACGAGAGGCGCCCAGACGTCGCTTCGCCGACTCTAAACTCCGAACCATTTATAGAATCCCGGTCCAAGACCATCGTTATCCCCTAATGAAGTTTTGTAAATTCTCGATCACTCAGGCAGCCCTTGCAGAAATTCGCTTCTGGTGAGTTTAATTTATTTTGTAGATATCCCAGAAGTATTTCCTGGGCCGTGGGGCGGGTTACTTCCCTTTGCGCTTCTGCTTTTACTGTTTCTATTGTGTCGTTTATGGTCTCAGCATTTTCGAGTTTTTTTTTTTAAAGCTGTCCATAATCACTATGTTTACTTCTCTCTCGCCTGCTGAAGGTCTTTACCGGCACTCTGGCCCTTATTCTAACCTCTACCGATTTTTTTTTTCGATTATTCTATCCTTTATAGTCCAGATTCCATTATTTAGTTTCCAGCTCTCCGGTCCTCAGTGGTATCTGAGCTATTTTAATACCAAATTTTACCATGAAATCATCGCTCCGCTGACTACCTCGACGGATCTATCCCTAATGCACACCCTGGCTACCTTGATAATTACACTGTCTATTCCAGTAATGAGTGCGCAAGCTGAGCTCAAGCTGCGCCGCCCCCTATGTTTACAAATCGAGCCCGTGCAAGTTTGGTTTATGATTAGGGATGCAGTTCAGATCCTCCGCTAAAACGACATTAAACCTAAGGTACGATTATATTTCGACGTCTATGGTATTTTTGAGATTCTCAAAGAATACTGTTCCTTCAGTACGTTTTGGAGCGTAGATAGGGTTCTGTGATCCGTCCGTTAGCGTGCGAATGATTGATACAGTCGGGCTGTGTAGGGTTAAGTAATTTTCTTTACCATTCTCTTTCCGCCCGTAGTGTCTAGGCCAGAAAGGTTTTGTCCTTTCCACTGTCAGAATTTAGTTGTTGTTTGTTTTTTGTTGTCCCCCCCCCCGATAATTGCAGCCGTGTATTTCTTGTAAATAGACTACGTTCATGTTTCGGCCCTTTTAAAACTCCACCAGGGAATTATCGGGGTGAGGTTTAGTTCGGTCTTTCTTGCACTCAGAGAAGTGAAAATACAGTCCAGAAAAAGGGCCGTTTTCATCTCGTTGGTTTCTCCAAGTCAAGAGTTCAGAGAGGGTTTGAGACCTAAACCTGCGTTTCTATCTTTATTCTCTTCCCTGTCCGTGAGATCTGAGATCTCTTTTATCGTCCCTTTGGAACGTTTCGGGGGAGAGAGAAGGCCGCTGACACCATCGCCCTCTTGTCGATATCTTTGTTTCCTTTTTTCAGTCATGATGCGCCAACGTTTCTTTCCAGTTATTTTCCAGGTTCCCCTCTTACCACAACCGTGGGTGGGATTGTTTTTGCTTTGCAACTTTGGCTGCATTATGATTTATCGCTCCATCATAGCTTTGAGCTTCCTTCCGAGCCCTTCTTCTTCCTGTCCGGTACCACTGCCGTCAGCGAGAATTCAAGACATGCCCTCGTTCCTTGAATCCCGGGCAACAAGAAACCTGTCTTGGTTAATCGCGGTGCAGGACAGCGACCTTATACTGTAGATCCTTCTGTCTATGAGGCTGACTATCCGCCGGAGGGTAGGTATTGGGAGTGCCACATCACCCGATCGCTGACCCCATCAGAAACGGCGCTCGCGGCAGCGTTCCGTGGTTGAAGGGCACCTGCTGTACCTTTACCCACTCGAGTGAGTCTGGGCCTCGAAAATCGAAGGCTGCCATTGACTTGACCACTTTGGTGTCACTGTCTCCCTGTTTGCAAGTATTATCCACCGACTAGGTAAAACGAAAGACCTTTCGTATGGTTTATGGCAAAGATCGTACAAAAGACACAAATGGTTTTCTATGTATAAGCGCTAATGACACAATATCTACGATTACCAGTTAATCAGTAACCATGTGACGTAGTACACACACCTCATCAAGCAACTACCAACAACAACAAAACTGCCACCACCTGTCGGCTTGTTTGTGAACGATTTTCTGGTGACGAAGCCTCGCAAATCCAACTACAGATGTAACGTCTGGAGGCAGAGTGAGTTTTACTTTGCTGAAACGTTCGAGGTTTAAAGAGAAAGGCAGTCTGTCTTGATTATCGTAAGTAAAATCAGAACGCCCGTGGGCGAATTCCCAGCATGCCGTGCGCACTAAACCAGCTGATCTCGCTCTGATTCCTTGGCCGAAAAAAGAAGGCAAGAACGATAACTCACTCCCTTGGTTAGTAGTGCGTTGGTCAGTTCTGCGCTGTGCGACACATTTTAGTTTACTTCTGTTTGTAGCTATAGAATAGAGAAGGAAAGGAAATCTTTTAATTCATATAAAGCCTCTGTCACTTCAGACCAAATGTATATATTACACTTTTAAAAATCTATTTAATTGTTACATTGTGCAACCGTGCAAGGCGGACTGTTCCGTGTATTCAGGTATAATAATATATTAGTTTTAAAGTTGCGGACCCAACTTATGGTGACACAAGTTGGTGTCACCTTGTATCCTAACACCACGGAAAACGAGACTGGAGGCTTATCTACCTTTTCCCTTACCTTACACTTTAAATGCCTCAATTAGATCCACAGCTGATCGTCAGAATGCAAGAATAAGGGATTTGATTTTCGCTAAACGCTAGGACTGACTAAGAGCACGCATTTTTCCAAATCAGTCCGGTAAAAACGCCTATGTACCCTTTCACAGCCGCTAGTAGTGTTCCCCATAGGACCAGAAAGCCGAACCCAGACAGAATACTCTAAACGTGGCCTAACCACTTTCTGTTCAGGAGGCTTAATAACCCCTAACCTACCAAGTGACAGCTTTGTTTATCATTTTTAGTTTATGTTAAATAGTTACCCAGAGGTTGCTGTTCACCACCCGTATTGTTAATAAGCTTATTTTCTAAACGCGAAAGACTCTGATTAGCACGAACTATATAAATGATCCGCCACCTAGCGGCCGGCTTGTTTCAGGTTCTGCAGTAAATGACGTCACTCCGTCTACAGGCGACTCTTTCCAACCGCTGAAGTTTAAACTGGGAAAAAAACGACTTTTTTGTTTTTGTTTTTTTATATATATATATAATTGGCTTCAGTTGCTGAGGTTCTTGAGCTTGCAAATTACTTTGGGTATTCCAGATCCATACTTGGATGGTAAGACATTCACCTCCGTGACGGAAGTAATCCGCTCATCGCCCGCTCCTAAGTTAATGCGTTGTAACTCGGATTACTGCTCGGCAAACAAATCGGGAAGCGTCTTTGCGGGTGAGGTCTTGAAGGTGGAGGGTTGTAACCAAGACCAGTGGGATCAGGTACGGAAACTCTTTTACCGTCTTTATCTGTTAATGCAAAATGTCCGGCTCCGTTTAATTCTAGAAGGGAAGGAAGCAGACAAATGCAAATGTCCCCCGCACCTTCAGTTTTGTTCATTGACTCTGAGTTTAGAGATAGAATCTTTTGTGCTATTTACTTTAATGGCCGTTGTCGTCAACTCGCCAGTGCGACTTATACTCCGGAAAATGCGGCACTCACCTTGGCATTGATCCACTGATCCACAACCATGTTTCTGGTTGGTTGGTTGGTTATCCTTGAAGTTATCTGCGAGCTTGCAGCGAATTATGCCGTTATGGTATAACAAACGTCAGGAATTCAGAGACGCCGGGTGGACAACTTCTGCAAAAATCGTAATTCACTCTTTTTATTTCCCTATTAAACTGTTGTTATTTTTTCTTTTTCATGAAAATATTCTCCTTGGATTACCTACCTAGATTCTTATCTTGGTTTGTGGATCTTTAATTCGTTTCAATGTTATCTTTGGATTTTACCGATAGCAGTAATACCTGTTTGAATTTCATCTTGTTATTTAATTAACATATTCGTATTCATCCTTGTGGATATAGTAGAAGGTATCTATGTTGTCGTACTGTGTTATTTGCTTATGTACTATATATATGCTAGGTTGTTGAAAAAGTTATAATATATTTATATATATTATCGACATACATTTTAAACTTAATGCATTCCATTATCTTTAATCTATTTTAGAATTTGTGGTGTTTTTTAGAGTCCAGCTATCGCGGTGATCGGCGAATTTCTTCCTCTTATAACAATCTTGGCAGTCACACAGACAAGTCTATCACAGTTTCATTGTTTTCAGCCCTGGCCCACACGGTCAATGCCCTCATTGTTTAAACTTCCGATAGATTTCTGAAACTTCAAATATTCGATCCTAAGTTAAAATTTTCTTACCGTTCCCTGCAGTTATCAGCTGTTGGAGATGGTTTCTCTTGAGAGCGATCTCGTCTTCAGTTTACCGGATATATATATATACACACCCGGTCATTACCTCCTATTTCTAGTATCTGCTGTGCGTCAACGAGGCGGGCGAAAAGTTACAGCTGTCTTCCCAGAAATGTACAGCCAGCTTTAGCGCGCATCTGTCAGCGACACCTGTCCACGTGACGAAGTTAGAAAAACTGGGCTTTCCTCAGGTAAGACCGTGAACCGCCAGCCACCTACCCTTTAAAAATACGTTGTGATCTTATAGTAAATGCTACTCTGGTTGTTCGTGATGGTTCTTGTAGACACATGCGCAAATAAGCACGACTTCTGCGATCGTTGTGTATTTAAGACGTTAGGCAGCACCTTAATGGCATTAAGACAATTGCCGACAGGATTTACGGAATACAGCCCTGAACAGCTCTGGGAGTTAAAATCCGCTTTAACAGCTATACGTACATATCACGAGCTGCCAAGATACCTTTACACGTGTACTTTATAGTGAATGGCACGGGCGGAAGGCGGCATATTTGTTTTGGGATTTCCTCCCACATCTAAAACTGAAAAGTTATAGTGGGGCTTACCGAACACGCCGGGGTGGAGGCTCCGCTGGTGGCACCACCGACCACCCGGTGCCCAGGAATTTCGCTTGGGTCACCAATTCGGGTACCTTGCTGGTAGTGAGACGTCCCCAGACTTGGGGAGTCTGGACAGGGAGTTTCACCAAGAAGAAGGGAAAAAAGGTCAACTATCGGAGAAACATCACGTGACCTTTTAATTATTCATCTTCTGTGTATGCAACGAACAGCGGACTCCCGAGATAAGTATGCAAGAGAGAAAAGAAGTGGGGGAAGCGGTCGAAGCGATTGATGGTCGTGTTTAGGAGTTAAGGAGACGTCGCCATTAAAAATGCTGTAGACAATGGTCTCCCGGCACTCAGCTGACTTCGGTGGATACGTCCATCCGTCAAGGAGCAGATTCGCCCGCTGCCGAGGCTTTGTGTCGCCCAATAAGACCCCACCGACGTTCCTAGGTTGTGCGCCCATCGCACAAATATGCAAGAATTTCGTCATCTTTTCCAACTCTTCATTAATGTTGAAAAATTCGTCTTCCTCGAGGTTTCCTATATTCCTTAGCGTGTTTCCCAGGCCACAGAGGCCGGGGACCCAAATTTAACAGGCAGTTAGAAATGAAGTCAGCCTCTTGGTGTCGAAAGATGATGAGTTCACCTATAATTCTAAAGATGGAGTGTACCTTCTTAAACATTCTAGAATACTTTGCGTATTATTTGCTTAGGAACTATTATCACAAATTGGGTATATATATATATATATACAGGGTGTCCACAAAGTCTCTTTACAATTTAAAAAAATTATTACAAAGGCAACTGATGAGATATCTTAATCAAATTTGTTGTATGTACTCAGTGGTTATCAAAGTTTTTAATCACATTACACGTGTGGTGTGGGATCATGTGCAATCGAATCATTGGTCCAGTTTTCTTCCACGAGAAATCAATTACTGTAAGTGTTTACCTTGACTGAATATGTGGCACCACAACTAGATGACCTTCAACCGAGCCATCATTTTCCCAGCAAGATGGTGCACCACCGCATGTTCGCCATTTCCAGACCGGTGGATTGGGAGAGATGGCCCAATTCCCTGGCCGCCTCGTTCACCAGATATCACTCCCCTGGACTTCTTTCTGTGGGGTTATGTTAGAGATATCGTGTATCGAACAAAGATACGGGACATCACTGACCTAAAGCAAGAGATCACCGATGCCATTGCGGCCATTGATGAGGCTGTGCTACAGCGAACATGGCAAGGAATCGAGTACCGTCTTGATGTGCTTCGTGCAACTAATGGTGCCCATGTAGAGGTGCATTAAATGAGGCAAAAAATATTCAGTATCTACTCCTCATTTTGTAATAATTTCCACATATTTGTATGTTCATTTGCTTTTGTAATACATTTTTTATATTGTAAAGAGACTTTATGGACACGAAGGTTTTTCTTCTGTTAGAGAATATGTAAACTTTTTCTTATCGATTGCACACGTTTCTTATCACACTACAGCGTATCCTTTACAAAAGCGAGCAGTCAGGTGAGGAAGCAGCGCTTTATGTTGTCGAGGAAATAGAGACGAGGAACCAAGTAGTGGGAGTTTCTTCCAAGGTGAAAAAAGTAATGGCGATTTCCGACGAGGTGAGCGTGTCTCCCATAGATGTTAAAGACGACTTGACAAAATCCGTGCTTGCTGCAGTGTCGGCTTTGTTCAGATCCTTGAATACTACCTACAACGTGGTTCAGGTGCCATACTGCTCGATGCCAACAGGTATAGAAGGTGTTCCGCAACCGATTGACGACGTGTTGAAGGTCTGGAGCCAGAGTTATGAAGGTATGACACACACACACACACGAAAAGGAGAATATTAACGAGGTTTGAGGGGTCTACCAAAACTCCGAAATGAATGGAAACTTTAGACTTCATATTTCGCTTACTTTCTCGTTCCGTTTCATTTCAACTGACGATATTTTGACATTTAGGTACACCCCCACCACCCCAGTGTTTGGAAGACTTGGTTTCTCGGATTATAATATCGGGGGGGTAAGTTTCTGACCTTATACAAAAAAGAAGAAAGGTTTGCTTCGAGTACGAACCCCGGTGCCGTTGCGTTTCGAGTTTTGGCCCGACTAAAATAACTGTAGACAGAAAAATCGGAATAGCGAAACGAACTAAAATAAACGGAAGTAGACCCTAGGAACAAGCAGTGCGCCCACTTCCGTAGCGCTGGCCCCGGATACGTTTTCTTAAATATCGGCGAATGAAGTTTCCTGATTTTGTAAACTCCAAGGTTCAAGTACTTCACATTCTGAGTTTTCGTATGGGCGAGACCATACCCATGTACTATACGCACACTTACATTAAAGGCAAAACGTAGGCATCCAGTTCCGCAGTTTGTGTCTATACGGTCACGTGTCTTTTGTAACAATGCTACCGGTTTGATAAAGGAATAGCTAGAATTTGCATTTTAAAATCCTGCTGGAGGCACTGTGAGAATGATCCTACAGTTCCTCCGTCGGTCAGCACCGTCATATGAGTATGTCATCGACGTCGCTTTCTTGCTGAAGGTTACTCCGTCCGTTTTTCCAAATACCCAACCAATGGATCGCGCAGGGATTTAGCTAATGAATCAATGGCCATGCAGATGGATTTTAGGGAAACCTGTCTTTTTTTCACATTTAAGAAATCTACTTGAATATCCGAATTTACCCTTGCCGTGGTTTCGTGTGAGTGCGAATGTGGCAGCACCGGTCTTCCTGAAGACCGAGTAACTTAGGAAAACCTTTAGTCTTCATGGTCCGGTCCGGTGGATGGCGTAGTCAAAATAATATCGGAGGGTTCGAAATCTCGAGGTAAATACATTAAGTACTTCGGACTTCAGTATCACACCCCCCTTTTTTTTCTTTTTTTTTTAGAAGTAAGTAAACCAGTAAATAATCAACTACGTTTCGAGACTTTCCCAGTTGTCATCATCAGGATTTTAGGTTTGGGTGTCGCGAGGAGCTTCTTTTCGGCTGCTGTACATCTCGCCGCATATTTTAAAATAATACGTAGACCGGTCTCAAGTTTTTAATTAAATCGATGCATTTTAACCTTTAAAACCAAAATCGCTTTCGTCTTATTGTCAGAACATCGTCTCAGTATCCGGGGGGGGAGGATGAAGCTGACGGAATACAGACGATATTTTCTTCTCTATTTTTCTGTTTCTGATTTGGTGTTTTTTTTGTCCCCCCCCCCCCTCAGCGGGAGAACGAGTAAGAAACATCGAAGGAAAAAGCATTTCCGAATTAGATAGAGAAATAAGGCTCCTGGAAGGCGAAGTGGATAACCTGACAAAGAAGCTCGCAGAATCCACGTCTGATTTGTCGTCCAAACCTGAAGAGAAAAACGAGGTCGCGTCATTACCCCTGCTCCGGGTCAATTCCCATCTAAGGCCTTCACTTCCGACCCCGAGAAGATGCAGCTCGCCGAATGAGTACCTGAATACCATTAAATTCACACACCTGTCAGGTGAGAATAATTCTTTGTCTAAGCCATTCTTAATCGAGGAGATAGACATTTTAATACGTTTCTGATTTGGTTTATTTTAGCTACAAGGATCCAAGATCCCCATCACGTCTTAAACAAGGCCCCCGCCTCCCCATAATAAGAGAACTGGTCATTAATACGATTCCCCTACTTTATTTAACTTATTAACGTTTCCAATACTAAGAAAAGATTTTTTTTTTTTAATCTGCTGTAATATTGTCTAATCTGTAATCATGAACCCTGCTGTTGATAGCCCAAAACATCTGCTCTAGTCCACCTACGGTCAATAATACCCTCGTTTTTAAAACTTCTAATAGATTTCTGAAACTTCAAATATTCAATCCTAACAGCCATTCAGGATTCTTAACACTTGAAAAAATTCTAGTCAATCCATGCCAAAGTCTTTTTCTTCTTTATATTCTTTCTCAAATAAGGATTCCACACTTACACAGCCATGAGTGGTCGAATAAAGCTTTACATTTGAGCCTAACTCTCCAGTTAATTATTTCTAACGTTCTAATGGTTTGTTTCCCGAACAGAATGCACCGTTTTTCACATCCGAGATTGATTTTGATTATCGATCTATTCTGAAGTGGACGATATCATCGATCTCCTACCGGCAGATTTCTAATTGGACATCTTTCGGTCGAAGCCAGACGGGGATTCTGTTTGTTTAACTTGGTCTTAGCCTGACTTATACTAGAATCTTGTGGAGACCAAGCAGGACTGGGGGCTATTCTTTTTTGTCTTTCTGTTGATGCTGGTCCAGAGTTAGGAGGAGGAGGAGGAGGAGGAGGAGATGTCTGATCTGTTTCAAGTTGTTCGGTTAACGATGACAATCTGGCGGCTAGCAATGCTTTCTTTGATTATCCGTCTCTATTTGTAGTTTACCTGCATCGTTCTTAGAATGAGAAATAACATTAAACATTTATAATAATAATAATAATAATAATAATAATAATAATAATAATAATAATAATAATAATAATAACGACGACTGGAAACGATAGAGATTAAAGAACGAGTCAGTCTGGTGAACCATTTAAAGGGCTCGAGGTATTTGCTCAAAGTTTGACAAGGCGACAACTGGACACACGCCGGATACGAATAAGGTGATAGGCGCTGGCGACTAGTGAGAAAATCGGCAGAATGGGAACGGAAACACTGCCAGGAAACCATGACAGTGTTGTGCTTCCCTGTTGCAGCCGTCTCTGAGCCACCACACCGGTGTCTCCACGAGCCAGTTACGCGATAGAGGCGGCGCGTGCGGTCTGCTTCGGCCTGCGAACTGTCGGCATCCACGGTGAACCCTAGGTCCGCTCGGGTTCAGATCTGATGGTTGTCAGGCGGATCGGCGATTGCTTCCCTCGAGAAACCACGTCGGCTTTGCTGCGGAGAGGGGAACCAAAAATTCCACAGTCGGTTAGAGAGAGAGAGAGAGAGAGGAGAGAGAGAGAGAGGAGAGAGAGAGAGAGAGATGGGGAGACAGAGAGAGAGAGAGATGGAGAGAGAGATGGGGAGAGAGAGAGAGAGGAGAGAGAGAGAGAAAGAAAGAGGGGGAGAGAGAGAGAGAGAGAGAGAGAGAGAGAGAGATGGGGAGACAGAGAGAGAGAGAGATGGAGAGAGAGATGGGGAGACAGAGGAGAGAGAGAGAGAGAAAGAGAGGGGGAGAGAGAGAGAGAGAGAGAGAGAGAGAGAGGGTAGCTTTGAAATGTGATAGGGAATCAAACTACGGTTAGCATGGTGTCAGCTAAACGAGAAAGAAAATCGTTCATAAAGTTGATCTAACGTGAGAGATGGCACGCTCATCTTCATTGTCAAGACAGTAGGAACTCTTCCCCTGGATGACGGGCTACTACCGGATCAGTGGAAGGGCTATTTTTTTTTTATTTTTTTTTGAAAAAAAAAACTTCTATGCGTTTCCATAGTTACACGCGACTTCTAGGTCTCCGTAAAAGAGAAGCAAAAGCCACTGAGGTAGGCGCGAGAGGAGAATCCTAATATCACTGTTGGTAAAAAAGAAAAAAAACTCTTCGTCCTCTCGGCGACTTATAAAAGTTGCTTTAGATGTCTGAAGCTCATCAGTTGGAATCGCTCTTCTTTTTAAAGCTGTTGCTGGTTGACGACGGCCGATCTGAGAGCTTCCCTTTGCACCATTTGGGCCGGCAGAGGCGATTTGCCCGCATTCCGCTACTACGGTAGTGCGATGAACCTCAGAACCTAAAAGATTTTCTTGAATATGGAATGTTTCTCATCGCTAATGTTCCTGCCATTTTTTTCCTCCAGAAAGAAACAGTGAACCCTGCGGTAGGGCAGCGGAAAAAATTAAAGATCTGTGAGTATAGAAGAATTTTCTTTTTTTTGTTGTTGTTATTCTAGAAATCTGGGTAAACAAGAAAAGAAAATATTTTCTAAATCACAAGAATATTTACTCTTTAAAAACAAACAAACAAAGGAAATTCTTTTCGCTGTTTTTGGTTGTCATCGCATAGTGTGGAACTGTCTGTATGGTATAATAATAATAATAATGGTGCCACGGCGTTGGGATAGTTAATAAAAGGAGAGAAAAAACAGACTGTCGTGTTTTCAGATAGGAGTGGGTTAACGATAGAGCTCTGTTGCGATAAGAAAAACACCTTACAGACTGCCTCAGATAACAGAAAGTACCGAGTGCCCAACAGCAAATGGCCCACGCTCCAATGACGACTGATGTTTCACTGGGACTTGGCAACAAGAATAACGTTGATGGACTCTTGGTGCATCATGTCATTACGTCTGGAAAAATCCATCGTCTTTTCGGTGTGGTCCTCCGATCTATTATATTAAGGAACCAAAAGGTTTTTTTGTTTTTTTTTCTTCTTCTTCTTCTTCCTAGCTCGACTTACGTAAATCCCCTCCTCGTGCTCTGGCTCTTTTAGGATTTATCCCCTTCTTTTATGCAGTCTTTTCCCAGATTTTACCTTTCACCATGTCTTCATTAGAGAAAGGGAAACAGCCATCATCCAGGTATTTAGGAATAACTGTTTGTTTGTCTGGTTTAGTAATCGTGGAATACCGACTCCACCAACTGCTTTTACCATCTGATGCGGGAAGTTTGCATACTTCCAAGAATTAAATTTGATTTGTAATTTAAGGACATATGTAAGAAAGTCTTCAAAAACCAATTCATATATATTGATATCCATGTCCCTATCTACATCCGTCATTAGCATAAGTTTTCTGCGCTTCATCGAAACCACATTTTTCGAGACGATGGTTACGACTCGCAGAGCGACCGCACCCGATCAGGAAGACAACCTTCCGAAAATGTATAATTTCCTCCAACGCTTTGTTTCAAATCAGCGATTCCCAGAACTAGGGGTCGCAAAGCTGGCCCGCATCACGAGTATTATTGTGTGCACCATTCAACCGCTGATGACGTGTCCCGTTTTTTCCCCGCGGCATAACCCGCACCAGTGTACTGCCCGCACTACGCCAACCTCCCAGCTCCAACACCGGCACCTCACGATGCAGCAGCTATCCATCCTCTAGCAGGGTGCCTGCCTGCAGATAACTGCATCATTTTATCCACACCATCACACCTACTCCCAGGCTTTGCTCTAATTGTGACCTTGACTTTCCATAACTGGCAAGTCGGGGCCTCTTTTTTTTTCCATTTACCAGGGTCGTTCAAATGAGAACCGGCTGGATATTGAATTGGCTGGTTCTATTTCTAGCCAGATCTCATTTGAACATCTACGGTTATATATTAATATAGTAAGGCAGTGGTTATCTACCTTTAGCGCCGTTCTGGCTAGCCGGATGTTACGTCATAACCACATAATATTAACACATGTTAAATAAAACTATAAGGTTGTACAATTTAAAACAGTGCAAGAAATGCATTCTTACAGTCGCTTGTTATCTTCCTTTTTGCTGTCTTTTTTAATTTACAGAAAAGCTGGAGATGAACAAATACTTGCCACTCTTCAGCAAAAGCTAAAGGAAGCAGAAAAGGTAATTGTCCAAATTAATACTTGGTATTTTTAAAGATTTCTATGAGCCTTTGTTAACTCAGAAGTCCGGTACATATTTCAGTTTAATGTCAGTAACTGGCTCAGTGTTTCGTTTCATAATCATGTATACCAAAATATCATACATGCAAATTAATCGTAAAGTATAATTATTAAGCTACCATTTCCTTAGGCATGAATAGTGGTTTTGATACATTGTTCTGTCATATTAATTTTTCAATTTACGTATTTCACGTGGGATTTTTATGTATCCGCAGATTGTCACTATAACGGCCGAACTATTCTAAATGGGTCTTCGTGAATTTACGCACGAGGGGCCCTGACGTCACGTGACGCTTTAGAAAAACTTATTAAAGCAACAAGGAACAAAAATTCATCTTCCATAATGAACTAAAAGACCATCTTTACCTGGTGTTTATTTGACACCAGATGTGAGATGGTATTTATTTTGTTTTTCATCTCATTCATTAAAGTAAAGATGACTCTCTTCGCTCATTGCAAATGCTTTCCGAAACTGTTATATAGTTATACCAATCACGTGTTCAGATGAATTAAGACGAAACACCATCTTTAAGAAAAACGAAAGATTTAAAGATGTTATTGGATTCACTGGATCGTATTTCAGAGTTTGAGGATTGAAGTGTTTTTTAGAAGCAGAAAGAAACGTTCTGTATATTTAGAATGGTGATCCTACTCGGTGCCTTTCCGTTTCGGTTTGATATCCCCCACCTCGTTTTCTCTCCCTAACAGCTCATGGAACATCACTCCAAGATACATCAGGAACAGCTACAATCCTTGCGAATGGAGTTCACTAAGCTAAAGCCGCCGTCGTCGGACTACGACGCAATAAGTAAATTCCCAAACGAAGAGGAACACGACTACTCTACAATTGAAGATATTTGTAAAACAATTGGCAGACCTGGGGCCGACTCTCTGGCGATGAAAGGTGTTGAACAGATTCTGAAGGAGCTTTCGCTGAGCAAGTACGAAAAGAGATTTCAGAAAATCCAAATCAGCGTCGACACCCTGAGAATGATGAGCGAGAAAGATCTGCAAGATCAGACGATGATGTCCAAATCCGACGCAAAGAAGCTACTAAACTTTATTAAGTGAAGAAAAAGCTTATCTGTAATTCAGATATATATTCCAAAGAGACTGCGCATATATGAAATCTCATAACACTGCTTGTTTAGGAATAGACGTATTTTTTTCCAACTGTTTTGCGAAATTATTCCTTCTCGCGTCGCTTCACAGGAATCTTCCAGCTGTCTGTCGGGGTTCGAAAAGAGTTCTACGTTGTTACAGTTAGGTGCGAACGTGTTCTTGGCTTGGTAGCATAGACTGTCTTCTTCAAATGGTCCTCCCTAAAAGCATCCATTATAGATGAGCAAAGCAGCGGAAGACTTCCCGAAAATGTAGACATCAATTGATGGTGGAGAATTTGAAGAATTATCGTATAAAGAAAGAGCGTAACTGGAGACAGTAAAAATAAATGAACTAAGTTCACACTGCAATTGTCAGAATTAATTTATTTGTAAAACTAACAAAGTTATCAAATTTTGAACTTTAAATCCCCCTCTTGGACAACTCGATTCTTATATCATAGACGTTTCAAAATTTACTCTACGCTTCCGTCGCAGTCGATCAGTTCTCCATTTCTTTCGTTGTTGCCTCTGCTTTTGAAGCACAAATTATCGTTAATCCTGTATAGCAGTTCGTAATTAAACGTATAGTTTGCATGCTAATTTTCATGTTTGCGTGTGTTGCCTGTTACGGTGGTGGGTCTATCAGATCTGTCGCTGGCGAGTGTGTCAGTGAGGGTAAATGCATAGTAATTTTAACTTTAAAAATAAATACGGATGATGCACATAAAGATTCCGAAAAGTTTTTATTATGTCAAATCCTGTTTGGAATCGGAAGTACCGAGTACAGGACTGGCAACGCCTCCTGGCGGACATCTGCGATACTACACTGCATCGCTAAGATCGCTTACCTTGTAGACGGTCGGTGTACACCAACAAGAACAATCATCGTGTAGGATAGAATAGAAGAGAATATTACACTAAAATACAAGGATAAGTCTGTGATGGCTGCTTACATCTATCTGACAGAATATGGAATATCTTTTCACGTTCTTTTTGGTAAAGACAGGAGGGCTATTTCGTTGTTTCCCAAGCATTTTGCAATATAAAAAAAATTCTTTTTTGAAAGTTTCAGAACAAAAGTATGAGTCTCATATTTTGTCAGCAATAAAGGACGTTTCAGAAAGTTCCAAAACCCGCAGAGCTGAGGTGTCTCCGGCTAACAGTTCCCCCGAAAAGTTTTGTTAGGTGTGCCATTCCTCGCAGAGTTGAGACCAGCTTTGTTTAATTTCGATAACATCACACAGGGATCCCACAGACGCTAATAGATTTTTTTTTTTTAAATCAGCATTAAAGGCGATACAATGTAGCATTTCTAAAGAAATCTGTCCAGTAACCATTTAAAATGAAAACAATTTTTTAGTGTTTAATGCGAGAACAGTAGTAGTTTGTATTGTTACTCTCTCTAGCACCAGGTAATTTGGTATAATTTTACCATTAAAGACATTTTTTTTTAAAACTTATTATTTTTCTTAATGTGACTCAGTCTCGCCTCCGCACGGAGGGATCTAAATTACTCAAGGGCACCTCTAACTGCTCGTCACTCGGCTGCTACTCGACAAGGTGTTTGCGGGTCATTATCACCCTTTCCTTTTCTGCCGTCAACATCAGATTTTGGTTCTGGAATTTGCCGTAGATGTTTGAGATTTTTATTTTTTTTTTTTATTTTACAAGCGTCAAGCAGAGATCTCCCCCCCCCTTAATTTTGATTTGATGTATTTGTTTAACCCCGCTGCGCCGCCCGATCGTCTCCCATCCATCGATTACAAGAATAGTGGCGTCATAAACCATACAATTGCTACACAGCACAGTTCTTGCACATCTATGACGTGCAACTGAATGCCACACAGCGAACCGTTTTCCACAACTGTGACGTACGAACGAATACCAAACAGCTTAAACGCACAAGAATTGTGATTCTCTCGACAGCAAACCTCTGCCATCGACCATAGATATTTTAGAAGTGTCGAGAGCCACATTTTTAAAGTTTAAAAAAAAAATCTAATTTATTAAGGTGCCAAACCCCGATGTTCAGCTATCAGTTTCTTGCTGGGGTCTTTGATTATTAGAAAATTCTGGGTAGCCCCCCCCCCCAACAAGATACCAGTTTTATCAGTTGTGGAATCCAAAACGATCTGTCTTACCCACTTTGCTCTGAAACAAATTTCACAACATCAAAACTAAGTACGCCCACAGTGGGAAATATCTATTATATATTCAGCAGCCAAGCATTAATAGGCACCTTTCATGCTGATTCGTAACCGGTATGACAACCAAACCTCAAGCTGTTATTAGTGTTTCTTCAACTGCAAGTCAGTTAAGTTAACCTTTTCACAACACACCTTTGGTGCAATTCAATTGAAATGAAAAAGAATAGAGTCTAAAGAAGCTTTACTTGGTATGTATGGAGTACCAGAAATTTGACCTAAGCTGTCAGGCTGACTGCACACACGATAACAACACGGTGAAGATCATGTTCTATATTCTTTATTCAACAAAATACTTTTTGTCCGGCTATGAAGAAAGGTGTTTTAATGTGAAGTTCACGAGATCTGTCTGTGTCAGAGTTTACCTGTTTCTTTCAAATTATCTACTGTCTTTATTTTAACTCCATCACCGTCATGTCCAAGTGTCAGCTGTTTAAAAGAATACTAGTATTGAACACATTTTTATATAACTAAACGAAATGGCAACTTCAATTTTTGAGAGGAATTTACCAAAGGACATAAAAACAAAAATTAACTAAAGTATTATTTATTTTTGTAAAAACTTAAGCATGACAAGGAATTTGAGGGAACTATTACCAGACTCAGCAAATATTCGAATTTGGAATTAAGTTCCGTTTATGCGATATTTTTTTAGAATTTACAGAAGAGGAAAAAAATATTACGGAAAAATTATATCTCTCTTTTGAATATTTCGAACAATCTCAAAGACTTAGAGTAGGAAAAAAAATACACAAAGAGATCTTTAAAACTATAAATATTAATAAATCGCCGCTGTCACTGAATATTTCTTAAATAAATGGAAGCAAAGTATTTATCTCACCTGTTCCTGATTAGGCCTATAACAAAAAAAATTTTAAATATAATATTTGTTGAATTCAAATTTTTATAGAAGAATTTTGAGTCAAACCGTGGGTTTGTAATTATAGACAAATCAAATGATACATATAAGAAATATATTTCAAAGTTTGATACATTATTGCCTTGCCTATAACACTAAACCCTAACCCAACAGGCTTTGAATAATTGAAATTATACAAAAATGTATATTAATCAAATTACACCTACTTAATTCAGGTAACTTTGCTATTTGATTGTTTTTATGTAATTTTAAAAACAGAAAACCTGCTGATATAAAGCTTAAAGTTGCTTTTAACAGAAACTGTTCTGCAAATACTGAAGGTTTTACTGTTCTTTTTGGGATAGAATTGCGGATGTATAATCAGATTGTCATAGATTAAACGCTATATTAAAATTTTAAATAAAACGTTTCGTTAAATAAAAGCAGCAGTATATTTCTCATAGATTTCCTTTAAATTAAAATCAAGAAACAAAAATTAATAAAAGCACTTGGGGAGTCCCTTTGAGGTTAAATAGTGATCAGTTCTTTGTGATTTTCCTATTATTATTATTATTATTATTATTATTATTATTATTATTATTATTATTATTATTATTATTATTATTATTATTATTATTATTATTATATTATTATTATTATTATTATTATTATTATTATTATTATTATTATTATTATTATTATTATTATTATATTATTATTATTATTATTATTATTATTATTATTATTATTATTATTAATTATTAATTATTATTATTATTATTATATTATTATTATTATTACAGAGAATACAATTTGATTTAAAACTTAGCATGTCTCAAATAAAAAAAATATTAGAAAGAAACAGGGGGATTTTACCTGTTCTTATTGGATCTGTGATAGATAGTATACCTTCTAATCTAAACTATTTTCTGGTAGTGGTTTTAATCAAATTGAACATCTACCAGAATTTGTAGATGTCGCCATGGCATCATTCCAACCAAAAAAGTTGTAAAGATTTAATGAACTTTTTGATGAAGATATACAAACTGTTGCAAAAAGCAACAAAGTTGGTGGAATTTCTTGGAGCTAATTTACCAACTCTATTAGATATTGGAAAGTCTATTTTACCATCTTAGCTACAAATTTCCATAGAGGACTAACTCAAGTTGATGGACAAAAAACTGTGGTTAAAGGTTTCTGTCTTAATCTTGGTAGTGATTTATATCTAAATAAGTAGGAGTAAAGACTGTGCATGTGATGCTGGTGATATCGGAGCTGAAAATATTTTAAAAAACAAAATAACAGATATCTAATTGATGATGATGATGTTTCTAAGTGTGGGGAAGAAAAATCTAGATTCGATGGTGAAGGTTTAATAGCTGGAACTAATCTGCCATTTTAAACTATAGTTAAACATTAAAGCACTTTAAAGACGTTTTTATGCAGGGTAAGTCTTTCTAGTAAAATATTTGAAAATACTACATTCCTACATTCAGTTAAAAAGTCATAGGACACCCTGGACTTGTTGGCGTGATGTTAATACAAATTTTTATTGTTTTGATTCTTTTTGGTTTGCCGCCTCTAACTAATTTCTGTAATATATATTGTCGGAAACATAGTTCATTAGTAGCTGCTAGTTCAAACGCATCAAACTTTATTTTCTGATGAGATGGATCAAGGGCTGGAGATTTAAACTTAAATAATTACAGTAAACAGATAAATATATTTTGAATAAAATGGGATTCTAACTGGAATCATGTCATTAATTTAAATAGATTTAAAGCAACTGATGAAAGTAATAATCAGATTACCAATAATGGAGTCAGAGTTGATGTTTTACCTGATGGATCAAATCCAACATATTATGGAGGTGATAAATTAATAGAAGGAAATGAAAACACAGCTGTTCATTCAGTAACAACTTCAAATGCAAAACAGTATTTAAAAACTGCAGATCTAGTCGCGTCGACATCTGGATCATACGCTACAAATAAAACTTATATTGATGATTATTTTCTGGATTGAGGTACTTAAACCTCATGGCTGTGTGGTAATTGAAAAATATGGACAAAATTATATATCACAGGTGTGGTAAAGATCACTATAATCCAATTATAGTGATTTTGATTGTTATGTAGCAAATTAAAAAGTATGTTAAAGGTTTTAAATCAAAACAACTAACACGGAACTTTCTCTCTCGCAAAAGTGGCATTAAAATTATTCAAAATGTGAATTTTAACAATGTAATGGCAGATACAGTAATATCTTCAAATAGGTCGCTAGGTCGTAGTAACTTGGACCGTACTCACCGGTCAGGTAGAAGCCAAGATCGAGTAAGCAGTCCACTTGAATTTTTATTAACATCCCTAGTTTAAAATGATAACTTACCGTGCGCACGTTTTACATTAAAGCTGTTAGTGTTACATTTTATTCTTCAAAATATACAAATAATTTTTGGTTTTGTTGCAGATGGACATTATAAACAGAGTCATTTTAATTTCACAAAGAATATACAGTGGTTAGTCGAAGAGTAAATCAAGTTTGTTTATTTAAATAGACCCACTTTTCATTTTAGTGATCACTGTATTTTTTATGAGAATATTCTCTCCATCACTTGGGTATTTCATTTGTATCAAACCTAACGCTAATCCCCATCCTCTCTTCCATATACTGGCAAGTATGATATTAAAATTATATTTTCTTGTATTCGAAAATCTAAATCCATCGCTATTGCATCCAAGACCTCGTTCAAAAGTTTTTCTATAATTAATACTAAAAGAAAGTCTCGTTTCTATGCCACTTGTTCACTTTGTCATGCACACGAGTATCACAGAATACTGAGGTCTTTGCTTTTCCTGATCGTATACCTTCCTCTGTCACCGATGTTCTGAGTATTCTTTTCATAGTGTTATTTTTAAAGTCTTGTCACATATAATATTGAATACATTGATGATTGAATCTTACTTTTGTTAGAACACTATATCTCCGTTTAAACCAGGAAGTTAGTTTTTAGTGTATATTTGTTTTAGAAAAAAAAATATAAAGTATTTTTTAGGAAATAAAGAAGGGGAGAAAATCTTGCATTCCTAGTCAAGCTTTTGGATAGGGGAGATAATCAAGATCGTAAGTCACAGGATAAGGCTGTTCATCATAATCTGAGAAATCTTCCGATTCTGAGGGCAGAGACTCGTAAGAAACGACGGAGTCTTGCGAAAGATTCGTGCTCCACGTCTTCAGTCTGCGATACAGTAAGTTACATAGTCCGAATACGAAGAAAACGATAAAGACGAGAACCGAGACAAACGCTACCTGATACTTCGTTCTTGACAGTAACAAGTCGAGGAATCCGGGCGGCGGACCAATCACGACGTTCACCCTGTTGGTCTCCCACTGTCTGCCCGTGCTGTCCGAGACCGTACACACCCACAGCCCGCCCTGATCTGGCCTGGAAACTTTTTCTAAGGTGGTCAATCTTCTCGCACGGCCCGATCGCATTCTGGTTCCGTTTCCCACCCGCGTTCCGTTGTGGTGCCAAAGCTGCACCACGCTCTTGAAGATCTCTGCGAGAGCTTGGCCATTGCACGGAAGCACCAAAGGTAACGTCTGCTGGACGTAGACCTGGGATCTGTTGGAAATTATCGACAGGGCGAAGACATTCACGGGCTGCGTCCAGAAAAACTTGTAGGTCATTTTGCAAGTGTATACACCCGAATCTTCCTGTCTCACTGAATGGATGGAGAGTTCGTTATCCAGTGGCTTGTAAGTCATCCGCGACGGGTCCATCACCAACGGTTCCACGTTAAACTCCCAGAATAGTGACAAATAAGGATACTGGTTCGAGAGAATCCTGGTCAGTACATTGTTGCATCGAAATCTGGCCGCCTTCCGTTCCTTGACTACCCGCTGGCTATAGAGGGTAGTTAAAACAACCCTGGCCTTAAGCTTCACCCAGACAGGAAGTGATTTTAGATACTTTAGTGAAATTCTCCGTTTTCCCCTCCGCGCAGTTGCAAAAATGTTCCCCTTCTTCCGTTTGTTGATGAAATCCATTCTGTGACTGCGAGTTCTTGCTTCAGCGTCTGTAATTAATGAACAGTCTCTTTAAACAATTTTCAGCATCGCTTCTCGTCATGAAATTCAATAGCCAGTGGATCAAAGGTTGGTTTAAAAATTCATCATGTAATTTTATATTTACTCTACATACATGACATATCAACAATTAGAAATATGTAATACAGAGTCGAAATAATGAAAAAATATAGGTAAATAATTGTTTAAAAACAGAATACCTGTGTGTTTGGAAACAAAAAAATGTCATTTTCTGGACTGTCTTTTTAAATATATATATATAATATTTTACTATTTCATTTTATTACTTAGATAAAGCTTAATATAAATTCATCGAACGACAAATATTAAGAATGAATGACTAGTGGCATCACATTTTGATTAGCTTTTGGCGTCTACTCGATAGTCAACTTTGGTAAAGGATCATAGTGCCGCAGTTGTCCGCTAGGATGCGTTGCCAGTCCTGCGATACGGTTTCGCAAGTACTCCGGACTTAATTTATGATCGTATATACAGAACAATGTGTATCCGCCTAGACTTTTATTCTTTTAGAAAATTCTTGGAGAATTTATGCTGGTAGTGTCCAATATTGCTGCGTGTACAACAAAGGTTATTTAAACGCGTTAACTGACAATTATAACAATGCCCCCGGGGGGGAGAGGGGCGGGGCCTTGGATCCTTGTCGCTTTCAGAGAAATCCCGAACTCGTCTCGTCGACATCATACCGTGGAATGCTATCTTCCATGTTTCGCCGCCGTCTTCAGTGAGAACCCCAAAACGCAGATCACCAGACCGATTCCGGCCACTGTCACGAGCCCAGCCACAGAGTGGACGGGGTCGTCCAGAAGCCATCCCCACCATCCCGCACCCTGCCTGGCGGGGCTGACGTCCACGTTCAGCCTCGCCGTTTCCCAGCGTCGGTCCCGGTTGCCACCTCGCAGCACGGAGCACACCCACACACCGGTGTAATTCGTCGACGCGATTTCGATTCTGTCCGGGTCGCCGACCTCTGCCGGGATCCGGCTGCTCTTCGCCAAAGCCATTCCGTTCACACTCCACTGCCGCGTCGACTCCAGGTACATGCGTCCCAGAGTCTCGCTGTTGCACTGCACGACCACAGTCGAATGAACAGGCGCTCGGAGTTGAATGTGCGCCGAACGCACGGTGAGGCCGTATATATTTAGCGTCTGTTTCCACTCCGACTTGAAGCAGATCTGACATAAATACACCCCGCTGTCGGACACCGTTAAGCCGTTCATCCACAGGTTCCCGTGTCGGACAAAAGTATGCGCTGGGTCCATGGCCAGTGGTTTGCCATTGAAACTCCATTTAAAGAACGCTTTGGGGAATTCTCGTAAAATGTCCCTAGCCACTTTAGTGTGACATCTGAGCCGAACAGATCCCGATTCCGGCTTTTGAAAACTGTTAAGATTTACCGACAGGAAGTGTATGGCCATCCTCTTCAGCGCGGGAGGAAGGGACCAGTCCTTGCTATCCCTTCGAAAGCGTTTTCTGAAGATTTTCCGAAGGATAAACTTTCTCTTCCTCACACAGAGATTCGAGCAAGTGTCCCCACGGTTTTTAGATCCCTTTT
The DNA here is from genome assembly GCA_018389105.1 of Nautilus pompilius. Taxonomy (NCBI): domain Eukaryota; kingdom Metazoa; phylum Mollusca; class Cephalopoda; order Nautilida; family Nautilidae; genus Nautilus; species Nautilus pompilius. Next base: position 335,024 of record JACATO010001136.1, on the reverse strand, counting down.
TACTTTGGGAAGGCCTGAAGTCTAAACCAAAAGAAAAAAGTAAAATAAGAGAGAGAAAGAGAGAGAGATGGGGAGAGATATGACGTCAGTACAGAGAGAGAGATGGGGAGAGATATGACGTTGGTACAGAGAGAAATGACATCAGTACAGAGATATGACGTTGGTACAGAGAGAAATGACATCAGTACAGAGATATGACGTTGGTACAGAGATATGACGTCAGTACAGAGAGATGACGTTGGTACAGAGAGAAATGACATCAGTACAGAGATATGACGTTGGTACAGAGAGAGAGAGAGAGGAGAGAGAGAGAATTGAGCAGTCCATGCAGAGGACATCAGAGCCATTTGAGAATTTGCAAGGCCGACAGGAATATTTATCATCACGATGGTTTGCGTAGCCAGATCGGTCCCACAGTTCGGCCGACGTAGCCGTTAATAATTGAGGCTTATATACCAGTTGTGAATGTTTCTGGGACAACTTAGAGGTAGCCAGTCTTCAACTCCTTCCCGCAGGCAGGAGAGACGCGATTTACCCACGCGCTTGCCCCTGAACAGAGTTTTTCCTCTCTCTAAGTCCCCCCCGTGAGCCGTAAGAGAGAAGGGGCTCCCCTGACCCCAGTGACCTGGCCAGATGCGGTACCGGAATCTCAGCCAGTCTGTAATTAAGGACTTAAGTATTAGCTTCTGTGGGTGCCACGCTGAAACTCCTTGATTGTCCCACATATTCAACTATGCATTCATTAGAGAATAAGATTCGTTTTCGCCAAGTATTGGGCTCTTCCCTTTCCGTCGTCAATTCTACGCAGACTTATTCCTCTGAATAGCTTATTTCTAGCTAATTTGCTGCATTCTCCACTAAGCACTTAACTCAAACCTCACACCCTTAATCTAATCACAACTCTACCCTAGATATTTTAGCATTACCCACAAATTTCACCAAATGCCAATAAAATCTACTCATATATATATTGGGGGGGTGCCCCAGCATTGAACAATTATTCTTTGCTTCATTTTTAATGTTGCCTTAAAGAGAAAACGCCACCTTTGCATAAAATTTACGTGTTTACTAATTTTCACATTTAACACTATATAAACACCAAGTAAAGTCGACTTCTCTATGGCAGCCAGTAACCCGGTGTTCGGTGAATTAAATGTCTTAAGACGCACGAGGGAGGAGACTGCTTTGAATTTCTGATGCGAAAGATCAAAATTCTAACATCTGATGTTAAAGTCAATCTGAAAAAAAAAAACAAAAAACAAAATAAACCGAAAACTTCCCTCGATTCTTCAAAAAGGGGAACTCTGCAGAGCGGAAATATTATTCACCTCCTTTAAGCATGCAACCGACGGTGCAGAGGGAGAAGCCGCTCCCCGTCGGAACTCTTCCGGGCGGATGGCGCAAGAAAGCTTCATCTAGTTTCCCCGGGAAGAAATTCCCGCTCTCAGGCTGCGATCCAGAAGCCGACGCACCAGACAATGAGTCGGCGAGTAGCCCGGCCACAAAATTGCAGATCTGCCTTGGACTTCCGGGCGGACGGGATCTGGCGCGCAGGTACCCGACCCCCAGCCCCTTCCGAGTTCGCGCGGCTGCCAGGGGTTTTATTCCAGGTGTATTCCGCACGCCGACATAGAAGCACACCATCAAACCGGGTGGACAGGCAGTCAGAAGCTCCGATCTCCGCCGAGGGCCTGTAAAACAACCATCGCCTTTCCGTCTGCGCTCCCCAGAGGTGCCGATCCACTTCATCCGGTCCGTCGACATCGGCTTCCCCCTGTACGAAATCGAAGTCTGGATGGCGGCAAATACCACGATCGACTCCCACCTCATATTCGCAAATCACCCACTATGACGTCATCGAAGACCCCCCTCCCCGTTCCTGGCATTATTACGTCACGATGGCGGGCAAGAATTCGATTCGCTCAGGAATATATCAAACACAACAGGGTAGGGATGTTTTATAAGACCTCAACGTCCTGTGGTCCTTAGCCCCCTTTTTTTTTCCAATCCAAGGCTTGCGTCACACGACAGTTCTATTACTTCAAGCACTGCACGCGCGGCTCTGTCTTCTAGAGGAGGGGAGGAGGCACCTCCAAAAGTGGTGTCACTGTCAGGACACCAAAGATTTGTGTAAACGATGGCCAAATTGTCATCGTCGTAGTGGGGGGAGCCTTCCATTTTGGAGGCACTGCAGAAGTAACAAAGATATCAAATCGGCTGGAGAGCTTTGGAATTCTTTCACTCCTCCTGGAAAGACGCGTCTGAGTATAGAGAGGGGACTCTTTCATTCTGTGACAAAACGAGCACAGAGGGTTGTACGAAGTGTCCTTTTCTTACTACCACCCCCGTAACTTACCCTGACATCGTCAGTTATTTACTAGCTATCCTGAGCACATACACAGACTCTGAGGCCAACAATCAGTTGATCATCCATAATAAGCGGCGTGTCGAACCTACCAGATTGTCATGCGATTTTTACAGCGAGAGATAAATTCCGTAAACTATAACATCTGTTTATTTGCGGAATTTATTTGTTTGCACAAAAATAATCAAAGGCCGGATGTTGTGCATTCTTTATTTTGTTCTTTCTTGCACGCATGGGGCTAAATTAGCACAGTCAGTTGCCATATTTTAAAAAAAGACAATTTTCTCCCAAGTACCTACCATTAATAAAATGTGCCAGGGATACTTACTTTATTTTAGCTAGCCATTCTCATTCTTAATCACTTCCAGTAATCTATACAACTACAAATGTTTCTCTCGATCCTATTTGAACAACAAAGTACATGACAACTGTTGTTTCAAATTAAGCATCAGTGAAGATGTTCTTCTAAATCCATGTAAACTTACTGTAATAGAGTGATTCACTCTGAAATTACTGACTTTCTGCTTTCAAGGAAACGATTCTGATTCTGTTGCTGCAACTGCTCTATGAAACCTGCAACATGTTTACATAATGACTAAATACTGAGATTATGCCACCTTGAGGATAGCTTACTGATGAGCAGTAAACCAGAAGTAGGATAGGCATATGCACCTGCTGAACTTAGTATAACAGTGTTACCAACCAACTTTGGCAGTTGGTTCAGTTCCTAAAAGATCTGGCAGGATGCACTACAACAGTACTGACTGCTGTGATAATCATTACAACATGCTATCTTGGTACATTTCACCCAGAACAAATGGCAGGTCTCTAGGACACATATCACAAACCAGACTGTAAAAAAATCAAACGTATTCTGCTACAATATGCATCCAGTGCTTCACACACCCATAATTTCAAACACTGTAGAGATAGGAGGGCTAGGACACAAACTGTGCTAGACTTTGGAAGATACGAGGCAGGTTTTTTTTTACCTATGACTTCATTAAATTCAACCTCCACTTTGATGATAGTTGTTTACACGTCTAGCAGGTACCAGACAAACTCTGTGCTGAAGGTAACGTTAAAGATGATTTTGTAGGTAGTGGGATTCTATTACAAGACCTCAAAGTGAACAGATTCCTTTATTCAGTCCAACACTACCTGAATGAGGTCATTAGATCTGATGTTATACCATTTGTATGAAGTCAGGGTAATCATTTCACTTTTGCAAACAATGATGCAAGAGGAAACTGTGCAACAGTCGTCGTAAACCACCTTCAAGAGTAAAACATCCAGTGTCTTACGTGTTTCCCTGATCTAAACCTCAGAGCATCTGGGATGAATTCTCTAGCTGTATTAGGCAATGACCTTGCAAGAAAAGTTGAACACTGCCACAAGACTGCATCAGATGTCTGGTAAAGAGTATGAGATACCCACAATGATGTTGGCCATACATGTTGCAAAAGGTTGTTACTTAAGTGTGGGTAAGTGTTAACTATGTTGTCATCACTAAATCCATCAAATAAGAAATCGATATCCAGACATTCGGCATCTTTGTCAAACTTTATGGTCAGTTTTTCTAATTGTGCAAATACGTGATCTTCAATAAATTCATACAATCTATATCAAAACTTCCCTATAGCATTTTCATCAATGTAATTAGTTTATCCATACATGCTCAAGCAGCTAACAGACCGATAACTAATAAAATAGATGCTTTGTTTACATCAATAGTTTCACTTTCAGTCTCAGGGAATCACCATGCAAGGTAGTAAAGTTACTCAATTGAGTACCAAATGGATGGGGTTCTGTTTCATTTTACTGCTTCCAAACTAACACCAGTTCTGCTCTGGTTTTTATGTTCGTAATGTCAGCAAGAAATACGTATATCGTGTGCTTGCTAATCAGCTCTACTGCGCTCAGAATATCAATCAAGTAAACAAAATGGACTGCTAAACCAGAGCGTAATTATGGCGACTTGATGGAACTGGATTATTCTGAAAAACCACAAAAGCAAACTCAATTTTGATAGTAAAAATAGATCTTGATTTCAGGGTTAAGAGACAGCACAGACCGGACGTGAAAAGTTTGTAATACAGGTCTGCCAAGTGAAGTAGTAGCTTTCAACCTCTCTATGGACAAGGAAAGTGAAGACACCACCAAAAGCTGAGGTGGGGGTGGGGTTAAAGTTTTTATGTAAAATGAAAGTTACATTTATCTAAAAAAATATGCAGATAGAGAGAGGAACAGAAGCAGGCATTAATGTGAAAGAAAAATTGATTTCTAATTGATAATAATTCATGATTGATCATCGAACAACAAAAAAAAAAGGAATACTGTGATGAAGAGTCAACTAAAATTCAAAAATAAACTTGTTTGTTTACATGTATGCGATTTCTAATGGTAATAAACTGATTTATGCAGTTACCAGGGTCTTTATAGATGTACTGATTCAAAACAGAAGTCTACTAAAATCTAAAAAAAAACCTAGAAACAACTCTAAAAATGCAACAAAAACAAAAACATTAAACAGCAGCTCCAGAGTGATAACTGTGTCATACCTTTATTCTCAATTTCTGTTCACATTAGCATTTTAACCAACAACAACAAAAAAACAAAAACAACATATTTTAAACTTCATATTTCCTTGTTTTCAAGTTTCACCGTCTTCTCTTTGATCTGGCTCGTCTTCGTCTCTCCGGCGTGACGCTTGCAATTTTGTGCAAACGCCCTATACTAGTCCCCTGACGTTTTTTTGTCAACATGTGCTTCTCCACAAGTTCTGCCAGATGGCCCTGCTCGGCAAGCATAGACAGGAAGGTACAAATAAACTGGTCATAGCTGTGCGTCCGCCGGCAATCATCAATCTGGATGTTTAAAAGACAAAAAAGTTTAGCATAAATTTGAAGAAATGTTCCACCGTGGTTAAGTAATTTCATGTATCCGCCTCTCTACTTTTATTATTTAAAAAAGTCAGCCACACTTCACCCATATCACCTTAAGATCCTTTTGTTTACACTGCGGAAAGGCCCACATGACCTGGCAGCTTCTCGAGAGACAAATAACGGGAAAATTTTATCAAGAGATTTGTAGTAAGTTTGTGCAACATAAACAGTATGGTAAACCATGCAGTCTGATTCCTTTCAATCTGCTGTAGAACCAGTTCAATACATGTAGATTTCCTCTGGGGTTCCTTCCACTACTAATCAGAAAGGTTCTGGTAGTGTTCAGTGCTCGAGAGAGAGAGATGCTACACCACCAACTCAAGCTCAAGGCTTACATCCTGCATGATGGAGAGTGAATAAACTTGTTCATAGATGATTAAACCCAAGATACCTTGTCATCAGCCACTAAAAATGCAGCTCACATAATACTGTTAGAAAATGGCATAATGGAATCCTCTTCATCAATAATAAAATATACATGGATGGATGCAACAAGCTCCAAAAAATACACTAATCAAATTAATTCTGAATGTAAAGATGAGGTGGGGAAAAGCTTACAAAAAATATCAGGAATTAAATTTATAGCCAAGAGAATGGGAAAGAATTGGTTCAAGTGTATGAGATTGGAAAGGATTGTATAGCAAACGTGAGATGAAAAAGTCTGGAAAAAAAATTTTTTGGAAAATAACTCATTTATTTTGAGAGGATATCAGGGTATGTTGTTTGCTGTGGCTAATAAGATGCATGAGAGGGAAGAACCGTCAAACTAGTAAATTTTCGTTATAATATAGATATAAATAGAGAGCAGGATGTTAAATTTAATAATAATAATAATAATAATAATAATAATAATAATAATATAAAAATCTAATTTAAAATGTATAAAGTCACCTATCACACATGATCACATGAATATCCTACTAAAAACACTTGTTTATACTGTTAAGCGAAATATTTATCTTTACAACGAAATCTGTCGACTGTGAACTCAGGGTTCTATGAAATCTACCCGTGATAAAATGATGCCCACGTGGAAAGAAACCAGTTTAATATCAGCTGCCAATAACATAACTAACTATACAATTCTTGCTGTGCTGTCACCAGCGTTCACACTGCATACAAATAACAAGTTCAACGATAGCTGAACCCAGACAGACATGCTTTCTGAAAAATAACGAAACTCCACTTAGTACATAATGGTGTAAATTTTAGTACTAAAGTCAAACGGTTTCCACTGCGCAAACTTTCCATCCTAAGCAGGTGCTTGATAAATCACATTTAAGTCAGCAGTAAACTCATAATATTAATAATAATAATGATGATGCTACACAAGTTGGTACATTTCTGCCTCACCCTGTATTTTTTCCTTTTTTCCACTTCATCTCGAAGATTACCTTCACACGTTGATATCTCTTTTTCCACATTTTTCAGAAGATCCCACAGATCCTAAAAAAGCAAAGTTTTAACACTAAATACATAGGGAAAGCCTTCATGCTTATTTCATTGTGGTGTCTGATTGAAATACACATACCCGAGTGGAACCCACATTTACAAAAAGTTATTTTTATAACGGTAACGTTGTTATCACTTACAAAAAAAAAGGGTGTGAAGATGGTGGAATGGCAAATAATAAAACAAAACAATCAACCATCAACCATCTTCGGAATTCTTCTGTTAAGAGGAGACACTCGGGGGCCATAAGTTTAATGTTGTTATGAGCAAAATGTTAATTCTCAAAGAGGAATGATGGCCTCCTGCTATGAATTGACTTGGTTTTGATTACCCCCCTCCCCATTTTTTGAAACAATAACTTCCTTATTAAAGTTTTTTTTTTTATTTTGCAGACACTTACAGGTGCATCTCAAAAAATTATAACCGTGGAAGAGTTCAATATTTTTTGTCAGTTATTTCGGAAATTGTATATACTCTAGACTCATTACATGTAAACTAAAATCTTTCAAGAATTTTTTAACTTTAATTTTGATAATTACGGCCTACAGCTAAAAAAAAATAGAAAAAAAAAACATATTTCAAAATATTAGAATATTCCATTTTGAGTTAGAGTAAATCACTATTTATGCGGTATAAATACCATGAATCTCTCAGTCTGGTTCAGTACATACAACCACAATCATGGGGAAGACTGCTGACTTGACATTTGTCCAGAAGACACTCACTGACACCCTCCACAAGGAGGGTAAGCCACAGAAGGTCATTGCTGAAAGGGCTGGCTGTTCGCAGAGTGCTGTATCAAAGCATATTCATGGAAAGTTGACTGGAAGGGAAAAGTGTGGTAGGAAAAGGTGCACAAGCAAGAGGGATGACTGCAGCCTTGAGAGGATTGTCAAGCAAAGCCAATTCAAGAACTTGGGGGAGCTTCACTAGGAGTGGACTGAGGCTGGAGTCAGTGCATCAAGAGCCACCATGCACAGACGTGTTCAGGAAATGGGCTACAAGTGTCGCATTCCTAGTGTCCAGCCATTCCTGAACCAGAGGGAACGTCAGAAGCGCCTTACCTGGGCTAAGGAGAAAAAGAACTGGACCGTTGCTCAGTGGTCCAAAGTCCTCTTTTCAAATGAAAGTAAATTTTGCATTTCATTTGGAAATCAAGGTCCCACAGTCTGGAGGAAGAGTGGAGAGGCACAGAATCCAAGTTGCTTGAAGTCCAGTGTGAAGTTTCCACAATCAGTGATGATTAGGGGTGCCATGTCATCTGCTGGTGTTGGTCCACTGTTTTATCAAGTCTAAAGTCAACGCAGCCGTCTACCAGGTGATTTTAGAGCACTTCATGCTTTTGTTTGCTGACAAGCTTTATGGAGATGCTGATTTCCTTTTCCAGCAGGACTTGGCACCTGCCCACAGTGCCAAAACTAGTAGTAACTGGTTTGCTGACCATGGTATTACTGTGCTTGATTGGCCAGCCAACTCGCTTGACCTGAACCCCATAGAGAATCTATGGGGTATTGTCAAGAGGAAGATGAGAGGCACCAGACCCATTAATACAGACGAGCTGAAGGCCGCTATCAAAGCAGCCTGGGCATCCATAACACCTCAGCAGTGCCACAGGCTGATTGCCACCATGCCACGCCGCATTGATGCAGTGATTCGCGCAAAAGGAGCCCTGATTGAGTGCATAAATGAACATACTTTTCAGAAGTTCGACATTTCTGCATTATAAATCCTTTTTTTTATTGATCTTATGAAATATTCTAATATTTTGAGATAGTGGATTTTTGATTTTCATGAGCTGTAGGCCGCAATCGTCAAAATTAAAACAAAAAAAGGCTTGAAACATTTTAGTTTACATGTAACGAGTCTAGAATATATACAATTTTCACTTTCTGAAATAACTGACAAAAAATATTGAACTCTTCCACGATATTCTAATTTTTTGAGATGCACCTGTATATTCCCACCAACACTAACGTAGAAAGGTAGTAGCAGCAGTAGTAGTAGTAGTAGTAGTAGTGGGGTCTTTGTCCACTAGTTGGTCGATAAGTACTACTTTATACTCAGTCAATCACATCTGCAAATAGGATGCATGAGGAGAGTTCTCAGGATGTATTAATATCTTTTTAATTAAACAGCGTGAATCTAGCCCTCCCCACCCCCCACTGGTTTCCAGAATGTGTGCAATCCCAGCCAATCTGGAGATGGCAACAGAAGATCTTTTGAAAATACTGGACGTGGAGTTTTCAGCCGCAAGCCAAGAAAGACGTGCCCCTTGAAACACACAGGCACACAAAGGCAGCCATGGGCTCGTCTGCAGAAGTGAAAGATTCCAGCCTTCTTATAGCAGCTACTGAACTATACATGTGCCAACCTTCTCCTTTAAAATCCGCTTGAAAGAAAAACACATTTCAGTGGAAATCATGAAAACAATTTCGAACTATATTAACTGCAGTTAACAAAAAAAAAGTATTGAAAAGCATCTTGTCCACATGTACAACTGAAAGAAAACCTATAGGCATTCTAATGAACAGGTCTGTTAATATTCTTAACTTACTCTGCAATCTAGAAACTTACTCACAACCTTAATGGTGTGTGAGAATTTCACCAAACTTTAAACTTCTACTTCTGAAATGTGAGTGACATTATAGCTATTTTATCAGGCAACCAAAACACGACTCTGTGCATCCAGTCCTGCTTGGTATGGATTCTGACACCACTTTTCTCACTCCAAATGACGATCACAAAGTATCAAAGCAACTATTCCCAACACTCATCTGAATCATAAATAGTAGTGACACATGATAAAACCATGGACCTTGGCACTGCTTTAAGGGGGGGGGATACCCATTTGAAAACAATAAAATATATATATATATATGGATATCTGTAGATATTTTTTTAATGATTTTGATGATTTTATTATTTCACACATGATTACTTATTATTTTCATCTCATTTGTAACTACGCCATCGCTCTTCATAATTTAGCTGGACAGTTAGAGTGTCAGCAGACCTCTGATGTCTAACTCTCTAATTAATTAGTGTGCAGATTCATCGGCTAAGGTTGGTGATTATTTATATTTTTTTTTATCTAAATGCCCAATAAATAAGCAACCAAATTTTCACCACTGCAGTCTCATGCACTTGTTTAAAAGATGCAAAACAAACAAACAAACAAACAAAAAGGACAATAAATGATTAACTCTTATTTTTGTAAATAAAATAGCAAACAAAACACAGAAGCGAGCGAGCGTCTAAAGCTAAACCTGTTTTGCTGTTAACTACACGTTGGCCGGACACTTTATTAAAGACCTGCACATCTTTTCAGACTCGGGCCTGAACTAAGATGCAAATGCAAATTAGACTGACCACATGATTCAGGATTTGACAGGTGACCCCGCCCCCTTCCTGCAACTCTATGTATGACTAGGAAAAGTACATTTTCAGTCAGTTTAACAGATATGGGATAAAAAAAAACAAACATTACAACATTTGAAAGAAGCGGGATAGTGGGTGGATGTGTGCCTAGCAGGTGCCACAGTGGTCCAAGACAGTTTCCCTAGTAGGCTGCTGCAAGGCATAGGCCATCCAGATTTATTAGGAAGGCAGCAAATGTCGGCTGCGTGAGGGAATTGTAAGCATAAACATGTATTTACAGAGAGAAAAGTGGTTAGAGAGGATAATAAGGTCCAACCGTCATCAAACAATAACCGAGTGAGAGAGAGACATTCAAAGCAAGGCAATCCACAGCCATCTCTAGCCATGCCTTGCAAAGAACGATGCAGCAGAAGACCATCATGTAAATCACTCTGATCAGTTATCAACATGAAAAAAATACCTTTGGGCAGAGTAAGAAGAGTAGACTTTGATCCAGGAGAACTTACAAAAAATGTGGTCTGGGTCATGCATCGTCCTTTTTTTTGCACAGACATTATGTCAATTGTTAGATAGCTTAACTCCTCCACAATTCCATCCTCTCTCTCTCTTTTTTTTACGCTGATGGTGCAGCAATAAAAGCCGCTAAAATAACAACTTCTCATCTTTGTAGTTACCCAACTTACCTTTGGTGTAAATCCATGCCGACTGCTGAATCTTCGCTTGCTCCCATGCCCACTACTGCTGCTCAGCCGACTATCATCCATCTCTCTCCGGCTCAACCTTTCCGAAGCTTCTCTCAGCATTTCATCGTTTGCCAGTTCCATCTTCACAGCCTTAAGCGAGCCAGACTCCTCTACAGCTTTATCCCCATGTGCCAATGCTGGCACATCCAGGCCAAGCTTGTCTGCATTCAGCTGGGGGCTGTGTTGCATTGACAGCAGGTATGTGCTGTTGGGAGAGTTAAAGCCACTGCCTGTTTCTGATGCAGTGTCTGTACTTTCACTGCTTGGCCCTGATGAGCCTCCAAATCGTGTTTCAATCTTTAATGGCTTTGTTACATCTGTTGACGAGACAGTTTTCGGGAGCGTTATCCCCCCCTCGCGATCATCAGTAACTGCTATGTGTATCTTCACGTTGTTTTCTTTGACAGCATGCAGATGCTGTTGCTGTAAGTGCTCAGCCGACAGTGATGAGCACTCATTGCGGGACAACTGTACTTCAGAAGGAATCTGAGTTTCAGCATCACCCTGGGGATTGTCCTGCTCGTCAAGATTCTTTCCTTCGAATATTGGACTTTTGGCATAATTGTGGCTGTCTAATGCTGATGGAAGCCTAGAGGAATTTTGAACATCGTCTAACAATGTTTGCGATTCGCCTTCAGGACAACAGCCACCCACATCCTTTGTAGTAGTATCTGCTGGAACATCTACATCAATTTCTCTTTCCTCGGACTTAGCATCAGCTGCAACCTTTTCAGTGTTTGGTAAGGAAGGTGACATAACCTTCACCATCTATAGAAAATGAACACAATAATAATGAGCTGCATACCTGAAAACTTAGTCAGCTTCTGATTACAATATTCCAGAAATATACATTTTTTTTTCTTTTCATTTTCATATATATCGCACCACAAGACTCACAGCAGTTGCCTACACGACAGTTTTCAGCATGAAGCTTTCTTTTACACTGAATTAACCTTCAAACCAAACATTTCTCGCCAGAACTATCTGGAAAACAGAAATAGGACAACACACTACACAGAAATTTTGATAGTTTTTTAAAACATTTGTCACTACTTGAAAAACATCAATGTCCAATAAAGCTTTCTGTTCACATTAGAAAATACCCCTAAAGATAATCCAACTTTGTCTGATAAATTAAGACAGAAGATATGGTACTTCGGCATCGGGATGAGGGCTTGGGTTCTTTTCCTTTCAGGGGATCATGATGTACCGGTGTGGGTTTCCTCCAGCAGCTACATGAAAAGGTTCTCGAAGAGACTTAGCCAGTCCCTCACCCTATTTCCCTCAGTACCTGGCCTCATACAGACTGGTTACTGCCCATGTGCCAACAATGCTGCTGGAAGGGATTGTGTCAGAGTGTATGTCCCTTCAGTGAAATCAACAATATGGTTAAGGAAATCCCACCCCATAAGCATCTATTCTAGATTCACATGAAAACATTGTATCTAATAAAGATCTTTATACCAAAAGTAAAAATGCACAATTTGCAGCAAAGCATTAAAAAGTTAGCCAGAGAGATCAAATTTATTCAAAACACCTGACTCTGCTGCTCCTGTTTTTCTTTTTTTTTTTTTTGTAACTATTTTTGTTAGGGTATCAACAGTGACATGTGGAAAATCCATCTCTGTTTTTGTAAGATTAGCTCATAATTTTGAATGTCAGTGTTTTTTTTTTTAAAAAACATCAAATAACATACCTGACTGCTGCACAAACTGATGGAAAAAGATTGTGGACTATTTTTAATTGATAGCACAGGTGGAAATTTGATCTTCAAAACGAATACCTTAACATCAGAAGTCTTGCGATCCTTAGAGATTACATGCGCACACAGTTATCTCTCTTTCTTTTTATTAGTAGCATAAGCAATAAAAACAATTTTAAAATTTTGAAAAACCTTTTGTTTTTTTTAAATTCTAACCGTACGTATTAAATAAATAAAAAATGTGAATACAGCTCCAATAAGAAATCTGAATGTTTTACACATACTGCTCCTTAGATTATTGAACTGCGGTCTCTGGGCACTTTATAAGGCAACCTGGCAGTGGAGGAGGGGGAGGTAAGCTGTCTGCAGGATACCAGTGGCATGTTTACCACAAAGAACCCTTCGAGAACAGTGGCTAAGCATCAATGCCCAAAGGTTTTCCGCCGTAATGAAAAGCAAGCACTTGTGATGATGTAGACATTGTTATCCTTCCTTTCAGATTTACGAGATTCACAATGTCTTATAATATTGTCATTACAGACTTTATTCTCCAGCTATAGGTGCACACTTGCCTTGTTGTTTTTCTTCAAAGTACACAGATAGCTGGACTCACCTTGTAGTTTTAAAGCAGCGTGTACGAAATCAGAAACAGATGTCTCGTCAATGATAATCAAGAACACGTTCTCTCATTTGAAAACTGCCAAACTTGGCTAAAAGTTGGTTGTCAAAAACAAACAAGGAACCACCACACTCATGCAAACTCTGGGACCTGTAACTGCAATAATTCTTGCAAAATGAAAGCCAGTAAAGCACATTTAGTTTGAGAGGCTGATTTTAATAGCACTGCACTGCAAGAATGCTTCCCTGATTACCATTAAAAGCAGATCCCTTTAATTACTCCTCCATAGAAGTTCATAAATGCAAACCTGTCGCAATTGTGTCAACAGTAATTTAATGACAGCTTTTGCTTTTGTGAAGATTTGCCATGTCTACAATTAAATAAGAGTAATCTCTTGTTAAATAACTATATTTTTACTGAGAAAATGAAAATGAATGCTTTATATAAGAGACTTCTTGCTCTTCACCAATGTAGCATCATTATTTCTCTGCAGTACTCTAAACGTTAGACTCAACTCATATCACATTGCCCTACTACAAGAGTAACTAAGTGGGCAAGCTGATCTTCACCTCTGCTTGCACTAAGAGAATTTAATAATGTTTATCTAGTTGATGCAACTCAAATTAAGCCTAATGGTGCATGAGGGGAAAACATGGATTCTCTTTTATCAGAGACATTTTTCTGTTAAAAAACATGATCATACAGACTGAGAAAATGTGCAAAGACGACAACCCCCATGAAACTGGAAAACAAATTCAAAACAAAATTTGTATAAGACCGTGTTATGGTTAGGTAAATACTATACATTGAACTAAAACAGAATAACTAAAAAGGCAAATTAATTAAATTATAAATTTAATACAATTAAGAAAAGTGTGACAAAAATTCATGCATGTAAAAAGAAAAAAAAATTATAGATTATAGGAAAGCATAAACTTTATTACAAATCTCCCAGATTTAACCACATACAAGTGCCACATCAAATTTCAAATGGTCTTCTCTAAACCAAGTACTGTGTATTCTCCAACCAAAAAACAATATACAGGAGTTCTACCAGTTTTCTTTTTATACTAACAAATGTTTTACTCTAATGTGACAATTTTCTTTACATTTCTATAAAAGGGTCAATTTAATAATACCTTCCTTCCTCCACACAATGCAATAGTAGGTAGCTGTTAAGGCACTTTAAAGAGTTAACTAGTGGTTAAGCAAAGCACAGCAGCAAATAAATGTCCATGCAAAGGTAATTGTATTACTATAGGCGGCATTCACTGCAGTAAAAGACTATCCTTCCATAAAATATTGCTAGCAGGACAGATATCACCTCAGGCTGAGTAATATTTAAAGAGCACTGAGCTTACCAAAGTCTGCACAAAAGTTTCAAAACATCAATTTTAGACATATCCAGCATTTTATTGAAATTTTCAATTAGTAGTAATGAAGATGCTAAGTCAAATTCCTATAATCATTGAAGCAGGAATAAGATAAATGTAGTCTTCTGGCTGTGGAAGGGATTCCCTTGGAATCTAACAGATTATAATTATCAGTCAAGCAGAAGATTTCATAATACACTCACGGTGGCTGCTGAATTATAGTAAAGTGTTTTACGGGATCCTATGGTAGGGATGTGAAATACAGTTAAATCATCAAGCTTATTATGACCAAAGAGAGAAAAATTGTCGCAAATAAACATGAAAAATATATACTCTCTAGGTTTATTTTATTTCCTTTTATTGTCTTTAAATGCAAGACATCTGCATTCTTCCACAAATGTTCACACTTGAAATTTATAATTCTGTTTCTTGATTACAAAAACAAACACAAGGCATTAAATCTAAGGGTAATAATCTAATAAGGGCGACGATAATCCTGAACAAACTCTACAGTATCTATAGGAGAGAGAGAAAAAAAAATAAAGCTATCTACAAAGTTTTTGATATCAAACAAAAGTTAGGAGATGATAATAAGGTAGAAGGTCACGTTGTAACAAAAATTCTCACTAAACTGAAGCAGGTTAATTTGAAACAAACATATTAACATGCATCAAAATTAAACCAGTCAACCAGGCATCAAATCAAAAATTCATGCATGCACATTTATGCATTACAGCAAAGCCTGTTTAATGTTAGAATTCGCTATCCTATTAGCCAAAGCATGTTTAAACCTGTGGTGATTTTGAGCGAGCTACTCGCTCAAGTTCAAGTCAGCTGACAACTGTATATATCCGGAAATATACAAACGATGTGACCGAGAAACTAAGTTCAGATTACAACGTTAAGCAAGCAAGTGATTTCCGTATAACGATCACACTCTTCCTGTATTCTATTTTGCCATTGTTTTTTTTTCTCCTTTCTTTTCAACATATCCTTGCAGTACAATGTCTAAAACTCATGCAAACAAAACGGTGAGTACCTTTGAGTCCAGAAGCTTAAAAGA
Source organism: Nautilus pompilius (assembly GCA_018389105.1). NCBI lineage: Eukaryota > Metazoa > Mollusca > Cephalopoda > Nautilida > Nautilidae > Nautilus > Nautilus pompilius. Next base: position 319,384 of record JACATO010001136.1, on the reverse strand, counting down.
AAACATCGAAACATTAGTCAAATATAAAACAGCGTTCTACAGAATAATTCTCTCTAACCACAACGAAAGCACAGAGACCACGTCCATATCCAGGTTCCTTGCTTTACGAAGAACCCCCAAAAGATCAGAAGTTTGCATCAGAAGACAGCTTTCTAAACAACATATTTCATGAACAGTTTAAAATCAGATTCACTTTTTATTACATTTTAAAATAAATAATAAACCAGTCTACTTGTTCAGGTGTTATTCAGTAAAATTTGAAATTACATCACACTCAAAAGAGTAGGATGAGGCACCTCCCCAGCCGCATCCCTCTACAAGCTGAACCAAAACCGGACCCTAAAGCTGTTTCACTCATCAGTACAGGAACATTAATCAAACTGCCAAAAGCCACCCAAAACCTTTGTTCATTAAACTTTTCAGTTTTTTTTCCGTGCTAGGCAATTGCTTTTAAGGATAATTGACATTTTAACCACTTTTATTTTAAAAAAATTTAACTAAAATCTGAATTCTGCAGAAAATTGCATTGTTGTTGTTGTTGTTGTTGTTGTTTTTTTTTTTTTTTAATTCAAAATTCCAAGCAAGAATCCTGCTGGTTTGTAGAGCTGTAATGGAGAGAGACTGAGCTACAGATGAACCTTCGTTCCAGGGATTATGGAGCGATATTAGCCATAGGGACTTGTGTGATAGTTAAAACCATAAGGGGGTGTGTGTTTCACATTTGTCTGGAAGAGAGAAGTCTCCTTTATGAAACCAGATTATCCTTAAGTTTGAGCATAGAATACTGACCACATCATGTGTGGATTTCAGATTTAGAAGTCTTTCTTCATTAAAGTCACACCCCCCCCTTCTTACCGATAATAGTTCATTCACCTCTGTTTTAATAATCTGTCGGCTTTTCTTCTTAAGTGGATGAATTTGAAATACTCGTTTAGGTTTGTATATTCCGAGATTTTTTTCCTTTTTTTTTTAAAAATCACTGGTTTAGTTTTCCTGTTTTTAAACTAGTTAAATACGAACATCGGAAAATCAGATCTGCTTCAGAAGTCCGTGTGTGTGTGTGTGGTTTTGACGACTATTTTATGCATAAAGTTTAATATCACAGTGGATCCTAAACAGATGGATCTAAGACCGACTGCGCCGTACGTACCTGTTGCAATGTGTCAAGGACAATCTGCTTGTTCTTCTTCAAAGTTTTCAGTTTGTGCTCATACTGTTGTCTGCGGTCGGGGACCACAGCCATCAAATTGAACCGGATGTCGTGGTAAGGCTCCCTGTCAGCAAACAAAACAGGAGGGGGGGAAATAAGTAGAAGTGCAGAATTACTTATTCAATTACTGCATAGAGCAGAAGATTAGTATAGCTAGCAGTCTACCTCACCTCCACAGCTTCTCTCACCAATACAACCAAGGACAATGGAATGTGCAATTTTTTCACTTTTGTTTTTACAAAAAATAGGCACAAAGGGGTCATCATCCTGAGGAGAAATGACTTAGTCAAGAAAAGCTACACAGATCAGGTGTGAACAGTTATACTGAGTCAGGGGAAGTAGAAGATGCGAGAAAAACCATATTCAAAAACTGCCGGGTATTGTGGGTATTATTATGTACATTTAAAGTTTTATGTTCATAAACAAATTCTTAACAAAGACAGAAAAAAAACAAAAAACAACAACTTTAAAAATCATTGCTGTTCATATGCAATAAGACTGAAGATCTTGAATTGATGATGCCTGGTGTTCTCTTTTAAAGCATCAAAAAATAACTAACTTAGTTGTAAACATTAAAATCCTATGCTGTTCGTAAACATTTCTCACACTTAGTCAAGTAATTTATCCGTAACCAATAATACTGCTCCTTCTCTCGTCTTTAAAACAGTTTTTGTTACTTTATTATTGTAATAAAGTTGAAAATAATGGATGTGAAGGATTTGTTTTTTTTTGAAAAACTTACTGTTGTTGTTGTAATCTCCAACTTAAGAGAGTTATTGCTGGCTGACCCAGCAAAATGTTTTAAATAACAAAGATACAGAATATATAATTTTAAAGACGTGTGGTCGGGATGTGGCTACAGCGTCCACCAATGAGCATAGTTTCTGTAATTGCATGCAGATCATTCAAAGAACCAACGTATTTTACGTATTTTACAGAAAATTAACTTAATGTGTAACTTCTCCTTACATTTACTTTTGAAAAAGTCCCCATATCAAGTTTAAGCTGGATTACTCACCCTCCAGTACCCATTCCAAGCCGTTCAGAAATGACTCGGCGGAACTTCTCGGTCCAGTCTTCGTTCTCATCCCATGGACCTATATTTTAATTTGGAAGAAAGATGTAAAAAAACACAAAAAAACAACAACAGATTTCCTAATAGTCCCATGCTTATATGCATGTAATCATCTTCATTATAAATTGATTTATGTATGAAGAGATATTTCTGAATCACAAAACAATGGCTGCCAATGCACGTTTATCTGAACCATCTGAGCTTCTAAGACTAGATGGAATACAATAGCCTGATTGATAAATCTGGAGTGTATATTTAAAAAAAAAGCTACAAGATCTTAATTATTTTTATTTCTTCTAATTTAGTAGATAAATTATTCATAATACAATTAATATCGTATGTGGATGATATAGTGTGGGATGAATTAGCTTGGGATGCTAATCTGTGCCTGTTTGAGTCAAGAGGTTTTGAGAGAGAGAGAGAAAAACTAGATGCTATAGCACTAAAAAGTTAAATGCCATCAGGGGTTTTAAATTATATAGTATGTTGAGATGCATTCAAAAATATAACAATTTCTACAATACAACATAAAAAGTTTAGAGTTGGAGTAGATTTCTGAACTAAGGTTAAGGTACCAAGATTAAACTTTTGCATAAACCTTAAGACTTCTCCAATAGATAAGACATTAATTATTTTTTTTAATGCTGAATCCCCTATCTGTTCTGTTGCAGATAACTACAACTTTTAATTGAAGTACCCTTGTGTGTTCAACAAGACTATAGCACTATTAAGACCCACCAGTGAGTTATCCCCCCCCTTTGGTAAAAAAGAAAAAGTGCATCTTAACAACATGGTTGGCATAAAAACAAAAGTCATTTAATCGATCGAACCATTAAGCACCCATGTATATGACAATAGATGTAACCGCAATGTAGTCTCAAAGAATGGACCCATCTGCAGTTAAGCGAACAACGATGAATGGATGCTTAGCTGAAGTGTAATTACCGTGATCTATTGGAGACGGCTTCAAGCCATCCAGTTCAAACAGCCGTCCACTGACCGGAACGTAGCTCACAAAGTGAAATGCTTCCATTGTTCTCACTGTGGAGATGCCTTGCTGTTTCTCAGGCAGATGACGTGGTTCAGGCCTTTAAAACAGCAGGACAGCAAGAAAACATTTTAAATAAACACTCGTCGATGTGAAGTGTGGTTCAGTTTATTTCGGAGTTTTTAATCTTTACTCTGTTAACCAACAATCATGAAAAGGAACAGTGAGGCAGTGGTTTTCGGACTCTACAGCAGTTTCTTGCTTTTATAACGAGAAATCTTAGTTGTTTTTCTCCTTTTCACTACACTATTTTCAAAACCTTAAATAATATTTTTCTCTTCAAATAAACAAATGCACGTTGGAATCCACTTTGTTATGCTGCTGTTAGATGCCATGCAAATTTTTTTTAAAAAAAAATAAAACTTTGAAATTCTCTTTTCCTCCAAAAACCTTTGTAAAAATCAGATGATAACTAAGTAAGATAAAGAATGTACCTTGCATGGCTGTTGTGTGCTCGTGCTAATTCTGGCATATTACCAATCGCATGGCCTTTGTCCTGAAACAACATTAAAATCAAGTAAATCAACAGTCAATATAAATATTAGTTTCTACAAATGTCAGACAAGCCATATCCATGTAAGAAAGACAATATCACTATTTAAAATTTTCTGCATCTATTAATCTAAATTAAATATTTCAGTTCCAGTTTATTTCAGTAAATATAATTTTAAATTATCATAATACATTTTGTTTTTTTAATTATTCAAGATATTACTTTAAACACTAAACTTCAAACCAAGTGAGCATATATCACAAATACTTATGAATAATTTTCGATGAGTTACAGATTAGAACAAACAGAAAAGGTTTATAATTGTGTAAAACAATTTTTTTTTTTAAATTCTAAAATGCTTAATTCCATGTTCCGTCTTAAATCATAAGTTTCTTAAAATATGCTGGTGATGAGCATTTTCTAACAATTCCAACTATGAAGCTTTCTTAAATAAACACGCAGCCAGCAAAATAACAGAATTCTTATATTGCAACAGGGCTGCACAAACAAATGTCATTTATCATTATGCACAACTACGACATGCACCAATTTTTTGTGGATTTCTTTGCATGAGAGCGCTGGTGTTTACCGGAAGATCTCAAACATCCTATAATTACTAATCTGAAAAAATTGTTTTTCTTTTCTTTTGAAAAATTAACATATAAAAGTAATTTGGAGTAGAATATATATATATAGGGGCCTCCATGCCACATCTTTATTTTTATTTCAATCAGAAAACCCTTGCTTTGCTTGGCTTTCCTCTATTGACCATAAAGTGCTGAGAGGTTACGCAAATACCCCCTTCACACCACACAGCTTCAGCACCACCATCCTAAACAGAACCTCTCTAAAATCAAATTTTAAAAAAACCTTGTTCAATAAACTGCTAAATCCAATGTTCAGCTATCAGTTTCTTGCTGGGATCTTTGATTATTAGAAAATTCTGGGTAGCCCCCCAAACAAGATGCCAGTTTTTCAGTCGTGGAATCTAAAACAATCTGTCTTACCCACTTTGCTCTGAAACAAATTTCACAACATCAAAACTAAGTACGCCCACAGTGGGAAATATCTATTATATATTCAGCAGCCAAGTATTAATAGGCACCCTTCATGCTGATTCGTAACCGGTATGACAACCAAACCTCAAGCTGTTATTCGTGTTTCTTCAACTGCAAGCCAGTTAAGTTAACCTTTTCACAACATACATTTGGTGTAAATCAAATTGAAATGCAAAAATATCTTTCATTCTATATTTCAAACATAGTTGTTTACTACTAATTCGTTGCCAGGTTATTTATGAACAAACACATATTATACAATAGAGTCTAAAGAAGCTTTACTTGGTATGCATGGAGCACCAGAAGTTTGACCTAAGCTGTCAGGCTGACTGCGCACACGATAACAACACGGTGAAGATCATGTTCTATATTCTTTATTCAACAAAATACTTTTTGTCCGGCTATGAAGAAAAGTGTTTTAATGTGAAGTTCACGAGATCTGTCTGTGTCAGAGTTTACCTGTTTCTTTCAAATTATCTATGACATTTTTAGCATTTACAGAAGAAAATTAATTCACAGAAAAAAATTTAAATCTCACTTAAGATCTTTACAGTTGTTTTTGATTTGGAGATCACAGCATCAGAATGTAAACCTAAAGACATTAGAGCCTCTTTTTTTTTGGAGCATCCAAGACCAGAAGTAGAAAAGATTTTTCTCTAGTTGTAAAATCACTGAAACTAATATGAGAGAAGTGAATGTACACTCTAATGAAAGTAAATATGCACTTCCTGATAACTTCAATTTTGAAATTATCTAATGACTTAGCTTATAATGTGAAAAGCGTAATATGCAAATCAACAAAATAGACATTTGAATATGAAAATACTCAAGTTTTTTGTTAAAAGTAGATCATATACTAAATTAATTACCAAGCTTATTTAAAAAAAGAAATTCTGCACTAAACATTCAAAATAAGGATTAAAAAAATGATTTCTATAGTACATTCTTGTGCACCTACATCCACTTAATAGTAAAAATCTCTCTTACAGGTTAAAGAAATACCAAAATTACTTAATCTGTTGCAACAAACAAAATTGAAACCAACATCTCAGTTAATCCATTATATGTCATTTGGGTATCTAATTATGATGTGCATCTCTTCTTTATAGATCTAACCAAAGAAACCATCTTTATTAAACCAATCATCTGAAAAGTATATTTCATTTTCATTTAAAGAATCTTTTGGTAACAGATGACAAAGTAAAAACCAAATGTCTTGTGTCTTGAAGTTCAATTTTTTTTTAGATAGATTAATGGTAAAACTAAAACCAAAACTCTTCCTGCACACAACTGATAAACCTTTTAAAAGAAAAGGTGTCTTTCCAGACTTTATTGACAATTTTATTAAGTTTTATGAATTAACAAAAAATGATTTTTATAATAAATTAGAAAAAAAAAAGCATCTCATACTCAGATTTTGAGTATTATAAAGTATGAAAGTATATTCAAACATTAGGAGAGTATAGTGATTTTGGCTGATGTATTTGAATATGTTAGAATTATATGTTAAAGGTTATAAATTAGATCCACGAAAATTCTTTACACCCAGCTCTCTAGCCTGAGAATGCTTTTATTAGGACGAAATTAGATCCCTTAACAGGTTATCATAACTTATTATAGACAACAAAGCATAAGAGTGGAATCTCTATGGTACCACACAGGCATGCTACATCTAAAAAAACTCTTATGTAAATATATCTAAGGATGATAATAAAAACTCTCAAAGTGTCTAACACATGTAATTGGTGAGAAAAAATTATCAGATACTTACTCCCAGAGATGTTATAAAATTAGATGATCAAGAGTATAAAGTTTCAGATATAAATTATGACTCAACTAGAGAAACATCTTACATTATTTATTTAGATGCAAACAATCTTTAGTTTGCCTGGGCACCAACCACTTCCAATAGATGGATCCAGGCAAGAAACTAATTCACCAATGGATGAGATACATGATGTAATCTCAGAATACCCAAAAGAATTGCATAACTGTAGAGAAAACATATCTTGAATATGAGTGGCTTTCGCCTTATAAAAAGATGATGATAGAAAATAAACTCAGATGTAAGCATGCTATTAAAGGATTACTAAATACTGTTTATAATAAACACGATTATGTTGTATATTAAAGAAACCTTCAGCTTTATTCGTCTCTAGGTATGAAGATAACAAAATTACACAGAGCTATTACTTTTAATCAATCTGCTGAGTTAAAACCCTATATTGAGTTAAACACAGAACTGAAAACTAAGTTCACAGATAGTTTAAACTTTTATGAGTTAATAAATAACTCTGCTTTACCATAAACAATGGAAAATCTATGAAAACAGTTTTATGGGTTTGCACAACTTCAGACCAACTTTAAAATTTTAATATATTATTAACAAAGCCCACTTCTCTTACATAAAAAAACTTAAAACTTAATCTCACTAAAGTTGTATTATCTACCTTTGATGATGATAAATTGCTTCTACCAGATAAGAGCACAGACTGACTTTACCTTATGGACATTTTGGTTGTCATTAGCCTTTAATCCAGTCACACCTTCGGTGGAACCCTGTGAGACAAGTGACACTTTTATTGGGACACTGTTGATTTTTCTAACTCCTGCTCATAAAACAATCCTAATATTTCTTCACCAAATGCTTCTAATTTATGTCCAAAGAACAGTTATTAATCTTTATGATTTTTTTTACATTTCATTAGTCCATTTTTTAGTGTATCCTTTTTCAAAATGTTTTTATAACAATATACTCATACTAAATCATTAACTTTAAGTTGATGTTTCTTATTCTTTCTTCCTTAGTTAAAATTCTTGTCTACTTGGTTTTCATTATCTTTTTCACTTTCTTCTTTTCATGACATGCCAATAGATTTATATTTTTTTTTGTTGTTATACTAATCCATTAATGTATCTAAAATGTTTATCCAATTACTATTATTTTCCACATTAGTTTATTAAATCTCTTAACTACAACTGATCTATCTTCATATCAGTCCATAACTTTATATGGTTTTCTACTAGGCTGTTTACATAAATACTTAAATGTTCTATTAAAGATTTTCCAGCTGTATTTTTTAAAGGAACATATCTATAATCCTTATTCTATTTAGAAAAAGTTCGTATATCAACTAAATCTGCTGACCAGATATCATTTACTGAAGGAACAAACACCAACCTTCTGGGGTAATCTTTCCTAACAGGGCTATGCAACTCTTCAACTGGTACAAGACAGGTGTCTTCAATTTTTTTTTTCCTTTCTTTTATTTAAACCAGAACCTGTACCGCCTTTGGTGGGACCTCCCTCCAACAACTATTTCACCCTTCAATGCAGTTTCAACTAAAAATCTATCAACTATTTTCTCTTAAACTAGGATCTCAAACATTATTAACAGCATGAATTTAATCCATATCAGTTTTCTGTCTGTTTTGGATATCAGCAAAGCTGTCTGCAAAATCACCATCTTTAAATCTTAAATTGTGTTTATAGCACACTTGAGTAACTTAATTAGTAGATTCTTCAACATATTTTGGTGAATTATTTAGATTTGCTCCTAAATCTAATCATGTTCTCAGACCACACGCAACCAGGATGTGCAGCTCAAGAAAAACCAGGATTTTCTGAAGGCAACAGTGTATCACCTCCAGAGACAAAATTTAATCCTAAGAGAAAAACACATTATTTGTCCCACAAATTTTACGTGCCACATCTTAGAATGAATCAATTATTCATACTAATAACCTGGTCTTCATATTTTTGTATTATTTTTAGTACATTTTAAACAATAGATTTCTGTTATTTTGTTTTTTTTAATCCATGAGTCTAAAAACTCAGAATCACAAGATAGTAATTTTCAGATATTTTTTTTTGGGGGGGAGGAGGGAGGAGGGAAGGGGCCATTAAATAACAAAGATTCCATAGTTAGCTTTGATGATTCATCTAGATATCATCAAGGATCCGAGTTTCTTCTAATAGTCGTGAGTTTACAGAAGGAAGGTACACTTAAAGTGAGCCAGGAACCAAACAGATTAAAATAAATTAAGGTAAATATGCTGTTAAAATCCAAGCATTTTCCCTTTTTTTCAAGTAAATGAACGAATTTAAAACTTATCGAAAAAAAAAAAAAAAAAATAAATAATAAAACAGTAAAGTTCATAATTTCTTCATTACCTAGAAGTGTATGTGGACTGATCATAGGAAAGTGGATGCAGTAAAACAATTTTACTTACGCGAGTGTTGCTAGATCCAAGAATTTCCAGATTATTCTAGATTGTTTTTTTTTTTGGAAAATTTTCGCATCAGTAATAAAAAAAATGAGTTTTTTTTTTTGTTTGCTAATAAACTTGACAAACAAGAGACAATAAATATTTTTGAAAATGAAAATACATTAAAAGAGTGAAAATTTAAACCCATAAAATTTTTTTTGAAATAATGGGCGAACGAACACAAGATGTACAAGAAAGAGGTGTAGAATTCTTTGAAGACCCCCTCAACTAATATCCTGACACGAAAAACATTTCAAAACATTTTTAAATTGGTTTATTTTTTTGATTATTTTGTGTGGTAAAAAAATCAAACCAATCCCAAATAATTAATTCTATACCAAAGATGGGCATAATAAAAATTGATGCCCTTTATATTTCCACAAACATCCAAGAAAACCCAATGAAAGTGATTAAGATGTTATTATCTTCTTTGCATCATCTAAGAAGATATCCAGCATATTTAGGATGACTTGGCTAGTAAAGATATGACTTTTGATTAATTTAAATATTTTTTTAAAAATGTTAGGAGTTAGACTGTGGCTTCAGTCATGGACAATTAATCCAATAAACAAAATAGAAGATAGCATTTAAAGTTGAAGAAGTCTATTTCCCCATCTAACAACCCTGTAAGTTTTGTTCATAATAACAAACTGTGCTGTAAGATGCTATGCTTGCTTATTTTATAAAAATGGCATTAAAGAGGAAAAAATTTTTTTTAAATTATGGATTTGGTCTCCTATTAAAGTAAATTTAAAAAGAAAAAACAAAAAAAAAGAGTTTCTTTTCTTCAAGAAAATAACAGATGAGCAAGATTTTTATGCCAAATCAACAAAATTATTTCAGCTGATTATAAATACAAATAAGCAACCAGTTTTACCAGTTCCAGTACTTACCAATAAAGATCTAGAAATTGTATCTTTAATTCCTCAAAAATTAACAACAATAGAAGAATCATCCTTGGGTTCAGCTGTTCTTTTAACAATATCTTCAGTTTCTCTACTTTGAAAAGTCAACAGAAGTCCTAAATAGAAGTAGATGCAAATTCTGCAGATTATTTAGCTTCTAATCATGATCATTGCATTTGCTTTACAACACTAAATCTCACAAACATTCAATAGGATTATCTACCAAAAAGAGTAATTCCTAATAAGCTTAATATCTATAACTATTAAATTGACAACACTCGTGGTTTATTGAAACTTTTAGTTAAAACTAAACCAGCTAAGTATACCCTTACTGAAGAAAATAGTACAAATTAGGTTACAATTTTAATGCATAGTTCAGCTAAGGCAAAAGATCCAACCAAACCCATATTCTGGTGAAGATGCAAGAAAGATTTTACTGTAAAATCAAAATCACTTAATAGAATGACAGTTTACTTTTAGCATCTAAACAATTTGAAAATAATGTTTTTCATAAAATAGATGCAATTGGAGATTAACTGTTTAAATTTAAATTAATTTATAAATAATTTTTTTAAACATTAGAAATGATCAAAAAACTATTGGATAAGATAGCAAAAAGCACAGAACAAACAGTAAAATCCAAAGGTTCTTAAAGTCTTGTTTTAGCATAAAAAACTACAAACTTTAAAACAGATTTTAATCCAACACTAAAGTTAGATTCTACAAAATATGAGATTACTTTGTTTAATCGTGAGAACTAACTCTCTTTCAAAACTTAATAATACAAATAATTTTTTAAATATGTTGCTGATAATGGAACTATTTGGAAATAAATTAGCAACAAGACATGAAAATTAACAATCATTGGGATTCAAACAAGAACGTTATGTTACCATTAAAACTAATACTGCTACTCTCAAATCTATCACTGTTACTAGTTATAACCATACAGATGATTTTACTGTAAAGGATAGTTTAAGAACTCTGTTAGAATTTAACACTAAGACTTTATCTTCTGGTTATGATATAAGTAATAATCCAGTTAATACTTAACCAATTAATTTTATTCTTGTATTATGTGACTTCATAAAGATTCATATATAGATGGAGATAGTTCTCAATATTATATTCATTTTTTTCCAGTTTCACCTGGATATAAAATAGTTGGAAAACCCAAAAAATGTAGTTTATTTGCTAGTTAAAGGAAATTTTTATTTCAAGCATTAAAATTTTAGATTACAGATAAAGATAGAAATATTACCAATCTCCATGATGAACTTTTATCACTTAGATTGTATTTGAGACAAAAATAAAAGTAAGTTGAATTTTTTAAAAATTAAATGCTTAAGAGAATTGAAAAAAGGAATATTAGAGGAAAAGCATTGATTGATACTAAAAAAAAACAACAACAACATTATTTACAATATATTTCTCTTGGATATCTTTTAAATGAACATCATAAAAACAAAAATTGATCAGTGTAGTTGGGGAGTCACTTTGAAGTTAAATAGAAATCAATTTTTTGTGATTTTCCTATTCTTATTACAAAGAATACAAAAAAAATAAAGTTGAAGATGATGAAAAGTTTTGATTTAAAACTTAGCATGTCTCAAATAAAAAAAATATTAGAAAGAAACAGGGGGATTTTACCTGTTCTTATTGGATCTGTGATAGATAGTATACCTTCTAATCTAAACTATTTTCTGGTAGTGGTTTTAATCAAATTGAACCTCTACCAGAATTTGTAGATGTCACCATGGCATCATTCCAACCAAAAAAGTTGTAAAGATTTAATGAACTTTTTGATGAAGATATACAAACTGTTGCAAAAAGCAACAAAGTTGGTGGGATTTCTTGGAGCTAATTTACCAACTCTATTAGATATTGGAAAGTCTATTTTACCATCTTAGCTACAAATTTCCATAGAGGACTAACTCAAGTTGATGGACAAAAAACTGTGGTTAAAGGTTTCTGTCTTAATCTTGGTAGTGATTTATATCTAAAAAAGTAGGAGTAAAGACTGTGCATGTGATGCTGATGATATCGGAGCTGAAAATATTTTTAAAAAACAAAATAACAGATATCTAATTGATGATGATGTTTCTAAGTGTGGGGAAGAAAAATCTAGATTCGATGGTGAAGGTTTAATAGCTGGAACTAATCTGCCATTTTAAACTATTGTTAAACATTAAAGCACTTTAAAGACGTTTTTATGCAGGGTAAGTCTTTCTAGTAAAATATTTGAAAATACTACATTCCTACATTCAGTTAAAAAGTCATAGGACACCCTGGACTTGTTGGTGTGAAGTTAATACAAATTTTTATTGTTTTGATTCTTTTTGGTTTGCCGCCTCTAACTAATTTCTGTAATATATAGTTAAAAATTTGGTTTGATAGGCAGTTTTGCTGATAAAATTATTCGTCATCACACATTTGAAATTCAAAATAGAAAGTTTTATTTGTAATCAGTTATGTGTAGAATTTCTGACAGAATTTGCTAAAAGTATAAAACAAACTTTAAATTCACAAACTGATCAAACTGTTGGAAAGTTTATCTTAAACTTATTAAATTAGAAGTTATAGGTGAAATTAGACCTCAAGATAATGTAGATGGTTTTATTTCATCGGAAACAATATCACTAGATTTTCTAAGATGATTCATGAAACAAAATTCAAGATTATGAAAGGTTAATAAAGGTGAAAAAGAGCGACACGTAAAGAATTTATTTACTTAGCATAGCTGCTGCCTGTTTTGCTTTCAAGTGGTGAGACATTTATGTCTATTTTTCTCCACTTACTTTCACATCAACTATCACTAGTACGTTTGGTTTATCATTTCCCATAATAACTACTGTATATTATCAAGCAAATTAGAGATACAAAACAAAAAAGAATTAAATTTCAAATACTAGAGTTAAATTTGATGTTTTACCTAATGCATTAAATCCAACTTATTATGGAAGTGATAAATTAACAGATGGAAAAAAGAAAGAGCACTAGATTCATTCAATTTAAAATGCAAAGATTAAAATAACATTTTCTTTGTTAAAAAAAAAAATATATCTGAAGTTTTAAACAGAATGGTTGGTGCAAAATTGAAAGTTTTTAACAATACTACACAAATTAAAGAATGGACCATTTTCTCTAGCACAAGAGAGTTATAAATCCTACATATATGATGATAGTGATGCTGCATAATTAATGATGGATTTAAACTTTAAAATGTATTGTAAATCCAATGACCAATAATGATGAAACAACTAAGAAGCATGTTGATGATAGTTTAACAAATGGCATTAAGCACACAATATAAATCTAAACAGTAAAAAAAAAAAAAACAGAAAACTACAAACTTAGCTGGTGACGTCTGGATCAAATGCTACAAATAAAATTTATATTGGTAATTTTCTGAATTAACTAACTGGAGATGCAAGATATTTAAAAGTTGATGGTTCTTTTAGTATGACAGGTGGTCATTATTTTAAAAGTTTGGAACAAATGAGATGAGTGTGTTGAAAATCAAATGTACAAATAAGAAATGCATATTAAATTTAATCAATTTTAACATTTAAGGGCTGCTTAATGAAGTTGAAGCTTTACTATATGGCTCTAAGTATATATATATACTATATACAGTAAACTTTGGATATAGCAGCACTCTATCTAATGGCAATGTCTATCTATCAACATATGTCACAGCTCTGGCGGCAGACACGACAACCAACTTAAGTTTGTTTACAGTCGCCATCTTGGAAGTGCAAATAGCTCATTTCTCATCTTTTATCATATGATAACTTTTGCACCCCTCAACAATGGCTCCTAAATTTGACAAAGCAAGTACTGGAGAAAAACGAAAGAGGACTACACTTAACATTGTCAATAAAGTTGAAATAGTCAAGAAATTAGAAAAAGGTGTAAGCAGGAATATTTTGATGCATAAGTACAATGTTGGTTCATCGATCATTCTTTTGATGCAGCAATTGAAACAAGGCCAGAGGAGCAGCAGGTAACAGAAGAGAGGTAAACAGTGTGGTGTAGTGTATAATTGTTTTTTTTTTTTACACGTATGTAACATGTTGGATGTTCCATATAAACGGCATCCCCGATTCTCCATGGGTGCTGTTATTTACAGAGTTATATATATATATACATTTGCAATATTCCAGAAAATTCTGAAATGTTCTAGAAATTTTTTTTTTAAATCTCATCTGATTGATTCAGAAATATTCTATATATTTCAGGTTTGACTCTTAGTCACATAATTGCAAATAGCTACTATAACAAAAAGTAAATCAACACTGTCTACTTGGTTCTGAAGAAACTGAATTAATAGGAAATAAATTACTTTGAGATAGTATGTATGTTCTATCATCACAAAACATTGTAGTAAAGATGCCATCAATAAACTTGAGATGCTCTTTGAAAATATGGGAAAACTAAAGAATTCAACAAGAAAAACAAAGATAACAAGCTACTGATCAGCTTGATCATCTTTTTGACAATGCACATAAGGATGCTCTGATTCTGATCAAGATCCAAGACGACAGAGGATTTCTTCTTGCACAGAGAAAAAAATAATGTCATAGATCTATGGGTCCAACAGATAAGTACTTTCTTCAAAGGAATCAAAGATTGAGAATACAAAAGAGGAAATTATGGCAATGATAAGACATGCAGAGCAAGAATAGCAGACTGTGAATGAAAGTGTTACATGGAGTTCATCTAATACCAGTGATGAGGACCAAGATCACAGTGAAGAAAGTAGGGAATTTGAAGACAATCAATTTCTAAACTTAAGTGGGCAAGAAGAAAGTATTCTCAGTCCTGATTTGGCTGCTGCTATGGACAGAACCAAGTTGAGTGACAGAAAAGCAACATTTCTACAGCTCAAAGCCTTAGTCATGATATACAGGAACTAATCATCAACTGTTTACCAATCTGAAGAGAAAGATATAACTTGTCAAGAGCTCACCAAAAAATTTAAAGCAACAGTTGCTGTCAAAAGTCTCACTTGTAGTTTGCTAGGATGGCAAGCTTCTTAATGACCACACAAGAAAAGAACAAGCAGATCACCTGCCATTAATCCTGTGTGGAATGGGAACAAACCAACTTTTAGATGTTCCTGTATTTTGCATACCAACATCATATTCTAGACATTGTCCTGGAAGGTCCAGGTGTGCCAATCTTCAAGCAATTCTAGAAATCCTGGAAATACAAGTACCAATCTTATTTATAAGACTGCAGTTGAAAGTGAAGCAGCATAAAATGCCACAGTGGAAGTCAAAGACAATGTGATTGACTTTGCAACAAGCTAACTTCCGGTCAAGCAACCCAGAGATGATTATAGAGAGCTGGTGTAGTTAGTCATTATCTTTCTTGGTGGCATCCCTCCTTGTGGAGTTAGATTTGTAGTACCTGAAGTTCTGTACCATGCCAGATGGATGGCCAGCATTATACACCCTCAAAATCTTCATGTTTAGTGAACAGAAGCTTACTCCTCCTGAAGAGGAAGGAATCCATGACATTTGCATATGCACAAATCTATCTCAAGGCATGATTCAATGCTCCTTACTCCATTTTGGCTCTTCAAAATGACCCAAACTTTCATCAAAAGCTAGTGAGAGAAAGCAAATCCAACCCTTCAAAAACTGCCTCCAATAAATTTGCTAGGCATCTGTGGTACCTGAATGAAGAACTTACTACTCTGCCATTTTTTTCAATTCTAGTGCATCTGCAAACACAAAATAGCAATGATAAAAGCATTGAATGAAAAAGAAGACACGGACAGACCTTCATAGTGGATCCAGCTCAATATCAGGAAGTCTAAACACATGTTAATTAAAGATTTTGTTACAAAGAATACCATACATTTCTTCAAGTGTCTTGAAATTCCAGTTAGTTTTTTGAATAATAATACAGAGTCATGGGAACTCAGATAGGACTTCAAGAAGGCACTAGAGATTGTTAAGAATTTTATAATAATACAGTCAAAGCTCGTTACTATGCCACCTCGCTACTATGCCACTCGCTATTATGCCACTTTTGCTCGGTCCCGACAAAATTCAATACAAAATAAATTTACTATGCCACCCCCTAATCTCGCTACTATGCCACTAGTGCCCCAGGCGCAGTTTTCAAGGGGGCGCAAAATTGGTACTTATAGTTAAAGTTTGAACACCAAAATCATTAGTTGACTGTAAAATTTTCATAAATTTGTCCTACGTTTGAGCTGACACGCCAAAACGCGCACATCTTTACAGCATGCCCGGGGCTTGCGTAGCGTGCGCAAGCTAGCTTGCGCACTGACGGCGTGTGTGTTGTAGACGTGCCTGGATGACCTCGCATGTGTGCACGTACTCACGCGCGTCATAAGGGCTCAATTGTTATGCAAGTGAATGCACTTGCAAATTTACTTATCCTCGTACGGTGACCGCGCTTGCAAAATTTATTCACTGTAAGTTTGCCGTGTGAAACAGAGGTCTTTTATGAAATTTACCAGAGCTCGTTCTGAGGAAGTTATTGATAGATTTGATATTTTTGAAATCATTTATTTTTCAAATTTAGTTAACAATGTCAGCTCAGAAACGCAAGAGAACTGACTTTACACTGCAGGAGAAGAAGGAGATCATCGATGCCGCGAAGAATGAGTCGAATCAGTCCAAGCTGGCCAGGGAGATAAGCAAGAAATGGGGCGTCGAAGTTAGGAGAACCACCGTGAAGGGCATTCTCAGCAAGAAGGATGCAATCGAGGGTGCAATTAAAGCTGGAGTTCCATCAAAGCGCATGAAGCTGACGCAGGCTCAAGACCCGAAGCTCGATGAGGGGGTGCTCATGTGGCTGAAGCAAGCAAGAGGACAGAATCTGCCTGTCAGCGGCGATCTGATCAAGGAGAAGGCGACGAAACTGGCTGAGCTGATGCACATCTCAGACTTCATGGCGAGCGACGGTTGGCTGGCCAACTTCAGGAAGCGCCACGGCATCACGTTTAAGACAGTGCAAGGCGAAGCTGGAGCGGTGGATTCGCAATCCCTTCTTGATTGGCACCAACAGGTTCTCCGGCCCTTGCTCGGACAGTTCTCTGCAGACGATGTCTTCAATCTGGACGAGACTGGACTCTTCTGGCAGCTGCTTCCGAACAAGACCATGGCTTTCAGGGGAGATCGGTGCACTGGAGGAAAGAAAAGCAAGCAAAGGATCACTCTTCTGGTCGGGGCAAACATGAGCGGCAGCGAGAAGTTCCCTCTTCTGGTGATCGGCAATTCCAAGAGACCCCGTGCCTTCAAGAACAAGGAAATCCCGGTCACATACAAGGCGAACTCGAAGGCATGGATGACGGCGGAGCTTTTCGAGGAGATGTTGCATGCGTGGGACGGACGACTCGGCCAGCAGGGACGCAGAGTGCTGCTCTGTCTCGATAACTTCTCTGGCCACCCTCCTGAGCTCCAGCTGGACAAAATCCAACTAGTCTTCTTCCCACCCAACACAACAGCCAATTCGCAACCAATGGATCAGGGAATCATAGAGAATCTCAAGCGCCACTACAAGAAGCTCCTGCTGAGCCGCCGGCTTGGGGCCATGGACGAGGGAAAGGAGTTCAAGTTCACGTTGCTCGACGCTCTACATGTCGCCCGGTGTGCTTGGGAGCAGGTCAGCGAGTCGACGATCAGGAACTGTTTCGCGAAGGCAAAGTTCGTCGAAGAAGAGGTCCAGACTGAGCCAGAGGATGCGGAACTACTCAAGATCTGGGAAGCTCTGCCTGCCGAGGAAAAGATGCACGAGAGCGAGGAGATCGAGCTGTCTGACTTTCTCGAAGCCGACGAGCGCCTCGCGACTGGTGGGTCTTTTACGCTGGAGGAGATTGCGAAGGAGATACTGTGCCGCGAGGAGCCAGTGGAAAACGAAGATGACGAGGTCACTGTCAAGGAGGAAATCGTTCCTTTCGAGGAAGCCCAGCGCGCATGGAGCATCGTCCGGAAGTTCATGCAGCAGAGAAGCGGGCAGCCCGGTGTGATGCAAGCCTGTGATCAGTTAGACAATGAGCTGCTCCAGATCCGCCGGAAGAAGATGCGCCAGCCGACGATATTTGAGAGCTTTGGACTGAGATGATGGATAGCGCGCGAAAATAAAGCCTTTTTACTTACAATAAAGCCGTTTTTAAAAACCTTCGTTACTATGCCACTCTCGCTACTATGCCACTTTTGCTCGGTCCTGACGGGTGGCATAGTAGCGAGCTTTGACTGTAAATGATAATGCTGAAGAAATATTTTGCTCTTATTGACTATAATTCCATCATAACCAAGAATGAATAAGAGAAGCAATTCCTGCTTCAAGACTATAAACACCATTTTCCTGACAGTAAAAAAGAAACAATGACAAAATTACTAACTATGCCAAACATGTACCTTTTTATCATGTCAATATCCAAGTAGTTATTCTGATTTTATGATATACTGTGTAATGATATTCTCAAATAATGAAACTTTGCAAAACATAAGTAATTAGGGTTATATCTTATGGGTAATCTGACCCTGTAACTTCTGAACTTTAACCTCACCAAGCAACTCTAAATATAGTTCAACATGAATAAAACCTTTCATGGTATGTTTTATTTCATATTGGAACAAAAGTTGGGAGTAAGAGCTTTAAGATTTCCAACCTTAAAATTTATCTACTTTTAAGAACCACCCTAATAGACATGAACCAAAAATCTAGCAATAGAAATCATGATCATCAAACCAATACACACCTTTCCTGCTTGGAACAATGGTACTTAGATCTTTTCAAAATGTGAATTTTAAAGAAATTTATTAGTACTTACAGCAGTATCTTCAAATATCTTGTTAGGTCAAGGTGGGTTGTCAGTCAAACTTACTGGATAGGCAGAAGCCAAAATCAAGTAAATGGTACATTAAGTGTCGACGAATATCCCTATTTTTAAAATAAGTTACAGTGTATATTTAACATCTACAACTGCTAGTGCTACAGTTCATTCTTCAAAATATCCAAACAATTTTAGTTCAGTTTCAGATGGACATTATAAATTAGAAAAAGCAATTTTAATTTCACAAAGAATATAAAGGCTGACATATAATCTAACTCTGTGTGTGTGAGGTAGAGAAACAACAACACTCAATAATCATATTGCATGGCAGCTATGCTACTTCTTTTCTTTTTTTTAAACCAAGATTCTTTTGCAAGAAGATTAAGTAAATAAGTTTAAATCAAAATAAATCAGTCAGTCAATTTGTGGAGAGCCGTCACAGACGTAATGATGGCCATAAGGGTAACCTTAACAATACAATATTGGAATATCCGACATTACATACATAAATCAGTTTATCAGCGCTTACAGGTACAAGATATTTTTATTGAATATCTGCCATGCTTGATGAAATATTATTTTATTGGTAAGTCCACAATTATGGCTAGCAATATAAAATATGGACAATATATTAATAAAGCAAATGCAAAAAAAAAAAAAATTAATGTCAAAAATGACAATTGTTCTGAATAGTTTTAATTTTTTTTTTTATTATTGGCTGGCTTAAGCAATGATATATAAATATGTATGTCGTTAAAACATGCAACACTGCACTGAGTTTGTAATTCAAATTCAACAAACAATATTTAAAAAATCATATATATATATATCACCTCAAAATAAAAAGGGCTTCACTTCCCAGTAGCTGGATATTCAATAATGTAAGTGCACTTACAAATCTAGCCAGGTACATAACTATTCTTTTTGTAGTACATATGCAAATACTGAAGAAGTATATACCACTGCCTGAAATCTCATTATAATTCTGTTCCTTAACTGACCAAAATTCAGTTGAGACTATATTTTTTTAAAAAATGTAAATAAGAAATGTAAGTGTTTGAAGGATCCACCTCCCAAGCCATCTGGAAAGTGTCAATGCCACTGTCTATAATGAAAGCCATGTCTAATCAAAGAGGAGTACCCAAAGCATCAGAAAGCTACATTTTTTCTAAAAATGATTCTAACTTTTCTTGTACTGACTGTAGTTCTTTTTCCTCATATTTTTCTTTAGAAATTACTTTTCCTCAAGATGCTAAAATTATTAAACATTGCCACCGAAATAAAAGCCATAATTTTTTTTTAACTGAAAAAAAAAACTTATCTAATTTATGCACAAAACTCTACCCAATCAATAACTAAATAATAAAGCAACATCATTACATAGTGGTTTACAGATGTTCAGCAGAAAAGGAATTTTCCACCAAAAGTGTATGAAATGGAAAAAAATAAATCAACCGTAGGATGGTCAGCAAAGCATTAAGTTATACATTTTAATTACAAAACAACTCAATGCAAATGGAGAAAAAAGGAAGTTAGAGACCTAGTATTTATGAGAAGCAATAACAGTTTATTTTAGTAGTAAAACAAGAGATAAAACCCTGAAGTCTTCAGCTTGCTAGTACTCCACTGTTTACTCAGGGTAAATTGAAAGTAGAAGTCTCACCTCAGGATTCATGTTCTTCGTAAACTCCTTCAACTTGGACAATGTCTCCCCAAGCTTCACCTTGTCGTTGTTTAGCAACACACTAAGCAAAGCATGTGTGGCACAGGAATTTGGAATTACCTTAAAAAAAACATATAAAAAAAAACAATACATCTGGCTGTCATGACTGGGTTTAGCTATTGAGCAAGAGAAATTGATAGGAAAACAATAATCTTGCATACAAACAAATATGAGTGCACCTCTCCAGGTGTTTCCATAACACCAAAACCAGACTTTTCCTAACTCTTACCTGCTGTGCAAAGAAAATGCCATTGACAGTTTTCTCGTCCATCAAAAATGAGTCTTCCTCTGTGATTGTTTTCCTCCTGCAACGTCTTTCTTCAATCCACCGGAATAAAAAGATGAAGCCATAAACTGGCCTTCAAGAGAAGAACACCAGCAGTTAAAAATAATAGGACTAAAAAGAAAAAAAAGCAAAACTGTGCATATGACTTTGTCACACCAAATGGTTTTGAAGGCAGTTTTGGTAGAAATCCCAAATGAACACATGTACAAAGTAACCAATAAACAAAAACTATTCTCTCTTATTGTAGTGAAAAATACAAAAGTGTTAGCTAAAAAGAAAAATAAAAGGTATTATTATTATTAAAAACAAAAGATTCCTCTAAAGAAATATTTTTTTCAGACAATGGGAATTTTGAAAGGTTTATTTCATTATTTTTTACCCAATGTTCAGCTATCAGTTTCTTGCTGGGATCTTTGATTATTAGAAAATTCTGGGTAGCTCCCCAACAAGATACCAATTTTATCAGTTGTGGAATCCAAAACGATCTGTCTTACCCACTTTGCTCTGAAACAAATTTCACAACATCAAAACTAAGTACGCCCACAGTTTGAAATATCTATTATACATTCAGCAGTCAAGTATTAATAGGCACCCTTCATGCTGATTCGTAACCGGTATGACAACCAAACCTCAAGCTGTTATTCGTGTTTCTTCAACTGCAAGTCAGTTATGTTAACCTTTTCACAACACACATTTGGTGCAATCAAATTGAAATGCAAAAATATCTTTCATTCTATATTTCAAACATAGATGTTTACTACTAATTCTTTGCCAGGTTATTTATGAACAAACGCATATTATACAATAGAGTCTAAAGAAGCTTTACTTGGTATGTATGGAGTACCAGAAATTTGACCTAAGCTGTCAGGCTGACTGCACACACAATAACAACACGGTGAAGATCATGTTCTATATTCTTTATTCAACAAAATACTTTTTGTCCGGCTATGAAGAAAGGTGTTTTAATGTGAAGTTCACGAGATCTGTCTGTGTCAGAGTTTACCTGTGTCTTTCAAATTATCTACTGTCTTTATTTTAACTCCATCACCGTCATTTCCAAGTGTCAGCTGTTTAAAAGAATACTAGTATTGAACACATTTTTATATAACTAAATGAAATGGCAACTTCAATTTTTGAGAGGAATTTACCAAAGGACATAAAAACAAAAATTAACTAAAGTATTATTTATTTTTGTAAAAACTTAAGCATGACAAAGAATTTGAGGGAACTATTAACAGACTCAACAAATTCATATTTGAACCTGAAGACTATTATGTGACATTTTTAGTATTTACAGAAGAAAATTAATTTGCAGAAAAAAATTTAAATCTCACTTCAGATCATTACAGTTGTTTTTGATTTGGAGATCACAGCATCAGAATGTAAATCTAAAGACATTAGAGCCTCTTTTTTTTTGGAGCATCCAAGACCAGAAGTAGAAAAGATTTTTCTCTAGTTGTAAAATCATTGAAACTAATATGAGAGAAGTGACTACATATTATTTGCAGATAAAGTAACATTTTCAGGTATTGCATTAGACCACGTTAAGTTAGGTCATATTCAGTAGATTGGTAGAGGCCAAAGTCAAGTAAATGGTACCCTCAAGTGTTTATGAATATCCCTATTTTAAAGTTAGTTATAGTGTTTTCTTTTATCTACAACTTTTAGCGTTAATAGTTAATTCATCAAAATGTAAAACAATTTTGGGTGTTTCAGATGGACATTATAAATTTCTAAAAAGTAATTTTAACTTCACAAAGAATATAAAGATAGGCACGTAATCTGACTCGAGTGTGCGGTGGTGAAATGGCTCTATCAATCAGGATGCATGAAATCTCTGCATCTGAGAAAGTAGTACCAGAAGCTCAATGTTAGACGGAATGTTGGTGCCATGAAAACATCCAGGTAACCTCCCAATTCTTTTATTTCAACTAGGAGAGCCAAGTGAAGCAAGGGACTTCTGAATGAAATTAAAATTTTGAGAGGTGGCATGGAGGTCCCCATATTACTGAACTACTAAGGTTGAAGCCCCAAGTTCAAATCCCAGTCAGGATCAGCTTCATTTGGCATAGTTCCCTGGTATGGTTCTTCTCACTTTTCTTCACCAGTTGTCTGGGTTTTCTAGCATATCTAAAAAACAAATGGATCTAGTAGGGACTTTCTGTGGTAATTGTATGGCTAACTTCTGCACCATTTGCCTAGGCTTGGTTTAGGAATCTGGCACCAATGGAGGTGGGGTACTTAGGTGGATGCCTTATGTGACAGTGTTGACATACAAATTCAAAGGAAGAAAGTGTGGAAAAAGATAATACAATTTTTAAAAATTTAGATCTAAAGAAAAAAATCTAACACATTGAAGCTTTGTGAATTAGGAATCTTTTTATAGCTGGAATTTTATTTTAAAAAAGTAAACAGAAGACAAAAAAGTTTCTTTTCTGAATTTACTACTACCACTGTCTAATCCACCAGACAAGGTAGGTTGGTAGTTTTATTTATTGTATATTAAAGCAGCAGCTTTCACAATTTATAGAAAGCTTCCATGCTCTTCAGAAATTTATCATTGTAAACTCTGTTTCAGCTCTATCAGGCAAATAAACCCTTTAAAGTATTTATAACCTGGTTAATAAATAAAGGGCAACCCTACCAATAAAAACAAATAACTAACCTTTATTGTTTGATTTTAATAAATAAAATGTGCATAACAAAATTTAAAATGTATCTTACTTCCTTTAAATTGTACCTAAAAGAGACAAAGAGGTTCATTTAAAAAATTTTAAAATTTGCATAGAATGAGAAATTTATTAAAATATCCAAATATCTTATAAGGTTACACACTATGGAAGGAGAAGAAAATGGGCAGTAAGTAAGTGACTAAATTGAACACTTAGCAAAATTCTAAAACTATTCAAACCCAGATAATAATGCAAATCCTTCATTCCAAAGATTTGTTTAAAATAAGTCTATAACTTAAGAGATGAATACTTTTTCTACTATTTCAAAAAGTTTTGTTGTTAAGCAATAATAAATAGGTAAAAAAGCAATTAAAAGAAAATGAAAAAACAAAAAAAAAAGATTTAACTCTAAAGACCTCTGGAAGAATGCTCATAGTCTCTAAGTCTAGCTTACCCTTCAATAGGTTTCTGTAAGTCATAGATTTCTTCTACCTGGACTCCCTGAACACCTAAAAAAAAAAGAAAAACAAAATAGTTTTATGTAAATTTGTAATAAAAATACTGATATATAAAACTAGTAATATTTAAATAAAATGCTCAAATTAAAAATTTAGACACACTTGATACTTCCGGGAACAGCAAATGGTTGCTTTCTCTTTTCTTTTTGCATAAAAAGGGCAATTAAATTCTGCATTTGTTCTGAAAAAATCTTTAAAATTCTTACCACTTTTTTAAAAATAAATTCTAACATAATATAATTCATAGGAAATTCATTTTTACTCAGATATTTCGCGGAATTTTATCTACATTTATTGCATCAAAAGATTTCCTTCAAAATTAAAAACATCATTCTGTTCTGAGAATATTTTATTCTTACAACTTTACCTATTGTACATTTCATCATCTGTCATTTATCATAGATTTTGCCTAGCCATTTTCTTTATGAAATATTCTTTTACTAAGCCATCTCTACAACAATAATTACTTCACTAAGAAAAAAAAAGAAAAAAAAAAAGATTTCATATTTCATCTGGTTGGAGAATTTCAAGAACCAAGTTGTCAATATTTTGACAAAATTTTTTATATAAACTTTTTAAAAATGCATAATAAATTCAAGCATTAATCAACCCTATATTACATAAATTTAAAATACATACATATATATTCACCCAACTCATCCATAAATTTTCCTCCAATAACCCTATATTAAGAAAATTATTCATCATTTCCCCTGCCCAAATTTTCCACACTAACTTTCATTTATTTTTTAAATAAATAAATACAAATTTCCTTACAAGCATATGGTAGCACCCAGCAATAATAGTTTCCGGTACTGTTATATTTATTTCAAAACGAAAAAATGCCATTTCTGGCTGTTCAAGTGCACTCAGACACTAAAAAATTGTGAAACCCTGATACGGTAGAAATATTTCTTACTTGAGTTAATTAGAAGTAGCCGCTTAATGTTTACCCTCATTCAACAAGATTGTTTCTATAGTTATTAAAATAAGAATTTCTTTATTATAAATAATGTTTGGTCATTTTTTTTAAAACCTTGTCTAGAAAGATGGACCAAAATTAACCATGACTTTAATGACAAATTTTCCAGTATTTTATAACAGCAAACATAATCCAGACTTACTTGGTTACAGTACAAATTAAAAAAAAAAAACAACATATCTACCAAATACGATTTGTAATAGAAGTACAATAGACTATACTTTACCTTAATACTTTATAGCTACTACTAAGGAGTAATGACAATTCAATATCCACAGACAGTTTTTTGCTGTTTCCTAGCATCATTCCCCACCAATTACTTGTACAACACAAAATAACAGAAGATATTTTTTTTTTAAAAGTAACAAAGTATGCATTAAAATTCACTTAATAATTATAGCTATAATTCCGATTTAAACTGATTACACAAAATAAAAAAAAACTGATAGAAATCGTGAGATATTAAAGTTATACAATATTAATATTTACTTACCAAAGTCTTCGAGTAATAATGTAAAGAGACCTAAAAATGAATAAAACAATGGATTACTTTAAGGGACAATAACCAACAAAAAAATAAATAAAATTAATGAAATCAAAGGTATTAAAACAACAAATACAACAAAGGTCACAATTATACAGAGACATCTGTAAAAGTCTGTGAATGTATCATAGGTGTAATGTCAAGAGACTAATGTCTGTAGTAGCAGTAGCAGTAGTAGTAGTGTGTAGTGGTGTGGGTGGGTGTGAGTGTGTGTGAGTGTGTTTGTGTGAGAGAGAGTGAGTGTGTGTGAGTGTGTGTGGTGTGTGAGAGAGTGTGTGTGTGTGTGAGAGAGAGTGAGTGTGTGTGTGTGAGTGAGTGTGGGTGTGTGTGAGTGTGAGAGAGAGTGTGTGTGGGTGAGAGTGTGTGGGTGTGAGAGAGTGTGGGTGTGTGTGAGTGTGAGAGAGAGTGTGAGTGAGTGAATGTGTGGGTGGGTGTGAGTGAGTGAATGTGTGTGTAACTCCTTTCGTAGAAGAACTGGGGGAACCGCGGGGCTCCCTGTTTCGAGAAAGACCCTACACTCCGATCTGACTCCGGTGCGGTGTGACACGGAGATCATATATATATATATATATATATGTGTGTGTGAGTGTGTGTGAGTGTGTGTGAGAGTGTGTGAGAGAGAGTGTGTGTGGGTGTGTGAGAGAGAGTGTGTGTGGGTGTGTGAGTGAGTGAATGTGTGGGTGGGTGTGAGTGAATGAATGTGTGGGTGGGTGTAACTCCTTTCGTAGAAGAAATATATATATATGTGTGTGTGTGTGTGAGTGGGTGTGAGTGAGTGAATGTGTGTGTGTGTAACTCCTTTCGTAGAAGAAATATATATATATATATATATGTGTGTGTGTGAGAGTGTGTGAGTGAGTGAGTGAATGTGTGTGTGTGTAACTCCTTTCGTAGAAGAACTGGGGGAACCGCGGGGCTCCCTGTTTCGAGAAAGACCCTACACTCCGATCTGACTCCGGTGCGGTGTGACACGGAGATCACATATATGTGTGTGCCGAACAGACGGTCTGTATCTTCAGGTTTAAAATAAACCCTGGCGCGCCGCTAACGTAATTGAAGAAGAGCAACCAAAAAAAAACACGAGAAAACGGATCAGAAAATGTGAATAAAGCGTGATACCGGGATCGCTTTCAAGTTCCAGCCAACCTTTGTTCATGTTATCCTAAACAGTCTCCATCGAGGTAAAGCTATCGGACCTCCTTCGCACCAACTTTCGCACCATAGAACAATCTAAACACACAAAATATAATCTAAATATTTATTAAACATAAAAACAAAAACGCGTCGTTAGGATTAATTTTCGTCCATTATTTGTCGGGTTTTAATTTAATCTGCTTTTTTTTTTTTTAAGCTTTGTGGAGTAAAATGTTTCGGTGTCCTATAAATATCAGTCCCGATCAGTATTATCACTGAATAGATATTTCTTTTTTCTTTTTTTTTTTAAATTTAACTTATTGTTTAGTGCAATTAATAACTTACATTAAACAGACTCCAGCTATTTATAAATAGGCAGCATGCATTCCAAGTCTTTAAATAAATACTGTGCTTGAAACCATAAGGTTGGATAGCGGCCTGGACGAGAGTTTAAATTTACCGGGACACCGGTAATGGCTGCATGCTGCTAAGCCGCGATATTTAAGAATTTAGTATAAAGTCGGACATTTAGGATTCTTACAAAGGGTTGTTGACTGGTTCCTTCTTAGGATTTGCGGCTAGCTGCATCTATAGCGATTTGGTACGTTTGTAGGTGTCAGTTACCACCTTCATTTTTTGCTCTGCCTACCTCATTCCGCCACCTCTCCACCTGATCTCGTCCCTCTTGGTGCTCACTTACAGCAAAGGTCGGGGGGCATCCGGCTTCGTTCGAGCTAATTCCAGTTTCTTAACTCTCCGTGTATCAATTCACACTACCCCGGTTGGTATTTGTGTCGAGCTGGCTGTACATTTAGTCAGCACACTCGTAATGAATAACGTGTGGGTGGTCGGGGCGATGTAGAGACTTGTTATGAAAGGTGCTGAGTATACACATTTGAAGGGCGGTGGGGGTTTGACACGATCCACAATATCTACAATGCCAGAACATCTTCGAATCTTCTCATCTCAAACTTTGCCCTTTCCATCACTCTAATGATTATTGTCTTCATTTCTCGTTGGTCTGTTTGTAGTTTCATTTTGGAACTTTCTGTAAGTGTCCATGCCTCACAGGCGTTGACAAGACATTTAGTAATTCTTTTTATACAATAGGTAATTGCTGGTTAAGGAAGTAGAATTACAATAAGTGATTATAATATAACGTTTTAAAAATTATTAGTAGCTGGTAGCTTGTAAAAAAAACAACATATGAGTCAATTGTAAATTTTGAAATAAAAGCAGGGCATTTTTATAGTAATTAAAATTTTTAAAACAAAAATGTGTTTATATCTCTGTTTTTAATATTCTTTGAACAGTTCAATATCTATTTTTAAATGTACGCTTTCAGTTTCAGATTTTCATGACATCATGGAGACACACTAAAAACAACTTTTAGTGTTACACCAGTATTCAAGATGACATGTGTATATATGAGTGTGCACAGTTGTATTCAAAGACATATTCTTCACAGGAATATGTTTAAAAAATTCATGTTACAGAAAATTCAAAAGAGTCTTTTTTGCTGTCTTGGAATATCAGAAGGAAAGAACGTTTGCACACTAAAATGGTCATACAATATTTTTCGTTCCAATCAAAAGCATGTTACTTGCAAAAAATGCAAAACTTTCAATCTCTTTTGCTTTCGTCATGATCAGTATAGCACAAAATATGGACAGTTTAGTTGCTTTGCACCATTGTATACAACTGCAGCAGGGAGTTTTCTAGAAAAACAAGAAACCAGAAATGAAAATCACATCTTTGACAAAAAAAGGATTTCATTAAGCCAAATATTGTACAATGTAATCTACACAGATGGTAAGATATTGTTATTATTATTATTATTGTTGTTTTTATTATTATTATTTCTGTTAAGGAGATACTATAAATTTAAGAAATATCTTTTGACACAAACTTTAAAAGATGTAATACTAAAAGAGCAGTTTAAACAGTAAGAATGAAAAAATGGTTAAGGGAGACAATTGCAATCTTTGTTATGTTATCTTTAATTAACTCCCATTGACTTAGCTAAAATAGTTAGTACCACCAAGAATCTTAATCCCAGAATTTCTTTATGGATAGCTATTTTCAAATGCAATTTCTGTCGCTTTTGACAATAAACCATTTTTTTTTAATTTGTGGAATGGAGAATAGAGGCAGGCTATTATTTTTTTAGTAAATACTGTACATAGTGTAATATATTCAAATGAATTAAGCTAAATAATAATAGATGGATTTTGATATTTTCCATTTTTGTTTATTTTCAGAAAATATTATTGTTATAAATAAACCTACTGATATGTCTGTCTATGGTAAGTATTCGGATATAAAATGTGGTTTGTATGAATTAAAAGTAAAATTTTGCTTACAAATTTGCACACCCTACTGAGTAATTGTCAAGATCACCTAAATATTACAGATGAGACTTCTAGACATTTTTAAAAAAAAAAATTGACTTGACTTCACATGCATACACACCAAAAAGAATATATTTTTTAACATAATACTGAATTGGACATAATATATTATGTTGGGCTTTAACTATGTGAAGCAAAAACAATCAAAATCTTAACACTAGAAAAGTCAATAAATACTTGCTTTTATGTATAAATAATTTGTTATATAATTAGGTAAATGCATGTATATTTTTAATTTGTTTGTACCTAATTTTGAAAAAAACTATGATTACTTCATATGATAAGCATCTAGAATTATCACAACTAAGACATAACTTGAACTGTAAATCATAATACCCAAATCCTTTCAAAAGTAAAGTAAAAGCGAACAAAAAGTTATAACATTTTAGCTAACAGTTATAAAATCCAAATTTCTTAAAATATTTCATTGTGGGCTATTTTGTTTTCTTCTATCTCTTAAAGCTATGGTTGCAAACAAAAGCTAGAAAATGAATATTATCTGTCTTCTAGAAATGGTAGGGAAAACTTTTTTAAATACAATAACTTGAAACTTTCAGGCAGTCTCCAAGGCTTAAAAGATTTGGGATTCACGTTGATGTTATTGAATTAATTCCACTGCTACACATCAGCATGTTTATTTTCAAGAATAGTCTCATATGTAAATATGTATTATAAATATGATGCATGTAAAAAGTTTTGCTATTATTATATGAGGAGATTCTGAAGCTACTATGTTCTGAGGTTACATTGATGTATTATTGTAACTGTTCATAAATAAAACTAATCAAAAGAATGACTGTTTTTAAAATAATCTACTTTGAAGGAAAACACAGTGGTAAAGAGAACTTGATCAGTGTTGATAATTCAGTTTTGTCTGAAGCACCGACAGATGACCTTTCTTTCCTCGATGTCATGACTCAACTGAGAACTCATTTTAATGAACCAGACTTACAGGTGGCTATTTCGTTAAACCGGTAAATGCTGATTGGTTTTATTATGTTGACTCTTGCCATTTACAATTTATGCTTCATTAATACCCTCCATGAATTACTTATGTGCAACAAAAAAAAAAGTGATTGTTTTAATTATTATCTTAGGTTTTGATTTTTTCACTGAAGATGATTGATATATTTTTCTTTCTTATTTATATTTATCTGTTTTTTTAATAGATGTATATATTCACTTCAAAGTTACTGCTAACAAGGTACTGGGAAATGCTTTGAAATAATCATCTACTTACTGTAAATAACACAAATAACTTTTTTTATGTCTTAAAGAATTATTGTAATCTTTTTCAGCTATATAACAATGCATAATTGTTTTGTTGTTTCAGATTTTATAGTGGTCTTGTGGTTCTTGCTCGGAATGGTATGGTGAAAAAAGCTGTTCGAAGGAACATTGAACAAGCTCGTCAAGGAAAGAAGTTTTTCCAGAGTTATCTGTATGTTGAAAACTCCACGGAGACAGATATGGCTCCTTATATTTTTCCAGTGATAAATTGGATATCAAGAAGAAAACAAGCATTTAAATATTTGGATTGAGTTTGTCTCTCTCATAATATATAACTGTAAAATTCTCTGAGAATTAATATATATCATAAATATCATATATGAGATGTCATCTCAGTGTTGCTGCAGCGAAAAAAAATGAAAAACTGTTTTTTTTTTAAATTACCTAAACATTAATTAGATTCTTAATCATTTGGTTTGATAAAGTTGGAATTATTATAACTGAGAGCTTAATAATACTAAAAAAATTGTAATAACTTTAGTTTTTGTATTTTAAACATTACACTTCATTGGTATAAATATACTGAAGATGATAAAAACTATGCAGGTAAATGACTTCTCATTGTGATAGAATTCCTCCTTACAATTTCTCAGCTTAACTGTCTGATTATAGCCAACCACCCATTCCACAAAGGCCTGTTCTCGGTGTGTGGGTCATTCAGAAGAGTTAGTAGGCTTGCAGCCCAGTAGCAAAGCGGGTTACTATGTAAACACCAGAGAAGCCTTGAAACTAAAGCTAGGTGATATTTAGTTCATGCACATCTATATAAGTCCCCTCATTAATGTACATACTGGAAGACCCTAGTAGAATTATTCTTAACTGGTACAGAATAACTTAAAGAAACCATGCTATAGGAGGTTAGCCAGACTGAGTTAGTCCCTCTTCTGCAGATGATTGACATAACATAGAATTTTGAAAATAAAAAAAAAATATTTGTGTGCATTTCAAATATTGTAGAACACCTCAATGTTTAATATTATGTGACATAGGGGTTTCAGATACTGACACCTGATTTTACAGTGAGAAAGGAATGATTGACAATTATATATTTTTTTATGGAAGATGTTTGGTACAGATATGAGGCAGAAAGCCATAGTGGCTTAGGGAAGAGACATTTATCAGCATGATTTTTAGATTGATGTCACCATTAATTCAATTTACTGCTAATTTATTACATTTATTAACATTCTCTTACTAAAAGGAAGTGTTTCCTAATATCAAGCCATGCTTAAATCTTGGCCAGCTGGTAATAATGACCCCAACTGCAGACAGCTGCATGTATTTGTTGCTGTCAACACACTTAAAACCTCTACTATTTTGAAATTATTTTTATTAGGTTTCTTAAATGTCTAAAATCCAAAGCAACTTACTTGTTATTCAGCATATTCTAAATGTTTAAAACTTGGAATTATTCCAGGGAATGCATGCTTAATCCATTTTACTATTTTAATATTCTCCTCTGTGCAGCCTACTGAAGTTTAGGGGTGTTAAATTGATTAGTTTTGGAAATAGTGTTGTGATTTGTACAAATAAAAGAAAGCAAAACAAACAAAATTACTTCACTTGCTTTGCAGGCCCCTGTCCTGACTTCGAGGTGTTGAGGACATCTCACATCAGGGAGCTCGAAAGGGAAATATGTAGAGCACCAACCTTGGTGATGACCAAGCAAGTTACCTGGGTACCATTAGGGATACTTGAGCAGTAAAGGTCACACCACAAGTACCCAGAAAATCCTTACTAGAAATCTTAATTTCTTTCAGGTGTGGGTAGAAACCCATGCCAAGGAGGTATGAAAAACTGAGTCAACCCCAGCTGGGATTTGAACTCTGTCTCCCAACCTTAGCAGTGCAGGTGTCTAACCTCCATTATTAATAATGTTACAATTTAGCTGCTGGCATTGATACAGTTGGTTAGAAAGTAATGGAATGTGTCATTGTGTGTACTGCAGTTTCTTTGTAAAGAGCAATAGTTTGTAATAAACTGCAGGGTTTCCTCTGATGCCTAATGGATGGACATGGTTTGTTTTCAATTTCTTGGTTGTGAAGAAACAGTTGGTTATGGAGGACTGCTATGAAATAAGTTAAATAAACATAGACATATTTTTTCACTTATAGAGCAGTAACAGTTGGGATACCGCCAGGAGATTGGATAGAACAGTTTGAAGTTTTCCTTACCAAAAAAATGATTGGTGAAAAACTGTTGGTGAGTAAAAGAATATTAATAACACATGATGATGGGCATGCATACGTTATCAAAGTCAGTGCAGCAGTGGTTAACCCTATACCACTGAGAGTGATATTATTTATATCTCTCTGTGCAGCAAAACCACCTCCATCAGATTAGATAAGCTAAGTGTTGGACCTTGTTTTTGTCGTTGACTTACATGTGGAATTGCTTGAGAGAGCAAGATAACCAAAAAAATTTGCAAGAATTGATGGAATTTATTGCACTCATATACTGTCAGTTCCAGGAAAATTATCAACTTATGTCAATGAACTAGAAATGCAGGAAAATATATATTAGATTATGATTATTAAATCTTCCATTTTCCTAATTAATGGTTTTTGATTTTCACATAATTTAAAACCCAAAAATTATGAGAAATATTTTTTTTCTTTAAATAGGTTTTTTTTTTTTTTTCCATTTGACTGTTTCATTGCATGTAATTTATTAAAACATAGTTTAGATGTAACTTTACTACTATTGTTTTTTTAATTTCATAAAATTAGGATTGGACTGCTTTTGTGCTGAAGTCCTCGTTTCAGGTGTGAAGTCACCCAAAGTTTGTAAGGGAGATAACTAACTGTGCGAATTTCTTCACCAACCTCCACTCCTAAATATTTTCTCGTTGTCAGGTGGCAGACTAAGGGGAAAGTAGAAATGGAAATTGGACAATCAACTTGTTATGTATTTGACTATTAAATTCTGGATAAGAAGCATAGAAGCTAATATATAACAGGCAAGATGAAATTTATAAAATTTACTTCTGGTAGGCTCCAAAAAATTATTGCAATATTTTTCATGAACATACTGGAGTTTTCTCATTATTGTTGACATTTCACATAGAGGAAAGTGAGACTCTCTTATTTTCTCATTTTCAGACTGTGATATTGGACAGATCATCAAAGAGTCAATTGTCACGAGGTATAGTGATGAAAATGAGGATAAGGCGAGAGATCTTAAAAGCCAACAGAAAACTGGGTTGTGCCTTAGTTAAATTTGATACAAACAAAGGCAAGTGTTTGTCATAAAACGTTTTAAGGGACTTGCATTTTTGTCTGCTAATAATTAAGAAAATACAAGGTGATCAAAAAGTAACTATGCAGTAGAGTATATTTGTAATCATTTTTGATTCTCCTCCTTGTGCTTTGTTGTTTTTTACTGTAGTTCCAAAAATGACCAACAGATGTTGGCACTAAATTTGCAAAAGTGAAACGTAATTTTTGTGTAATGGTACTTTAAAATGTCAAACAAATCTTTCTCATTAAGGAAGTGTATGCAAATAACAGTAAATACACCACAAGAGTTGAAAATGAGTTCTTACAAGAATTTCCTGATGCAAAGCTTCCAAAAAGGAATGCTGTGAGGGCATTGGTTAGGAAATTTGAAGATACTGGTTCAGTTGAGGATTATCTGCAATCAGGTCGGCCAAAAGTGTTGGATGAGGAGAAGCTGTTCAAAATTTCAGATGCAATGCTTCAGAGCCCTTCAAAATTGCTGTGTCAACTTTTTCAACAAGCAAATGTTTCATATGGGAGCGTACATAGTGCTTTAAAGGTGTCAAATTTTTACCTGTATAAAGTGGATGTTTTCCACTGCATAGTTTTTGATCACCCTGTATATCCACAATGCAATGTTGCAATAGCTGACATCTACTCAGAAGAACTCATCTAACAGCTGATTGCTGAAAAACCCACTAGGTGAATTTTGTAGATCCTGGTTGCTGCAGCAGCAGAAAGAGAAGATTCAGCTTATGAATAGACTGTGGAAATGCTCATTTTGTAATTAGTACACTCCTTTAAACTACTGAGGTTGATTTAGTTATTTTATTTGAATTTAGTTATTACAAAGAAGCAGGAAGAGAAGTGGCTATCTTTCCAGTTTTTTTTTATTTTATACACTGGTTCACACTGATGCTATTAATGGATATTTGCTTATAATTCAGTTACTAAAGAGACTAGGTGCATGTCACCACTCAACCTCATCAGGTGTTTCTACACTTGTAGATGATAATGACAATTGCATAAGTTACTAGAGTCTTCAAAACATTTCAACCATTTTATAAATATGTCCCATGGAAATTTGTAATTGTTAATTGCTGACTAAATATTTTGGTTTTACAGGTCCAGTATCCATTCTGGATCACTGAAGTAGTGAAACATTGAAGCTGCCACACCATGCAGCAGGGATATTTCAAAGATACTCCATCTCTTTTTTTAAAAAAAAGTGAATGCTCATCTACTAAAAAGATTAATTTTCTTTTAATAATTGACGTTTCTATTTTGTAAACAATTTTTTTAAGTCTCTCATCAATTTATATTTTATTTTATTTTTATTTTAAATGTCATGTTACTGTAGTGTTTAGTAATCACTCAGATGTATCTAATTGCTGACTTTTAAGCAGACTACAAAATTTTACTCATAAGACTTGGGCTATTTTGCTGATTTTTTTGAAAAAATACATGCAATTCAGTCTAAAAGAGTTTGTTCTTTCTTTTGTACACTCCTAACTGACTGAAGCAAAAGTTGGGGTATGTGTGGGTGTTTCAGTCAGAGGTGATCTCTACTCAGCAAGCAGGTTGGATACTGCCAACTTCAGAGAGAGAGAGAGAGAAAACGTACTGGAGAATATCCTATGCAGAATGCTGGTACAAAAACAGCAAGTGAGACCATACTACTAGTGGCTAAACTGTAGCCATCCAGGCAGATGAGCCCACTATGCTAACCTGCTGCAGAGAGTTAATGGTTTGGCATCCAAAATAATTCTTTAATTTCATGGCAGATCTGATGAAAACTTCACTGTATATTTAGCTTAACTGCTAGGATTTAGATTTTAAAAAATTAAATAAAACATTTTCAGTTAGCAGTAACTCGGTTTTTTAAAAAAAATTCTTACATGTGTGTTTAGATAAATGGCACTCACTGGAGGTGAGCACAACCCGACAGCTGTGCAGTATACTAGGGGATCACATGTATTCATCTCGTGTGCAGTCTGTTCTTGGAGTTCCACTACTCATTGAGCCACATGCTGCAGATGTTGGCCACCAGGTATGTTATTAGGCAGTGGTCATTTTCAAAGCAAATTCCTCTTATCTTATTCATTCATTTATCTATTTTAAGCAAGCTTTAAAAAAAAAAAGACACTTGCATGGAACAATTTTAGTTTTAATTTGATTTTAAAGAAATTTGTACTACTAACTTTTAATTTGACTGAAGCTAGAAGCAGCCTAGCTCTCCTATTGTTTACAGGGCTGGCTTTTGCTGCTCTCTTATTGCTACGCTGCCTGCTTGCTTTTCTTGAAATGTGTGCAACTAAATTTAAATAAAATGAAACTTGCTCAAAACTAGATCTATTTTTAAAATGCATAGTAATGTAAAAAAAAAGAAAGAAAGAAAAGAACGTGATAAATTAGGCATGGTGAAGATTTATTATTCATCTGATTATTTTCATGTGAGAAATAGGTAGTGGGTGCTCTTAGGTCTACTATTTTTTTTCCTACAAGCCATTCTTCACCGAAGTCATCTTATTTGCATACTTGTGATTCCACTGTACAGTATTTAGTTGGAGTTGCTTTGGAACAGGGGAGGTTATCTAACAGTGATAAACTCAATATTGGAAAGTTCATGCTTTCCCCATTATCTTTTTAGTAGTATAACAATTATCTAAAAAACTTTTGTTTTCTTACCATTCCCAATTTCCATTATGCAGGTTTAATCCTGAGAAGGTTGTTATGTTTCTGTTTTTTTTGGAATTGGTATTGAACCTGTTGCTTTGCATATCATAATTTTATCAGCACTTCAGCCCACTGTGCCAAGCAGATCTCTTGATGATGGCAACTAAGGATTCCAATATTGATAAGGTGATGGTAGAGGTGGAATGCTTGAACTAAACAAATTCTATGAATAATGTATCACCAGTATCATCCCATTATAGTTCACTGTTCAAACACACAATACAAATATGAGCAATTTTGTACTTCTGCTAAGGTTATAATAACAATGTACAAGATATTTTGTAGTTATTTGAGAATTTGTAGTTTTTTAGTGTAAGAATTATTTAATTTTTTTTTTCTCTTTTAAAAAATTTTTTAAATATAGATTCTTCCTTGCAATCTCAAGTCTCAGCTGTTTCAAGGTTCTGAATGCCTGTCCCAGCAGTTGCCTCTTCACTTGCACCGGGCAAGGATTGACCTGTCAGGACTGCCTCATCCACCAACAGCTGTCTCCCTTCAGGCTCCATGGCCACCTTTCTTCTCTAAGACATTACAAAAGCTTGGGCTCAACTATAACTTTGAAATCATTTTTCAATCCCAGCTTGAGGAAAACCCAAACTGAGTGTTGAGGTTTGTCTTGTTCCATACAATTTCAACTGCAGTGCTGTAGGCAATGTATGTGATTTATTTGGTAATCGTTGCTGATGGCCTCCTGAGGAAGTCTACAATAAACTAAAAATTTTGTGAACTCTGTTTTTGTTGTTTTTTTTTATATTATTTCATTTTGATAAGCAAATTGGCTACATTATGAAATTATGAAATAACCCTGGCCAGCCCAATCTTTATTTTTCCAACAAAAAAAAAAGCTATTTTTTCAATGCATCAAAGAAATTATTAAAATTTAACTTTTAACAGTAATTAAAATTAAAGAGGCAAATGTTAACGTTGTAAACTTGAAGTTTCTTTTTTAGTAAGAAATATACGTTGACCGCTTTAATATTGTGGAAATTTTAAAAATAGAATCAAAAAGTTAAAAATTGTGATTCTTGTAGTTTCATACTCAAATAACTGTCAGTTTTGCAAATTACCGCCCTGCTTTATCCGGTACTGTGAAGCGGAAGCAGCCTTGTTAAAATCTTGCCCAAAATAAGGGGGTTTACGGTACCCCAATCCACTCTACTCATGACAGATGTCGAGTTCGACGTCTTTTAAGAGTAATTTCACTTTATTACTCAACACAGAGTATTTGTAGTGATATTGAACACCTTGGCGTTCAATTACAAGTCTCTAATTCATAATCGTATTGCTTAACTTCAGATGTAATCAATCATTAATGTGCCTAAATTTTGATAACTTAATTAAATTCTTTAAGCCACAGTTTTGCCAGAAGGAGCTTAAAAAAACCCTGATCATTTTAGGGTGATGTACTTCTGGTGAGCACACAAGTGCCAAAAATGAGTGATGATGGCTAGAACGTATGTAATTTTGGATATAATATATAGCAAATCTGTGACGGGGCGCACAACTGCAGGTTTCCATAGGGGCCTTCGAGTAAATATCAACCACAGGAAAGTAACTTTAAAGATTCTAATGCGGGTTTGTTGTTGTTTTTTTGTTTTTTTTTGTAAACACAGTTATCGGACTTGGGGACCCGACTGCGCATGTCAGGGGAGTGACGTAGCGGTTCTGGGGGAGTGACGTGTCTGTAACCTGGGTTTGTTTGTCTGTCTGGAGACAAAACTCTGAACTCGTGGAAGAGGCGGGAGCCGAACCCCTCCCCCGGTGTGATGTAAACTTCGGACATGGTGTACGTATCAGAAGGTAGGTGAGAGGGGTCGACTCAGTTGTCCGGACCAGGAACTGTCGCCGGCGCGGGGTTCCTTTAATTCCAGACAGTGACACACGCACTCGGACCCCCTCCCCTACCCCTGGGGGTTCCTTTAATTCCAGACAGTGACACACGCACTCGGACCCCCATCGCCTACCCCTGGGGGTTCCTTTAATTCCAGACAGTGACACACGCACTCGGACCCCCTCCCCTACCCCTGGGGGTTCCTTTAATTCCAGACAGTGACACACGCACTCGGACCCCCTCCCCTACCCCTGGGGGTTCCTTTAATTCCAGACAGTGACACACGCACTCGGACCCCCATCCCCTACCCCTGGGGGTTCCTTTAATTCCAGACAGCGACACACGCACTCGGACCCCCTCCCCTCCCCCTGGGGGTTCCTTTAATTCCAGACAGTGACACACGCACTCGGACCCCCATCGCCTACCCCTGGGGGTTCCTTTAATTCCAGACAGCGACACACGCACTCGGACCCCCCTCCCCTGGGGGTTCCTTTAATTCCAGACAGCGACACACGCACTCGGACCCCCTCCCCTGGGGGTTCCTTTAATTCCAGACAGTGACACACGCACTCGGACCCCCCTCCCCTGGGGTTTCCTTTAATTCCAGACAGTGACACACGCTCTCGGACCCCCCCTCCCCTCAGACTCGCCATTCGGAGTCGAGAACATTCTCTTCATCGTTTCCCCTCTTTCCTTTACCCGGTCTCACCCGGTCTCACCCTCACACAGTCAACCACAAACGACCCTAGAGCTAAAAGCGGTGAAGAAATACGCATTAGATGACTCGACCGCCTCAGCCCAACATCGGGTGGGGGGGGGTAGGTGCCTCCCTCCCTGTCTGTTAATGTCAAAGATGGTAAGTGAACCCCCCCAAAAAAAAACAACAACAGCATTCGTTCTAAAGTGAGATGTTTTGTCCTCGTTTTACTCATCTTCACCTGGGAGCTGCTTCCTTAGCAGCATTCCACACCACCTCTGTCGTCTTTGACCCCCTCCCCAACATCTCTCCTGAAGTCAGTCAGTCTCTCTGGGTGTAAACCGAAGAATGCCCGTGTGCTTCCTGGTGAAGAATTCAAAACTGTCTTTCTGAAAGAAGTAAAAATATATATATGTATATATGTATGTACCTGGCACGTTTGAGGGTCCCATCACCAAGAGGCAGTTG
Source organism: Nautilus pompilius (assembly GCA_018389105.1). NCBI lineage: Eukaryota > Metazoa > Mollusca > Cephalopoda > Nautilida > Nautilidae > Nautilus > Nautilus pompilius. The sequence goes on along the minus strand of JACATO010001136.1, from coordinate 279,995 downwards.
TTTCAATGGCTGCTTTGGTTTGATTTGATGACTGTGTTAAAGAACTTGGTCATCTTTTGTTTAAATTCTATTTCCCATCGATGTACAGCAGCTTTACTACTGCTGCCACCATCCTGGTGTTCTGTTTGATCAAATCTCTCCCCTCCCTCAGATTTCTCATCTTTGATGGTTTTTGCTGCTTTAATGTTTTCCTGAAAAGACAAACTTCCCGAGAAGGCACTTTACGAGATCGTGAATTAAGTCATAAGCTGCGCGGGTCCTCCCTTTCCAAATATCAGTCGATTGTGGTGGATGCATGTAAAACTGATCGGTAACGTAAGATCATAGGATCACTGAAGCCTACCTTCAAACGCTCGAAACCAGTGACCATTTCAGAGTTAAACAAAAAGTAAATTTTTAGTGCCGAATACACATCTAAAGCCCTTACTGCTGTCTCCACGTGTAGACGTGTCTGATCAACAGGCAGTACTTAACATCACAAAAACTATTTTCATTTTTGTAATTTTTGTCAAAATAGTAGAATACTTCACTACACAACTCTTCCACATCACAAGCGGAAATTTTAGTAAAAGCACTTCAAGCTCTGCTGGCAGCTGGGCTTCCTGTAAGATAACAGGCTGAGTTTTTCAACTTCAGCACTGATTGATTTTTACTTCTCATATTCAAACTGGTATTGTCTTTGTCGAAGACAGCTCGGTTACTCCATGGCGCATCATGCAACGTGGAAACCTCACCGATTTTATTGAATATTGCAATATGGAAAAAAATCTCATTTTTTTTACAAAGTACCTTTTTACTGAAAATGCCAGTCTTCCAAATGAAAGCTACTGGCTGGTTTTTAGGTTTTAATTCGGTGCCCTGTAGTTTCAAAATTGGTCGCAGCGTACACCTGGGCTCTGGCTGCACCCCCTTAACCATGTGAGACAAACATTTAAACACACGCTCAGCATGTTTCGTGTTCGATAACCACAGAAATTCATTATCCATAGCCTGCTGGAAATAATCACCGAATTCCATATTCTCGCCATCATTCTCTTACAACAAAGAAGAAACCAGTTTCACTAACTGTGTTTAAGAAAGTGGAAATATTAAGCAGAAAACAAACTCGTTGGAGACTGTCTTCAGAGCCACTGCTTAGTTACTTGAGTTACTCTCTCTCTCTCTCTCTCGCCTTTATCTTACTGGCATCAGTAACTTCACGACAAGTCCCATTACTCAACAGGTATCCCACGCATGTTTCATGTACTTGTGGTGTGCCGGGTACAGTCTTTACTCAGCAGAGTCGTGTAATTAATCCTAGGAATATACACTAAGTGAAATCTAACCATTTCTTTTAGTAAACTGATGACTAAACTGGAGACAGATATTTATATAGCTTTCCTACAATCATTGGTTCATGTTGTGCTATACCCTGTGTATGTCAAGCATGGTTAACATTCCCTACCTTAACTAACTTTAATACCAATGCTATTTGTGCAATAATGTACAGTAAATTTCTAAACTTATTTTACCATTTAATTAATTCCCTGTTGTAATTACACAATGGTATCGTATATATTTGAATTTGTTAATAAAGGAAAAGAACATAAACCTGAATATTTTATTTTCTATTGTTGTTTTTTTTTTTTATTTTTTAAAATTTCAATATAATATTTTGGGTGAACTTACCAGTACCAGTTTTTTTTTCTTAAAAAAATTCTTTCATACAGAATGAATTTGGTCCCGAGCCCTTTCGTAAAAACGTGATTTTACCGTATTTTACAATCTGACATGCAGTCTGCATCCCAAAGTTATGCCCCTTTAGTTTATTCATTTGATATTCAAAATAAAGCAATTTTGTGAAAGTTATAGAAAACTTACTTTTTATATCTGGTTTTGGTGACACTGGTGGAAACTATTGTGTTGATCAGCCAGGCTCTTTGATGATCATGGATACCTGTTCTTTATTATGTGGCATTTCGCATCCAGTTCATCCTGATGGGCATAAGACGACACACACTATCAACTGGAAAAGAAAAAGAAAAAACTCTGCAGCTTGCTTTAACTTGCGTGTTTACTTAGATATGGTTTGCTGTAAAAAAATAAACAAATTTACACATGGTCGTAAATTATTATTTCTGGGATAGCTACTAACGAGCCTTAAGTTTTGGCCTAGATACTGAAAATTTTGCTGAAGTTACTACTTTCAGTTGTTTTTTTGTTTTTTTTTTTCCTTTAAGGTAATGTCCTGGAATCAAGGTCACCATGGCGACTGACCATTGTAACCGATGTGTTTTGGGGTATTCTTAATTTTGTTGTTTTGTTGTAAGTATAGAAATCTGATATGTAAATTTTGTTTTTTAGCTCCTAAATATGAAATAATTAAGGGAGATAATAGATTGCCTGTGTGTGTGTGTGTGTGTTAAATTGTGAATTTATGGTAATACCTTTGATCCTGGATAAATCTTTTACCTTCAGCATTTCATGTATTTGATGGGTGCAAGAGTGACCAATAAAATAATAGTGGTAAAAGATGTACATGGAACTGTCTGAAGAAATAATTGACAGATTTTTTAACCTTTTTGGATGGTGCTTTCATGGGAAACCTCTGTACTTTTACTGTGACATGCAAGTATTTTTTTCAGGATTCTGTGAAACATTAAAGTTGTTAAATGCTTTCTTTCCACTTTTGCATTTCAGAAGACTGTTAGAGCATTAGCAATTAATTATCGGTCCTGGTGAAATTTCTGTCTTTGGGTATGCATGCTTATTGGCTGATTGTGATCAGTGGGAAAATAGAAGATTGGGAATTTCTCTGCAGGCTAACAAATGAGAAATAATTAATAGAGCAACATATTTTCATCTTCTAAGGGCTTCAGTGAAGCAGCACTTTGACTGTAGAGGGGGTTAGGTGGGACCAGTGACTTGTATTTCTACTGCCATTTAACTCTAGCATTCATGTTAAGACTTTTCTATCTGGTGAATGCGTCCTGCCATTGCCAAGATAAGTTCATGCTAGATAAATAGTTGTCTATAAATTGCAGGAGAGGGTGTGATATGAAAGTGTTAAAATTGTGTATTTTTGTACCAGCATAAATTGAAATGCTTAAGTCTTCATTAGCACAGCCTTCAGGGTTGATTTTAAGGAAATAGCTGCTGCAAAAATTTCAGATGTTGACTTTTATTATATGAGAACAGGTTTGGCTCTGCTTTGTTTTTGTAGACGAACATGGATTATCCAGGTTGGTACTTTGCGTGTAGCTGGAAATTTTATCTACATATACATACATATAATTCTTACATTTGTGCTTAATTCATCCAATGATTTATTTACTAACATATGCACTTGTTTTGTTTTCCATCTTCTGCAAATTTTCTTGAATGACTGGAATTTTACTTCAGCTTCCAAACATTAATTTCAGTGAGTATACTTTTTGCATCTTTTATTTGTAAGAGTTCTATATGGATCAAAGCAGAGGTTTAGTTAAAGCATTCTCCATCACTTAAATAGTAGTAACTGGCTTCTCTTGGTGACCGGTGATGTTAAGCTGCAGTAGGCATTTCTATGTGGGATTGTTTCTTTTAACTAACGTTTCAGCCCATTGGTCTGCTTGATTGAAATTACTGTGTAAACTCATCGTGATGTTTTGTCATGTGTATGTATGTATATACATACATATACATTTCCCAAAAAGTCATGGTGATACACACACACACACACACTTAATAAACTGATTTTATGATATTTGCTACATTTTGTTGGTAAGTACACAATAATGGTTCTGTTTGTTTTGGAAAAAGCAAGAAAAAATATTAAAATTATAACAACTTGCAGGTTTTGGTACAAGTAGTCCAAGCTGGTCTTGAACCCACAGCCGCACAAAAAGTTAAAGAAAGACTGTGACTTATTGCAGTAAATACCTACTGCAACTTAATATCATCGTACACCTGTGCAAAACTAAACCCTGATGGAGACAGGGCTAAGGACTGACTGCTGAAACATAAGTTTATTGGTTGGTTCGGTTACTACTAATAAGGTGGCGATTGGAAATGCCAGATTAACTCTCTACTTGTAAATATTGCATAATTTTCATATCTATGCTGTTTGTAATTTTTTCTCACCAACTGCTGTATTGTAGCAGTGCATTGTGTTTAAACCATCAGTTAGTTGCATGTTAAATTTTTAAAAAATAATTAATACTTAAGTCTTTGCTGTGTAATGTATGCTCCCTGTTAAATTGATTTTTTCCAAGAGAAGAATACTTAGCTTCTTTGAAATTTTACAATTGATATGCTTTGTAATACAGTGCCCTGTTGTTATAATTTGACCACACCCAAAAATGAATGTATCTGACTGAAATGTGTGTGTTTCAGTTGTAATTATGTATATTTTAACATCTGAGTGGGTAAATAACCAATTGTGCACTATCACCATGTTGAAAACAGACAGATCCCACGTTATTTCTCCATTTACCTGAGATCGTGTTATAACAGAACGTGGCCAATGTTAGATATTTCCAAAGATCTCTACATCTTTTGTGGATCTGTGGCCAATATTATCATGTTTATCAGCTTGAATGTACACTGATGCAGCAGAGCAACCCAGAAAGCCTTTGACGGTGATTCCACAAAGAACATGCTGCCAATTACTAAGTCCCCACTCAGTCAAGATTCTCTTACTGATGTATCTCATGTAAGAGAAATGAGGTGAAGAATGGTGCAAACAGTCTTGGATGCAAATGGTATTGCAACACAAAATCCCTTGGTAAAACCCTCGAGTATTGGTGGTTCAGCAGTTCATGTCTGGAAGTTGCACTAAAGGAAGTTTTCATGCAGATTTGATGGAAACCTGGACCAGATTGTGGAACAGAGTCTTGCTGATTCATTGCTAGGTTGCTGTTAGAGGTGGCTTGACCAGGTACTAACATGAAGAGTTTCAGACTGTTCATCTTGTCTCGTCTTGTTTTCTGCAGCAGGTTAATATGTCAGTATAACTGCAGGTGACCAAATTATTGTGGCTTGACATGCATGTTTAATGTGCATAAACAGATTATTTACAGAAAATATTTACTGGTTTATAAGAGTTGTTTAGCTTTTTTGAAGAAAATGTAAATGTTTGATGACTAATTTTTGTATGTAGCATAACGTATTTACAATTAAGTTTGTTTGTTTTTTAAATATTAGCCAAATGGAGGTCAACATGGAAACAATTATTCAAGCGATTACAGACCAGGTGGTGGGTAAGTATCAATGTCTTTGGAATATTTGATGTATTGTTTTCTCTTTCTAGATAGATGTTAGGAAGGGTTCATTCAAACGAAACCTGGTCTGATACAATTATGACAATTTTACTTTCACCCACTCCCTAGTCTAGTGTATAGGGGGTGGGGAACAAACTTCTTTGAAAACGTATTCTCTTGTTTCTGAAGTGGCAGGAAGTTCTGACGAACTGCTTGCTTAGTCACTTGCTCCCATTGACATGGATGGAGAATTGCAACCGGTGCAAAGCTGCAGCATTTTTTATCGCATTGTCTCTGTTAGGATCACACTCTCTCTCTCTTTCCTGTGGCTGGCATGGTTGTCTACTGATCTGGTGACAACTTTGTCGCATTGCATTGGCTCATTGGCAAGCATTCTCTCTAGTCAGGGACCACCACCACCAATCAACATAGATGCAGCACGAAGGTTTGATTGCTGACAAGTACAAAACAAATTTACTTGTGTTTGGATTCATTTGTCTGTCTGTCTGTCTGTCTCTCTCTCTCTTTCTCTTTGCCATATGGTACAGTACCCCATATAACTATCAGAATCCTGCATTAAATACTGGATTTCATTAGTTCAGTCTCCCACTCTCTAGAGTATTTTTTACTTCAGTGCTGGCAGCATTCGAAATTACTTAGTTTTGGGTACCAGTGTAAATCAGCCTGGAACTGTTGAATGTTGATCTTGGCTGTGCTTTTATAATTGTAAACCCAAGAGACAGTTAGATAGACATTTTACCACCTCCTGTCTGACTCAGCTGCAGATGGCTCTCTCTCATTTTTTTAAAAAAAAAGATATATTTCTCTTTGTGAAAAATATAAACCAAAATAATTTAAAAATCAGGTCCTTTTTTAAAAAATCTTTGGCTCGTACTTGCATTAGGTTCTTGGTCAGTCTGTTTTTTAACTGTTGAGTTTGTTTCGTTGTAACGTTTTAAGATCTGATTTTTTTTTTGTTTTTGGATATCTTTTTTTTTGTTTTTACTTCCTTGTTATGATATCAACAGTGTGAAAAGCAATGTCAGCCCCGAGATTTATAAATCCAGTATCACATGGAAATAAAGGGTCCATCCAAAGTTGCAGAGAATGGACTAGTCATGTGCGGCTAGTTACACACAGCAGTAGCGCCATAGTGATGTCCATTAGCTTCCTTGGGTTTTATTGCATACCCTCTATGGTGCTTACTATCTGTACTTTACCATTCCACGGGTCAGTAGGAATTAGCAGATGGAATCTTGCATCAGTACCGGCCAAAAATCATTTCCTGCTGTGTATTTGAGGTCAGGATGGGTGGGTTGCAAGCAAACTCTCTACAAAATCTAGTGGGCATGCAAGTATCGGGAACAGTCGCTTTCTATGTGGCAAGGGCAGATAACTAGTTGAAATTTTCAAATACGATCCTACTTTATTAATTATAATTTGTAAAAAGAGCTGATTTGATGTTTATCAATCTGGATGGCGAAGAGTTGGTGCCATTTTGCATGATTGTATTTTCTTTTAAAAAAAAAAATTATACAAAAAAACATGAAGCTTGATTTTGCAATCATTCTTTTCATTCATTCACTCACAATCTGCTGCTTTTTATTAATAAAAGATAAAATGTTCCCCATCTGTTGCTCAGGGATACTCAGATTGTGTATTGATTTATTAAGAATGGATGATATAGAACACACATCAGCGAGGCTTATTTGAAAAATGATATCCCTTGTTATTACCCTGTATTCTTCTGTTTCAATTAAATTTTTAAAAAAAAAAAAAACTTTATTATTTGTTCTTATTTGTGAGAGACACTAGTGATAAATAAAATGTAATTTCTCATTAACACTTGCTGTTTGTTTGTTTGTTTTAAAGGTGTCAGTTTAAAAGGTCCAAGAAAGTAAAACTTGACTAACCGAGAAGAACTGTGTTTTTTTGCTTACCTTTAGTTTGTCATCTCTCCTATAAATGTACATACAGCGCGGGTGAGAATAAATTGTTTCCAGAACCACAATAAACTCAGTTTGTTTTTTTTAATTCCTGTGATAAATTCAAACTGATTTTATGCAACACTGAGAAAGTCTTGAGAATCTATAACGTTAATTTTACAGGGGGAAAGATGTTGGGCCGTGTACGTAGATTTTTCGGTACAGGTGTCCGCGTTATCTCAGATCACCCTGCTGACGGTTAACCGTGAGTTGTTTTTGATTTGAAGATATAAAAAAGAAAAATATTCACACCTACTGATTTTAATTTTATTTGTAGTGGTTTTGGAAACTATTTATTTTGTTAGGTTCTGATAAAAGTTCAGACAGTGTACGTGTTTAGTGAGGTTCAGCCAGAGCTCTGCTTGTGTTTTTCATCTAGTGATAAACTCCCAGAATTCATGAGTAAATGGCGCTTGTCCGATATTTCTCTCTCACAAAAGAAAGTCCTCTGGAGGAATTCCCTGAACGAGAGCTTCGGTTTTTCCTCGTTTAACATATCTGAAATAGGAAAAAAAAACTGGTTAGCGATGTACACTTGCACATTCTAAAACTGAATTATCTGGAATTTGATATTCATTGTAAGTGTACTCTGTTGTGAGAAATGGTGACAAATACATGAAACTTAGTCTTATAAACTGGGGTTTGTTTTAATGTTTATAAACTCAATGCCTAACAATTTTTTTTAAAAATGTTTTTCAGTCCACCACCACCACCTGGAAGGAGAATGGGTGGATTTAGAGGTGGTCCAGGTGTGTATTGGTTTTTCCTGAACCATTTTAATAGAAACAAACTTTAGAGCAATTTTTTTGTTGTTTGTTGTTTTTTTTTAAGATCTTAAAGATTTTTGAGTGTACACACACACATAAGATTAACAAACTCGTGCATTTATTATAATAATAGTGTTGTATAGTACACCAGGATACCCTTGGAAGGGGGGGGAGATGTTAACTTGTTTGAAGTACCTAAAATTGTCTACACTGGCTGGCCACCCTATTAGGATCTATACCTGATAACAGATTAGATCACCTTTTGCTCCAATAACAGCCAAGACTCAAGATGCTGAAGGTGTCCAAAGGGTTATTTTCCCATTCAGTTATTGATATTGTATACAGGGTATACTGACGCAGTGGATGGGAGTATTGTCATCTTGGGCGGTGGCTGTCTCCATCAGGGTATGCATGAAGCATCTCTGGATGTAATTGATAAAAAATGATAATGAGGTAAGCTTAGGCCTTTGTTCTGCATTTTAAATGGCTCAAGGTATGCCATCAAAACATGTGCCAAGCCACAACTCCACAACCAGAAACCTTGACAATTGGGACCACACAAGGAGTTGAGTGACTGACGTAGCTTTCTCCAGATCTCTCTCTCTGCAAAAAAGGGGCATCTTCACTTTTGCCAGTCATCCTTAATCCAATGTCTGCTTACACCATGAAACGTGTTTTCAAGGTGGTAACTGTGATCATTGTTTTAAATAATGGTGGTTTTCTGCCATAGTCCATTCATTATGGTGTTTTCACAAGGCCTTACTGGAGATGGGTATCAGTTGCCTTGTATTGAATGTGTTTGTCAGTTGGTTTATTGTTTGATGACTGCTGAACTTCTATCCTGCCTTTTTCCTCTTTCCGTGACACGTTTATGGCTGCATCTCCACCCCTCAGCTGACATTTTCCATTGCTGATAAGTGGACGAGGTCTTGGAGCAGCCCGCCACCTATACCGTCTTGGCCGCTGGAGCACTTGCTGAACACGCGCTCACTATCTTACCTTTTTTTCAAATTCTGTAATGTTTATGCTCTTTTCCCATATTGGACAGGCGTGTGCAGTCTATCCATCTAGGATCACCTGTCAAATCATGTGGTCAACCTAGGCCAGGCCCAAGCCTGAAGAGGTACATCGGTTTTAATAAAGTGGCTAGCCATCGAATATAGTTCAGCAGCAAATATGGGACTAGAACATATAAAAAAAAGAAAGTTGTCTGTTATTGTTGTTGTGATTATTACTACATAGACTAAAAGTGCTTCTTAAGAAAAGAAGTAATTCTTGGTCCCCTTAGTGATTTTGGAGTGACATTACTTTTAATGTCCTTGGCATTTATTTGCAGATTGTGCGAGTTCTATTTGTGTACAAACGAGTTTGGTATTGTTATAATGTTTAGGCTTAATTTTAAATAGTTTCCCTGTAAAATTTAAATCGCTGTAATAATGAAGATTTTTTTTTAACATTTTCAGAGTAGTAGTGTATAATTAGGATTGTGATGCTCACCTTTACTGCTCACTTCACAACAACCTAGGGATATAGGTCTGAGAAATCTTGCTTTGAAATGTGGACTGTTACTCATTCCTGCTTTTAGCTACCTATTAACTAATTTTAATTCATTTCCTGCCCCCTTTTTTTTAGCTGCTATCTGTTGTCTACAGATATCTCCAACTGTGTGTAAACAGGGTTTGGGACATTCGGCCAAACTGCTAACCATCAGTCACGTGTTCCGGCATTTTCCCCACCCCACGCTAGACACGGTTTGTTTAACGTTTCATTTTGTGCCAAAATAAGCTAAACAAATCGGGAGGACTAATCAGAAAATGTGCCATAGCAGCCCCCTCTTAGATAAGCTGTCTCTACCCAAGAAAAAAACGATAAATGAATGCCGCACTTCAATGTGTACACAAACTTGGAGAGGAGAAGTGCATATCGCGTAGATGCTGAGGCGAGAGAGAGGCTTGCTTTTGTGGCATTCATTCCTAATCGCACGAGGAGGCAGAAATTAACCTTTCCCCACCTCCATCCCTCCTGCACAGATTATTTTTCAGAAAACAAAAGCTTAGCAGGGGAAGGGGCTGTTTCTTTTATTTATCTTATGAAATGTTTAAATAAAATTCTTTGACCTTCTGTTGTATGATTTAAAACTATTTTTTTTTTTTTTTTGTTTATGTACCTTGCAGGTGCTCCCGGACCACCTCCCATGGCAGGCGGTGGATGAGGAAGGTAAACACCCGCTACTGCTCTGCAAGTAGTGGGTGGCTTCCCCCGTTTAGACGGACTGGCACACGAGGTGTTTGAATAGTTTTGGACGTTGTTGAATGCGTGCATGCTTGGATGATCGGGTGTTGAGAAGCATTTTGTGTACACCTCCTGAGCAGTCTGTCTGTCAACTTGGTGGTGGGATGTCTTCCACACTGATGTGCAGTGATGTTGATGAGCTAGCCAGAAACTCTGTGGAGTTGGCTGGATCTGATGATGGCAGGCATTTCACCACGTGTCAACATTCTAAAAGTGAACTCTGTTTTCTTCGCACATGTCTCAATGAATAAAAATCTATTATGTTTGCTTGTCGTTTCTTCTTGTTAATTGAACCTAGCAAATATGCTGTTGTAACTTGGTACACTGTTATTACTAATTATGTTTATATTTATTAAATCACCATATTTTTAAAAATAGTAATTAGAGACACATTACCTCTTGTATTTAACTTTCCTGTGTTGTGTATTTCAAGGATGCATTGAAAAGCTGTTAGCCGATTGCTATTGACCATTTGAAAGTTGTATGCACTAGTATCCTGCTGCTTCACAAAACTTAAGTAGTTAGGAAATAAATTGCATTTTTGGGTCATACAAAATGATATTTCACTTGTCCCGTAATCCATAGGTTGTTGGGGCACCTCTGAGAGGTGTCTAGGGCATTTTACAACCTGGTGGAACCCTATCCCTCCAGGTTGAGAGTCAAAGTAAATGTAAGTGTCTAGAAGAGGGCTGTACAGCAGTTTTGGGCCTTTTGGCCCTTAGCAGCACATACCTCCGACCCTACCAGGGATTGAACCCGTGACAAGGATTGACAAGCAAACTTGTTACCCACTATGCCACAACACCACCTAACACGGTACTACAGCATATAAAAAAAACAAATCTGCTTTTTTTTTTTTAACTTTAAACATCACCAGATTGTTTTTGTTTATTATATTTCGAATAGTGACTTATTTTCACCAAAAAAAAAAATGAGAAAACTCTCTACCCAATTTCTCTGATTATTATTCTCAATTTCTGTTGTATTTTTTTTAAATACTCGAGAATTACCACCAAATAGGTATGCATTGTTAGCCGAGTTTAGAAAACAAAAACCGAATGGAAAACTAATTCTTGTGGAACATTTTACCTAGTTTATGGCAAGACCGCTGCAGCTATATTGTGTAAAGACATTACTAACAATTTAGTTAATTAACTTGTATGTTGTGCTAATCATTTTAAATGTTAAGAAAGATTTCTAAGTTTTTCTTTTTTAAATGATGCTTCATTCCTGTAAAGGGGAAGATGTGCTGAGCTAGACATGTAATATCAATACGTAATCAGGTTTATAACCTTCATTGGAAGCCCATTCACCAAAATACTTTCCTAACAAAGTTTTGATAGATTATCTTAGATTTCTATTTAAAAAGTAGCAGCATGGATGATATGGAAGAACTAATTTTAGATTACCAAGTTATTAAATCTTGAGTGATTAGTTTAATATCCTTTTTACTCTATTTTTTTTTTTTTAAGTATGTATATACTTTATTTACTATGGGAATTGACTATTGATGATAAGAGTGCATGATGGAAGAATTAAAACAACACTGGTGTGTGGTAACTGGCAAAGCCCACTGGGGAAACGAGGGGCTGCCATCATCATATACTTTATTCATTTGCATGAGTAGCTGCTGTCTATATATATATTAGTCCCCATAGCATTCACAATCTTTTGACTGGGGTTGTTGAGGATGAACTAACTTTTAAAATTATTCCCGGTGTTAAATTTCTCTCTCTCTCTTGTATTAACCCATTGCTTTAATTTTCTATAATCTTGAAGCTTGCTTTTTATTTCCCACTCCAAAATGACCTAACCATCTGATAACGCTAAATTGACAAACACTTTACCCCTGTAAACGCTTCAGGAGAGCTCCTTTTGGGCTGCCGTGGTCGCTTTAAAGAACTCTTGATGCGCACAAGTGTTTAGCAGATTTGTCACCTGATAAATATATATGCGGAATAATCGCACTACGATTCTCAATTTATGTTGGCTGGTTTTTGCAGGCATAAGCTGATTCCGGAGAGCTAGGTGTAGAATGCACGCCTCTGCTATTTCGTTTGACTGAACTGTTGTTGTAACTCATGAGTTAGGAAAGCGAATCTAGTCCAGATTCCTATACCTTTTTCTTCTAAAAGGATATAAACACAGCTGGCTGGCTGGCTGGCTGGAAGGTGCAGTAACAATTATCAAAGGGACATAACCGGTTATTAGACAAGAGTTGCTTACGCCCCCTTGAAAGCAAAATCTGACAGCACCTCGAGGTTATTAACCCGTGATACTTTTTAACAATAATAATAATTAACGTATTGTGTTCTTAATCTTCCGAAGGACTTTGTAACCTCATCTGTTTTGTGTTGTTTTTTTTTAATGACAATAAAGTTTTACTACTATCGACCCCCAAAACAGTGTTTTGATTTTTTTTTTAAAATAGTTGAATGAGTTTTGAAAAGTCTATTAAAGACGAGTTGTTGTTGTTGTTGTTGTTTGTTGTTACCTTTATGCACTTCACGCTTCATCGGCTGCTTAAAGCAAAAAACGATTTCACAAAGAAGTTTTATATGTAATGTATAATTATTGTTCAGAACCCTGGGGTGTGTCTGACTAGTATTCAGATTTTTAAGTTAAGAGAGAGAGAGGGGGGAGAGAATTCACTAAGTAGTTTGCCATCAGTGGGTCGGGGTTGTGTTGGCGCCGGACCGAGTTAATCGCAGTGGCCGAGCGCCAAACAGTTTGCGATGTTCTTCGCAAGCGAGCAGAGCGTGAACTCTTTTCCCAGTCGCCGTCGAGTAAAAAGCGTTGGAAGGGAGATAACTGAGATTAGTACCGTCTCGTTCCGACGTTGGCGTTGTCTGTTGACAGCCCCCCCCCCCCTCCCCAAAAAAATGTTTTGCTTGATGATTACCACACGCGGTGAGTTTGGAGTTTAAGATCGTTAAATATTTAAAATAAATCTCCACCCGCTGTGAAGGCCAATTAGACTCTTCGACCTTCCGCTGGCCCGTGTTGTCGACCGATATTTCTGATAAACCTCATCCTCTCAAAACACGTGGAGTCAAAAAAAAAGGGGAGGGGCAGAGATTTCCGATCTTGGTATCGCCAAATTACCAGGGATGATCAACATTTTTAGTGTAGGAAGAAGAAAAAATACATCGGCCGAGTTCTGGAAGAGAGCGATATTATTTTAATTTAATTAATCTCCTGAGGGGGGGGGTTTATTAAAATAATCTCAGGTCGGCGAAAATGTATCGGGGGGAAGATGGCGAGGAGACGGATATGACGGAGATGCAAACTTTAGAAAGATTCTTGGAAAAGTAAAAAAAAAAAAAAAGATAAAGAGAGATGGGAAGAGGAGAGAGAGCGATGGGAAGAGGAGAGAGAGAGAGATGGGGAGGGGAGAGAGAGAGAGAGATGGGGAGAGGAGAAAGAGAGAGAGAGATGGGGAGAGGAGAGAGATGTGAAGGGGAGAGAGAGAGAATGGGGAGGGGAGAGAGAGAATGGGGAGAGGAGAGAAGAGAGATGGGGAGGGGAGAGAGAGAGCGATGGGAAGAGGAGAGAGAGAGAGAAAGAGAGAGAGATGGGGAGAGGAGAAAGAGAGAGAGATGGGAAGAGGAGAGAGAGAGAGAGAATTATCGATAACCGTGAGAGTGGGCGGTGCCGGTTTGTTAACCCCTCAACCACTGCGACCAGAGAAGAATAGTCTTTTTTTTTTTTTTTTTTCCTTCTTTTTGGCCTGGGTCAATCGTTTTAGTTTGTTTTCCAAGGAATTCTAATTAACGTATTGTCGTTTGGGAAGAAGGGGGAAAAAATGCGATCTGATGTTGTGTTTTTTTAGGTACCAGAAAAACAGGGAAATTAAATGTTTTTCTTTTTTGCTGTTGAAGGTTTGGTGAATGTAGGCGACAGCATCGTGGTGGGGTGAGGAATCTCATACTATGGCCCTTCTGTACACGTACCCCAAAAACCACGGTATTTTGTTGTTGTTTTTTTTCTTTATGAGATGTTCGAGATGATGCTGCCGTTTCTGCTGGCAAGCCGAATTAAAGCTGACTCTCCGCGCTGTTGGGTAGGAAATTCTCCCTCCGATAGAGACCTGGTAACGGAATAAGCCGAGCGCTCGGGCGTCTGGACAGGTGACTGGTGCGGTGCGTGGCAACCCCCGTCCAACCCTGACGAACCACAGCTCGCGTTGGCCACGATCTCTGCGGATAAGTAACGACGGCAAACCTGGACTACGATTATGGACAGAACAGTTAAATAATCGCATTCTTCTAGATTTAAAAAAAAAAAAAATGTATTACTTTTCTTTTGCGGTGTATCACTAAATAAGAGGATCCGGCGAATGCAACCACTCTAAACATGCTCCGAGAAGATATTTCTGGAATACTTTCAAATTAATACACAATCACTTTTGTCTTTTGTTCCTATCAATTAACTTTCCACATATATATATATATATATCTTTTAACCTACAACTTGGCAAACTGGAGAAACTGTTTTGTTGTTTTTCATCCAATCCGCATCGAAGATTTATTCATTTCCTTTATCATCTTGGACGACGCTTTCTTGACAGATGGCGAGATAGTAGCCGCGTTCGGCTGCGATGTAGGCCCCGAAAAATCGCTAAACGAGCCGGTCTTTTAATGGATTTTTTTTTTTTATTATCTCGTTTTATACTGCATCACGCAATCGCCGTCCGTTGTGTATCTCCGCCTGTTTACGGAAGTGGAGAAACGCCGCCATTTTGGTTTGTTTTAAATTTCCGCTTCCGGGGTTGCGACGATCGGGACGGACCGATTACTATTTCTGGTTGATTTCCGGCGAGATTTTCTACATAGATAGATGGATGGATGGATAATCGCTTGTTCTCGCTCTTCATGAGACCATCTTTAGATTAAGGAAAAGGAGCAAATCTGGCTTTGAGTTCCAGACGTGAAAGTAAAAATGTCGATAGTTTTTTTTTTTAATTAACCCTTTAATATAAAAAATACAAAATGGAAGTTATCAGTTGTATTTCGAAGGTTTCGTATGGAAGAAACTGGAATAATTTTAGTACAGTAATCTAAGGCAGTACTTGGTGTCGTCGGAATGTGTGACGTCATTTCTTCTACTTTCACTTTAAATGGACTCGAACACAAAAGATGGCGGTATCTTAAATACTGGTATGAAAACATTTATGCATTCGATAATTTGTGGGTTTTTTTTTTTTAATTTTACTTGTCAAACTGATTCATAAATAGTACTAATTTATGCAAAGGCTGCTCTCTCTAGTATTTTTTGAAAGTTCCTTTGAAGTCTTAATTTTAAGCGAAGGATGGAAGACTGTTTAGAAAATAAATGTAATACACTAATAAAAGCATTAATAATAATAATAATAATAATAATAATAATAATAATAATAATAATAAAATAATAATAATAATAATAATAATAATAATACGCTGGCTGGCCAATTTATTAGAACCTGCGTATACCCTCTCAGACTTGGGCCTGGTCTGAGCTGCAGATGCAAATTAGGTTGACCACATGACGCGACAGGTGATCCCTGCAGCCTCTATCTATGACTTGGGCAAGCCCTTGCGCACTCTGTCCATCCGCTATGGGGAAAAGCATAAACAGTACAGCGTTGACGGTGGGGTGCAAGTCTAGCAGGTGTCAGGGTGGCCAAGACGGGTATTGTTGGTAGGCTGCTCCAAGGCATCGCAATAACGGAGGGAAAAAGTGAAGAAGATGTCTGCTGGTTGGGGGGTGGGAGTTATCGAGACAGACAGGATAATAGAGACCAACCGGCCCCAAACAACAGACCAAATCGTGAAGACATCAGACTGAGGAGGATCGGCTTAAAGTGAAAGTGGTCTGACGAGTCACGTGTCACTATTTTTTTTCTGCGCGGACGAAAGACAGATTTTGAAGAAAGACCCGGGAATCGCTGGATCCCCTCTTGTGCGGTCTCAACTGCCCTGGTGTCTGGAGGTGAAATCATTGCTTGGGGGCGTGTTCTATTGGAATATCCTGAGGTTACTCGATCTTTTCGGAAGGCAAAGCGAGCGCCAAAGATTACCTCAGCATCCTCTTCGATGAAGTACATCTCAGCCGTCGCCCTATGTACCTTGATGGGGAAGACTAGTTCCAAGAGCCTTCGTAGTTTGAGGATCGAGACGGAGCTTCCAGGCACCTGCCATGGCCACCACAATACCCGGTTCTCAATCTATGCGAGCATCTCTAGACTGAAAAACGCATCCTCCATCGCGATCCTCCATCTACTTCCTCCACGCACCGCGTACAATTGTTAATGACTAATTGGGGAAACATCTCTCAGGACCGCCTTCCAGTGGATTCCATGTCACACATCACGTCATGGCTGTTTATTCGGGCAAGCGATGTCCGAACCCGTTATTAGGTACAGATCGTAATAAAGTGGCCAGTCGGGGCACAGGTATCGTGCTGTACCGAGGCCAGGTGTATGTTCTGCTCTGATACATACATATTCTGAGAAAAACAGTAAACTTTTTCAAAAAAAAAAGTCATTGCGTTACTTGCCAACAAATTTTGCTGCATTTCATTTTAAACTGTTTTTTTTTTCTTCTCCCGATCTCGATTACCGAGTGAAGGGTCTATAATCAGTGGAATTATGCATAAATAAGAGCAAAAAATTAGAATGTTGTCGTTGGTGGTGATAACCGAGTGGTGGCTACTTTGTTTTTATAAGTTAGTAGAATGAAAATAACCGGAAAAGAATAAGCATATGAAAATTAGAGAACAGCGATAAGATTAGTGGAAAAAATATTTTTAATTTTAATAGACAGTTTATCAGAAAGAGAAGAAAATATATATTTACAAACATATATGAGAGAGAGAGAGAGAGAGAGAGAGATGGAGAGAGAGAGAGAGAGAGAGAGAAGAGAGAGAGAGATGGAGAGAGAGAGAGAGATGGGGGAGAGAACCTTAAGTTATATTTTTAAACTTTTATCTCCGAAGTAATATTTCAAACTTTACTTAATCCAAGTAGGAAGAGAGAAAGAAAGCGGGCTGGGGAATTGCTTCTCGTGGATAAACAAAACTGTCAGGCTTCATCCGGAAGATGAAGAAGCTGCTACATCTCTCTGGTTGCATTTTTTTTTTTTTTTAAATGTAATTTCGCGATAATGTTTCTTGTTTAGCATTTTTTTCCTTCAGGTTAAGTCGCAGCAGAGCACAAAACCCGGAAATATCCTTTTGGAATTTTTTTTGTTCGTCCGCCTAAATCCTATTACAACACACGAGCTCATTTGGCGTGCGCGTGATTCGCTATTATCCCGGAGATTAGCCCGTATTTAGAGGACAACTAACTGCTATCTATCCGCCCGAAGCTACAGATATCTACATTTTAAAAACGAGAGATTTTCTACGCTTATCTTAGTTTTCAAGACACACGCATCATCTATTTTATATATATATTTGATGTATATGGTTTCTCCCCCGCTCAACACGACAGAACGTATTGATCTACCGAACGATACAGGCTTCTCAAACACCCGATCATTACAATATGATTCGTCTACATATCTGTAACAATACTCTCTTCATAGTCTGCATCGTATCGATGACTACCACCGAACAAGGACTCCTTGGTGTTGCCATAATATAATGTTGATAGAGGGGGCATGGAGTTCCTGGCGCAGATATATCTGCTGTAGCTTTCCACGCAACTGACATTTTGCGTGTTGGCTCGAAATTCATTAAGGATGGATAACTGTTCCTCAAGTGCACTTGACTGGCGAGAAACACCTTCGTGTTTCCCCTGAAAACCGCTGGACCTCTACTCGTCCGTCTCCCAAACTCGGAACTGAAAGTCGTTGGCGGTAGCTGCCACGAAGAGGCACTGAGCGAGAAAGTCAATAGTTTTTACCTTCGTCGATGACTCTCACACACACACACACACACCACACACACACACACACACACACACACACACACACACACACAAAGAAAGTCCTGACACCACGTACTCTTGACGTCAAATGTCTTGTAAATGTCATTAAAGGCCGACTGACCAATTACGCCGACCAATAAAGGTGAGGTGTTGACGGTTAGTTAATTTGTTTTTTTCCTTTCAAATCCTGGTAACTGGATGCCTTTCTATTGTAGATAAATACAGAACTTTGCAGGAAGAATTATATAGATCTCCAAAACATTTTACACAATCTTTTTTAAGGAATGACGTGTGTCTCCGAGCGGTAGGAGGTGGAGACAATCGATGCCAAGGATGTGGGATAGAATGTAACTGGTAGAGTTTATTGTCCAAGCGATGCAATATGTGACCTGACCGGTTGCATGTTATATATAAAGGGAAAATGTGAGAAAGTTTGCTCATAATATATATATATATAATATACATGACATCTTTCATCTGGTTTGACTTACCGAATATTTTTAAAGATTATATATATATATATAATATATATATATATATATATATATATATTATATATATATTGCATGTGAACCATTTTTTTTCCAGATTCTGTTTTTACTTTCTGATAAGTTAATGGACAAATAAGCGATCAGAAATCAGAAAGACGTAAAACCGAGTTGTTGCTTTAAAAAAAAAGAGAGAGAGCTTTTTATTTCAGCTGGAACAGATTCAGACGAAACTCCAAAGCGAGCATTTTAAAGGAACGGTACTGCTACTATCGATGGTTCGCTTCCAATGCTATAATTACTAACCGAAAATTATCAGGGAATTATTAATTAAACATACCTGCACTTCGCACGCGACTTTGTGCTTTATGGCTCTTTTGAAGTGAGAGAAGAAAGAAAGAAAATTAAGTAGCCAAATTTATATACAGACCTATTTCGTGTTTTAAAAATGTAGATAGATGAGCCGAATGCAAAGCCTCTAGATTCTGGTGTGTTTTCGTTTCGTTTTAGAGATTTCCTGTATTTTATTTAGAACCACGGGATTCCCATAATGGAGATTGGCTCAGCCGACGAGCCATTCTGCTTCTGAAAAAGGACCGCTGACTTGATTCCCAAGAGCGGAACGATGGTCTAGTGGTAAACTGCTAAAGTTGAGGACTCGAGTCCGACTCCCAGTCGGAGAGTCGACTTGGTTTGTATAATTCTTTAACATGCCCTTCTCCGATAAACTACCGCTTCATCTCTAAAAATGAGGAGATCTTGTAGGAAATTCTGTTGAAGCCGGAAGTGATGTGGACTCCGCGTGGTGCAGTACAGGTAACGCCCTCTAGCGGATAACTGCGACGTTACGCCGCCCCGCCAGAAATGTCTCCCGTCGCAAAAAGTTATCGTCGTCGTGCAGTCTGGTGTACGACACCACTACAATCGCCGCATCTTAGCAATCGGTCGCGTAGAGTTGACCTTCGCAATTTTGGGCTGAAATATGGGGAAACATTCTGATGACGCCTCGAGTTCTTTGTTTCCGCGAATTATTGTTTTTTGACTGACTGAATGAGTTGTTCCGGGTTTTGGCATAATATGGCTTGGAGTTCATATATATATAGTTCGCTTTCCTTTTTTTTTTTATAACCCACCACGAGAAAAAATGAATATATTTGATTGTGGGATCACTTGAGCGAGAACTTGCTGTACTCGAAAAGGAAAGTAGAAATATGAGAGAGTGAACTTGCTGTACTCGAAAAGGAAAGTACAAATATGAGAGAGTGAACTTGCTGTACTCGAAAAGGAAAGTACAAATATGAGAGAGAGAACTTGCTGTACTCGAAAAGGAAAGTACAAATATGAGAGAGTGAACTTGCTGTACTCGAAATGAAAAGTACAAATATGAGAGAGTGAACTTGCTGTACTCGAAATGGAAAGTACAAATATGAGAGAGTGAACTTGCTGTACTCGAAAAGGAAAGTACAATATGAGAGATGAGAGAGTGAACTTGCTGTACTCGAAAAGGAAAGTACAAATATGAGAGAGTGAACTTGCTGTACTCGAAATGAAAAGTACAAATATGAGAGAGTGAACTTGCTGTACTCGAAATGGAAAGTACAAATATGAGAGAGTGAACTTGCTGTACTCGAAAAGGAAAGTACAAATATGAGAGAGTGAACTTGCTGTACTCGAAATGGAAAGTACAAATATGAGAGAGTGAACTTGCTGTACTCGAAATGGAAAGTAAAAATATGAGAGAGAGAACTTGCTGTACTCGAAATGAAAAGTACAAATATGAGAGAGTGAACTTGCTGTACTCGAAAAGGAAAGTACAAATATGAGAAAGAGAACTTGCTGTACTCGAAAAGGAAAGTACAAATATGAGAGAGAGAACTTGCTGTACTCGAAAAGGAAAGTACAAATATGAGAGAGTGAACTTGCTGTACTCGAAAAGGAAAGTACAAATATGAGAGAGTGAACTTGCTGTACTCGAAAAGGAAAGTACAAATATGAGAGAGTGAACTTGCTGTACTCGAAATGGAAAGTACAAATATGAGAGAGTGAACTTGCTGTACTCGAAATGGAAAGTAAAAATATGAGAGAGAGAACTTGCTGTACTCGAAATGAAAAGTACAAATATGAGAGAGTGAACTTGCTGTACTCGAAAAGGAAAGTACAAATATGAGAGAGAGAACTTGCTGTACTCGAAAAGGAAAGTACAAATATGAGAGAGTGAACTTGCTGTACTCGAAAAGGAAAGTACAAATATAAGAGAGTGAACTTGCTGTACTCGAAAAGGAAAGTACAAATATGAGAGAGTGAACTTGCTGTACTCGAAATGGAAAGTACAAATATGAGAGAGAGAACTTGCTGTACTCGAAAAGGAAAGTACAAATATGAGAGAGAGAACTTGCTGTACTCGAAAAGGAAAGTACAAATATGAGAGAGAGAACTTGCTGTACTCGAAATGAAAGTACAAATATGAGAGAGAGAACTTGCTGTACTCGAAATGAAAGTACAAATATGAGAGAGAGAACTTGCTGTACTCGAAAAGGAGATTTGAAATAATTCACATTTTAAAAATTAAATTTTCTCTCAATACAATAAAAGATTGACTCGTCATTAAGGATTCTCGGTTTCGAGGCCAGATGCTA
Source organism: Nautilus pompilius (assembly GCA_018389105.1). Classification (NCBI taxonomy): domain Eukaryota; kingdom Metazoa; phylum Mollusca; class Cephalopoda; order Nautilida; family Nautilidae; genus Nautilus; species Nautilus pompilius. Next base: position 258,699 of record JACATO010001136.1, on the reverse strand, counting down.
TCAGTTTATTCTTCTCAGTTATCTTTACTTGAAATAAATATTACGAGGGTCAGCTGATCAGTCTACCCGCTAACCATGTACTGCACTTGCTGAGTTACAACTGTCACGACCTTACAGTGCATGCGCCACACCCGGGGGTTAAATAAGTCGTTGACTTTGTCTGACTGCCAAAAACAAAAAAGGGGGGGTTAATCTCGGCAGACGTCCAGCAGCGGTTTTTGGTTTTCTGGTCAGGAGGCTCAGCCTGATGCGGACTCGGGAAGCCGACCAGCTTTCGTTCTGAGCGCAGGAGGCGATCCGGGCCGGTGGAGATGGCGTCTGGCGCCGACGTACCCCGAATACCGCCGAGTTCCGTTTTTTGTTTTTGAATAAGTCAGCGTTGACTAAGATGTCGATTCAAACAATTTTGAGACTCGGGTGGTGGGGGGGGGGCTTTTTAATATGTTCACTCGATTCCCGAGAGCAGCAATGAATTTCCAACGAGTCGCAAAAACAGGGTCTGGAGGAGGAAGAGCCCCCTCCGTCTGACCCCTTCAATGGCGACGCGGAACTGACAGTAAGCAGTTTTCCTGCCTCTCTCTCTATAGGTTTGCAAACAGCTGCGAGTCAGGGCCCCTTTCCAGAGGGGGGGGGGTGTACTGCTTTATTCTGTCCCCCACCCCGAGATCAATACGAAGGAGAGCCATTGTGGGCGACTTCTAAACACGGGACCCAGCCTCATTTCCTCCCATCCCCACCGTTTGTTTACACATTTTGCTTCAAGTTAACTACCTGCTGAAGAAAAAAGTCTCTTTGAATCGGGGCATAAAAGCTGAGTTGGGCCGCCCGACGGCGATGACTCAGATTAAGGGGGTTGCCTTCTAGGGGCTGTAGTCTTTCAAAGACGGTCGGTCGGTCAGTGGCCGTGGGAGATGATGCGCGATGCCTGTCCCCTCCGACACAAACAGACGGGGAGCGGAGAATGGCTTGTTGAGAGTAGAATTCGTCCCGGCAAGAACGATAACTCGGGAAATGCGGTCCTTGAACGCTAACAACTCATTGTCCCCCTATTATGCCGGGGACGAGAAGAATTATTGGTAGCTAAGAATCAGGAAATGTAGGACACGCAGAAGATAAACAATAATCTATAAAGGAAGGAAGATGGCATCACTGGGCAAATATTTTGTTTGGGGGGAATATTACAGTCTGTTTGTTATCCGCATTCGTTTTGATTAAAATGGGCATTCATGAGACGTCCACACTCACCTTTCTTTGTGGTAGCTCGTGTATTGGAAGTTAAATGGCCGCTGTTGGTGGTTGCCAAGGGTAGCGGGATTCTTCTCGCTCTTCTTCTTCTTATCCATCTTGCAATAAATTTAGAGAAAACTCAGCCAAACCTGGCAAGCATTTAAGAAAGAGTTTGAGAAAAAAAATCAAGCAAACACAAAAATGATAGAATCACAAATAAAACAAATTTTAAAAGCAACAAGAAAACAAAACAAAAAGAAGGGAAAATATCTGCAATAAAATCGCAGGCAACAAAAAAATTTAAGTGACTTCTTCAAAGAGCGAATTCAGCGTCTGAATAAGCAAGGATGGCTGGACGCCATCATGGCTCCTGCAAAGGCTCCGAGGGAAGAGACACGGCCGTGAGGAGAATTCTTAAAGTGATTAACGCCGTCCTTATTGCTTACGCTTTACGTTGATTTAAATTTATTCCGCTCATTAACATTTATTATTTTTAAAAAAAAAATATTTTTCCTGATGTCTAACGGTGCCGAGGTCACAGCTGACGTGTAACCCCGCCCCCTGGTGTCAGTAATTTCATGCGCTGGTAGGAGACGAGGACGTACATTTTATTAAAAGTCGAGTATATATATTTTTTTTTTTTAAATAAACAAAAATCATTAAAATTAGAGCTTCTGGTTGATGTAGGAGAGCTTCTTTTTCTTAATTTTTAAAAGTTAAAAAAAAAATTAAGACAAAGAGAATAACACAGGTGAGTGATACCTGATGCTGTGTGTCACTTTGACCCCATGTTTATTTCTAGCGTCAGCTTGGAAAGCGAAGCGACGCCGAAGAGAACGGGTGAGAACGTGTTTCAGTTCGCCAACTACGTGTTAGACAAGGAATGCTGGAACCGGATCATAGGATCTTTCAAAGATGGATGAGTATAAACAACGAGAGCGAGGCAAATTGAATATATTTACGCTATATTGCTGCAACCTTTACGATCGTTTCTGTAAAGATCGTCAGACGTGTCATCGTATCTTTGGTCAGAGAAATATGTAGATGTGATCCGGTAGAAACAAGCAAATTTTCCTTGGTACAAGAACATTAAGGAAAAAGACCACCATTTTTTTTTTTTTTGTTGCTTTGTTAGGGTATTTGTTTTGAAGGGAAACGTTACAAATGGGGCAAGAGCCCTGATTCGGCAGATGGTCGCTGATGTACGACTTTTGGCTCAGTGAAGCAGAATCTCAGCACCGACAAAAATTTCTCATCTCTATCCTAGCTTCTCTCTCTCTCTCTCTCTCTCTCTCTCTCTCTCTCTCTCTCTAGCTCTGCTCTCTCTCTCGTCAGTCTTAAAATAGCAGCTATCTATCCAGATCCCCATCTCTCTCTCTCTCTCTTCTCTCTCTCTCTCTCTTCTCTCTCTCTCTCTCTCTCCATCTTTCCATCTCTCTCTCTCTCTCTCTCTCTCTCCTCTCTCTCTCTCTCTCTCTCTCTCTCTTCTCTCTCTCTCTCTCTCTCTCTCTCTTCTCTCTCTGCGGTCTGTCGGCCAACGATGAACTTACCATTCTCCTTTGTTACCCTGCATAGAAATGCTACTGCTCGAACATTCTGAATTCCTTACTCAAGTCTAAGAATTTGCACACTTCACTTACTCGAGTTGTGCTCTGTGCTGTGTATTTACTCTTTCCAAATGCGGCTCTGCTTCAATGTAGATTTTGATTTTATATCCTCCTTGTTTAATTCCCGTTTCCGTGACGGCCACAAAGCACGGAGTCTAGTGTCGTTAAATCAAAATCTACCATCTGTTAAGACGAGAACATCGACCCACACAGATACGACTCGCTCTGCCGAGGGTGGCAAACCCGAAATATGTAGCGAGTAGCATCTCGTCGAAGCGGAGTGGATTTGCGCCCACATGTCAGGTGGCGACCATGTTAGCTCCGACTGGAGCGTCACGGCGGCATTTTTCAGAACTATCCGAGCCAGGATTATAGCAATTTACTCCAAACTCAAATACACTTCTGGTTTTAAATTATATTGCTCTCATAACCGCGTTAAAGATGTGAATGAAAAACACCATTTACACTTACGTTTAGGATCGTGATGACAGGTTGGCTAAACTCCACTCGAGATCGTTATTTCAATGTGAAGTCGCAATGTACCTGCACTCGGGTGGCTCTATTCCACACCATAAACGGTTGGTTTGGTTTGGTAGTCCAACCAGCTGACTGGCTGATCACTGATATTGAAACAGCGACTCTCCTCAAAAAGAGTCAGTTTTACTGTCATAACTTAATTTCTCTTTTATCGTTTATTTAAATATTAGTTTGTTGTTGTTGTTTTTTTTTTTAGAATTCGAAATTTATTAGTTTAAATGTGGATTAAATAAAAGTAAATGCAAAATAGTTTTAAAACTACGAGAAACAAGAAGCACGAGCCTGTAATATTGATAATTATTTTCTTCTCTTTTGCTTTTAGAAAACTTGTACCTGCTGGCAAGAGATGAGAATTACACACAATTTAGTCGGTTTTTCTCGTTTTAAACTGCTTTTCTTTTTGCTTTTTTCTAGCTAACACACAACTGTTGTTGTAGACAAAGGCCAGAATGTTTCGCGATACGTATAGGCAATAGGTGTGTGAAAGGGTTCGATAAGGGACAGCACGTCGCAGTTAATTACAACCCGCGCGTGGACTGGGGGGCGGGGCTGGGCCCTGGTATTTAACTCTCGGCCGAGAACGGACCTGCGCGACTTGTAGCTGAAGAAGGAAACGATCGGGATTTTAGTGGGTGCTGACGATGCTGGAAGATTCAGAGCAGGATGCGGTGGGTTGGAGATGGGATGAAGAGGTGAACGAACCTCTTTATCCGTTTTTCTTCTTCGTCGTCTTCCTTGCCCGCCGTGGTGGTGTGTTGTTGGATTCAGCAGAGAGCTGTGAGCGAGGCGCTCTCGGGCCTCCCTCTTTTACACGATACTGTGCGCTCTAGGGTTAGAAAGAAAAATAGCGCGTGAATACAGGCTAATGAATTAAGTGAACCTGTTTAACGCGAACGATTTGCGGCCGCGTGCATTAATGGATGCGGCACGTGTCTTTGTGCCGCTCTCTCCTGAATGAGAATGAATATTCATGGCGTCGTGATTCTCAGAAGGAAGAGAGCTCTGATCGCTCTCTTAAGAAAAAAAAAAAAAAAAAAAAGGTCCTCTCGCTCTCGCATCTCTCTCTCTCTCTCTCCTCTCTCTCTCTCTCTCTCCTGCTCTCTCGCTCTGGTACCAAAATCATATCTCTGTGCTGGCGTCATCATCTCTCTCTCTCTCTCTCTCTCTCTCTCGCTCCCTCTCTCTCTCTCTCTCTCTGTACCAACATCATATCTCTGTGCTGGCGTCATCATCTCTCTCTCTCTCTCTGTACCAAAATCATATCTCTGTACTGGGCGTCATCATCATCTCTCTTTCTTCTCCATTCCCCCATATCTCTCTCTCCTGTACCAACATCATATCTCTGTGCTGGCGTCATCATCCTCTCTCTATTTTTGAAATTACCCTTTCTTTTCTGGTATTCAATCGTCTTTTTTCAAACAGTAAATCAGTTTATAACTACAAACAAACTCATTAATCAGACAATATTTTCATATAAAAGGGACATAACTCCCACACTTTAGTAGACTTACTTTCCATTGTATAGTTTTTTATTTAACACATTCTGACCAGTTTACAATTCCTCTCTGATGTTTCCAGTTTTTGACAGGTTTACTGTTGAATATTGTTTTAAGTTACTTGTAACAGATCTCATTATCTTGCTCCACTCATGTGCCCAATTTTTCTTTTTTCTTTTAAATTTCTTCTGAATTGCACAGAGTTTCTTCAGTTTCTCACAGGTGCTGAAGACCTGGTGCATATGGTGAGCGGGGTGTGGCTATCTTGAATCATTGGTTTCCATTGGTGTCTATTAGCCAATCGCTACATGGGAGAGAAGAAACCTTTCAGGATAATTCCAAGTTGATCTTCTACAGGCAGTGTGCTTTGGTAGACACACAGACACTTGAACACAACAAGTACAAGAATTTTGGCTAAATGACACACACACACACACACCACACACACACATCCCACACACTAAAACATCTGGGCAAACCTCTCTGATCCTACTGACCACAGAATTATGTCCACCAGTCATCACACTACAGTTGTCCGACATGAAAGAAACAAGGTTGGTCCAGGAAATATCACAGGTGAGCAAAACCACCTGGATGTGCTGAAGATATTTTCCCCTGTTCCATTGTTACAAATAGGAATGCAATGAATCTAGTAGCTGCTCTGTCAGTAAAATATCTCACAAGGATGGCAAGAGTCTTCTCTGAGTCAGTGTCGTTACTCTTGTCACATGTAAGGGGAAATGGTTCCTTCCTACAGTGAATCACAACTTAATTTTGCAAGGTTGGAGCTAACGATCTCTGACCACCTGCATTGTCTCTGTACGACCACAGTGAAACTTCTGGGCTGTCTTTGAGTCAGGAAACATCATCTTACAGAGCTTGCTAGAATGGTCAGCACGTTGAAGGCCATGTTGTGCTCAGCAATGGAGTTGATGAATAGAACCTCTGCCCTGATAACAAACACGACATCTGTTGTTGGGTTCACAAAAATGTGAAACTGAGGAGGTGGTTGTCTTTGCAATCTGGGTGGTAATGTGCAATGTTGTCTGACTGTGCTTCTACAGGTCATTCTTGCCACCACGACTAATGGTAAAGGTTCTGTAGCAAATCTGGAATAACACAAAAAGAAACATAACAATTTCAATCTTAATAAACAAGGAAGAATTTTAAATTTGGGCAGGGGTTCCCTTGGCCTGGCCCTTTAAAAAAATAGTTTAAACAAAAACAATAAAATCGTTTATGGATAAAACATAATCAACCGAGAATTAAAGAATTTCGTAAACATCAAGTGTAACATAAAATAGGTCTACCGTGGAAAATGCATCTGTTTTCAAAGTACATTTGGCCACCGAAGGAAATTCCTTTTCTCAAGATGTCTGGAATGTGCACTCGTAGCATTTTCTCTTCGCTTTTGGTTGTGTGATAGTCATGATGTTGATAGTAATTGATCTTGACAGAAAATAATAGTTAAATCTTTTCTGTGCCAAAGAAGCCATTTTAGGTAATCATGCTTAGTTTAGAACAATAAATACGATTGGTCATCTTATCTGTATAATCAGTTTTCATTGGCCAAGTGCAGCCCGATTTCTGGTATGAATCATGTGTTTATTTCAATGGTTTGGCTATAGAGAGCAAACGATTGGCTGATTTTTACCGGGAAATTTGAATGTATAAAAATGTTCATTAAAGTTACACAAATCGGTAGACTTCCAGAAAAATTAAGTGCACATGACTAAAATGGGTAGAAATGTCCAATTTGCAAAGACCCGGTCAGTAGATCGGTTCAAGGTCATAATTCGGGAGACTGCCGCCCATGTCGGAGAGTTGGCCCGTTGGCTCTAGTGTAGCTGCAGACAGGTACATGAACATACCACCGGCTGTAAGTGACTGTTCCCACATGAACCGCTAACTTAGATCTCACTGTTTACTAATTTGACTTTTATAACTGCAGGAAACAATGGCGGTAAAAATATCTGTGGATTAACTAATAAGTAAATATTAGAACTGACAAAAGTCTTCATAAGGAATCAAAACAAAAAAAATGGAAAACTCACCATGAGGAACCTCACTACTGATTATTAATGTTCTTGAAGAAGAAATGAACATCTACATATGGACTAATTTGTACCACTTCTGTTCAATTTATTTAAAAGTAGATAATTTTCAGTTTATTTGCACTGGCTGACTAAAATTTTGGTTTCTGTGAAGGAGTCATCAATCTTGTCAAAACTATATTCTTTATATCTGTTACAATATTTTTATTTAAATAGTAAAATTACTTTAATTCTATTGTTGATTCTAATTTTATTTTAAGTTATGAAAATATAGGGTGAGATATATAATTACTTTGTTAAAATCCATCTTTCTCTTCTATGGAGAACATCAGCAAAAGCCTTTTCAGTTATATTTTTCTAATAAATTTAAATTATCCACATAAAGATTTATGTTTAATCATCCGAGTTTAGAAAAAAATGAAATGGAGAAGTTGGTCTGTAACTTTGCTGTCGGTTGATTGATGTTTACTGTCTGCCTGTTGCCAACTTATGACACGAAAAACAGTGAAGTGTAGCCAGATAAAGAGACTTTTCTTTGGAGCGACCAAATCTTTTAGTTTGAAATTGAAGTTATTTGTTCACTTAACTTGGTTCACTCTCTTTGATAGGCTCATTAAAAGGGGCCACTTAATGTTTTTCTGGTAGATGGCACTGAACAGCAAATAACTTGAGTTACTCTTTTAAGTTAAAACAATGGAAAGTAAAATAAAAGAGAAATCAGAAGGTCTGGAAAGTACGTATTGGTGAATTGATGCAAGTGATGCACTTTTCTGAATCTGTTGGTGAGGGCCATGTGACTGCTGTTTAAAGTTTGGAAATAAATTAGAATTTTAAAAAGTCTCAATTCAGGTTGTGTTTTTTTTTTTCATTTTCTGTTAATTATTCGTGACATCAGTCAAACTCATTGGCCACTTTAGACCATTTCTAGCTGGATCTTGTGCTACCATCTGTTAATTAACAGCTGTTTATCTTATTTTTGGTGCCCGCTGTTTTTATTTGTTGAAGCTCACTGCTGTAACTTTCCCTCAAAAGACAAAATATAATCTAAATTTCTGCTTTTGCATTGATCAGCTCTGTTTCTGTAACCAAAGTGATTCACCAGTAGATGTGGTCAGAATATTCCAGTATTCACAAGTGGTCCAGTTTGAAGATATGAAAAGAAAATTGATTAAAGAACAAGTAGCAACAGAAGAATTGTTTTCATTAACAATGAGAAATGGATGAGAAAATGAGAAAATCCCAGCTCTCTCCTATCTTTGATAACACAGCAGCTTTCATTTGCATCAAACTCCTCTCTGCCACAAGTTCATGCTGATGGGATAGAATCTGTTCACTGTGGAACTTTAAACTACTACTAGCAGAAGCCATAATTGGTAGAGCTTTAATAAACCACCCATTGGAATTGTGAAGAAGATATAGTTGTATGATGAATACGCTTAATATTTAAGAACAATGAGATCTTATTGTTGTTGTATAATCATTGAATTAAAAACAGGAATTTATCAGTGATGTAAAATATAATAGATATGAATCAAAATGGCAAATTGGTTATCAAGTGTATAACTCAATAATAACAGCTTTGTTTCATGTGAAGTGGTTGTTAACCATTAGAGAAATGAAGGTTATTATGCATTAGCTTCCATCCTGTCCTGTCACTGTGATTTATGTTGATATGCAGATTAGCAGGAGTATCATTCCCACACTAAAGGTGACAAAAAAATGAGCCAAACATCTCAGGTGTAAACCAAATATTTTTGTTTTAAAGAAATGTAGATACCATCAGAAAGTCAAGGGTTAGTTTCCCATCATATTAGAAATAATTGAAGTAACAATGAGCCAATGTTTCAGCAATTGTTCCCTATCCTCATCCTCAGGTTTTAGTACTGTTTTGAAGTAAAACAATATTAATTTGTGGATGATTTTACAGCAGGTATTTCTATCTGTAAGGATTTGAAAAGTGGTCTAAGTTATTGTTGAACCCACAAGCTGCAGGTGGTTAACGTTTTGATGTAGTTTTCTATCAACTCTTCAGCCCACTCTAAATTATCATTCCTGTACTTTATATAATAATGCAGTCCCCTCTCGGCCAATCCCTGGGGATGGTGACAGGAAACGATTCCTGAAACACAGGTTCGTTAGTAAGATCAATTATGACAGATGTGATGATGGGAGAAAAAAGAATCAATCCTGTGACATTGTGTAAATAAACATCTCCAATATCTGACCATTCTGAGCTTGGACATCAACCGAAACCAATGGTAAGATGGCATAAAACCATCATAATTTACATTCGAAAGACAAAGATGGCTTTAGTGTCCAAACAAATGCCAGTGATGTCTTTGTAAAAGCCGTAGCTTTATCTCTGTGGTGTCAGTTTGAAGAAACTCCTATTAACTCTTTTAGTTGTATACCTTACCCATGTCTACTTTGAACTTTATTATACAATTTTTGCCAACCAAGTGAGGTAATTACTGAACATTTTGATCAGTTCAGCAGCAATGGCTACCATCTATTCAGACATATTTCAACTTTTGAGGCCGTACATGTACAGGTGAACGTTTTCATTGCATGTCAACAGACTAATCACCTGCAGGATGTTTGATCCTGATGAAATTTTCTTTTTAAATAATAGTACAGCCAAACATCGTCAATTTTTAGATCTTCCATTCTTACAACTAATTTTGGTCTCATCTGTTCCTTCAACTTGACACATTTTAGTTGAAGATAGACAGGAGCAATGTCTATTTTAATATTAAAAGAACAAATCTAGATGACAAATAAATAGCAATTATTATTCAAGAGACTGAATTTTATCAGATTTTTAATGTTATGTTTACTTTTAGCGATTTCAGTAGAATTAATGATTAACTTCTGTCAGCAAATATTCTGAATGAATCTTTTATTGGTAATATATTGGTGTTTTGAAAAACATCCAACACATTTCTATTTTAGATGCTCCTCTTGGTGTTCCACTTATTTCTGGATATAGCACAAGTACACCTGTGTATGAAAATTATACAGTCACTGTTACCTGCAGTTGGCAAGGTGGGAAACCAGGTGGTCAGGTAGAGCTGTCATGTCCAGGAAATGCTAAGAGGTCAGGGCCATCAGTGGTCAGTGTGAATGTGAAGGTATCAAGAAGAATGGATGGACAGAGATGTAGGTGCACAGGGACACACGTTGCTCAGAACTCTTCTGATAATTCCACTGAATCCCTAAATGTCTATTGTAAGTATTTATTTTACATGATTTCACTCATTTTATAAAGGATCTTTACAATTGTCATAATTGGTGACAGGAAAGCCATTTAAGATAAGTCTTTTAGTAAGTCTTGGTGAGTCATATTAAAGAATAGGTACAGTTAGGTCACAGCTGGTACAGCTGTGTGTATCTATGTTTGATTTAATTCTGAACTCAACATGCAAATAACCTGCCAGTACATGTTGAAAACACATTCCATTTGGGTGACATTATTGTAGATACTGTGGGAAAATGGTGAAGCACTTGATTAGGGAGGAAAGTGTGGGGTATTCAAAGTTGGCAAACACAGCAGAATCCAAAGACAACGGCATAGAGAACACTAGAGTGAGACCTATCTGAACAAGGGTCGTGTTCATGTTAGTGAATTATGCAACTTGAGGAGACTATAAGCTTTGTTGATTGGCCATGTTTGGGTAGGGAGGAATTTGTTTGTACTGAAGAAACTATTTCTTTCTGCAGAGCCCTGTCAAGTTGATCAGACATTCGGCAATAAAACTGACATTCAGTCAGTCAGTCTTTTCCATTTGTGTTTGTTAACCATTTTCATTCCACACTGATGCCTGGCTTTCTTGAAGAGCGTTACACTTGTTGAGTAGAGCTGTGAGAGGTTTGGTTTGTTAAAATTGCTCCAACCCCATATTGCAGGACATCATTGTGTGGAGTAATGAAAGTTTGCCCTTCTGGAGTGAAATGTCAAATTTTGTGCTCTTTGTCTGGACAACTATTGACACCATGTGACGTTTGTTATTTATTGATATTTATGACATTTACCAACATTAATCTCTTAAGTTATAGTGTGTACACAGGATTTGTGCTTTCCTTGTGGTACCTAACGACCTTACAACATCAGTATTGTATCTCTTGATCTTTAGCAACTTTTCAATTAAACATTTCAACATTTCTGAAGTTAAGTATTTGTAGTTTTGAAACTGATATCAAGTTAAAATTGTTTGATTAACCTTCTGGACAAACTTCGAGTTAAACAACTGTCCAATATACAATAAGGATTTTCTTTTAAAATTATTTATTAGATAAGCCAGATGTCTGGATAAGTTTGAACATCTCAAAGTCCGGGGATTACATTTGGATGAATATGACTTGTTACATCCGTGTAGATGGTTCACCATCAGTGTATATGTTTGGAGCATGGCAGCACAAGTGGAATGGAACAACAGTTCGCATACTTCCAGGCACCATCAGTTCCAGATCCTCTCAGCTCACCTCCTTTGCTGTGACCTACCAAGATTCTGGGACCTATGAATGTATAGTAGACAGTGGTGCAAATCCCAATGACAGATTATTACGAGTAAAGGTGACAGAGCAGGTAAAAATAAAATGTATGTTCCATATTAACTATTTGTTTTACCAAATCTGCTAATCACTTATTTCACTCTGTATCATTTTGTTTGATGAAAAACAAATTACACAGCATAGAAATTAGGTAACAACAGGCTTTACTAGGTCCTTTAGTGCTGATTGATTGAGAAGTTGTGCACTGTATAACCATCATCTTTACAGAAGATGTTTCCTGAGATGGATGCACTGCTATTCTGCAACACATTTAAAGAGGTCGAGGATTTACGATGGAGGAAAACATAAAGGAAAATGTTTCCACTGAATTTCTTTCATTGTGAATCTGAAATTTTCTTTATTGAAGATCATATGCAAAGATTTGTAATTTTGAATTACTTTCTTCTTAATCAATACTAACAAATGTTCTATATACTAACAAAATATCTATATGCTACCCTAATTTGGTTTCATTATCGTTGTTTGACAAAGAAAGAACAAAGGAGTGAGACATTGTTTTTGCCAAAGTAATTGCAATAAAATCTGCACCTTTCCAATAATTGATACTCTGTGAATGAAACAAGCAGACAATAAATCAGTTTTCTTTGTTATAGTCCATTTAGTAATAAAACGTCCTACCTTTGGTGGGTGATGTGATGATATCTGTAATTAGAGAGTGATGCCAAAGATAGTGTAAGCAGGTTCCAACTTTTCATGTTTCAGGTAGTCAGATTATTTACCATCTACAAGCACGTAAATGTGTAAGGACGAACACAAATATTTGCTGTTTGCTGTAGGTAACATGAGGGCTCTGCCAAGGCAATGTCTGACAAACTCTGTACTGGTGTTTGTTTTAGGGAAACCAGTTTATGGAAGACAAGAATACAAAGCAGAAGCTGGTGAAGGTTCCAATGTCACCCTGACTGTGCTGTTCTTTTCTTACCCTAAACACTGGAGAGTGATTTGGATGAAGTCAGATCGGGTCATCTCTACCCAAACCAATCACCAGTACGTCATGGATTCAGATCTGAGGGTCCAAGTTTATGCCAAAGATGTTTTACTAAGGGGCCACAAAGCCGTGATGATTATAGAAGATGTTGCTGACAGAGACTTTGGAACCTATGTAATCAACATCAGCAACTCGGAGGGATGGGAAACAAAGAATTATCATTTGATGAAAGCAAACAGCAAAGGTATTTGACTCTTACGTGAGATATACAAATAGACATAAATCTCTCTGAGTCAGTCAGGATTGGATTGGTCCGCTGTGTTTAATGGGGTCTAATTAAGGTAATATTTTACAGATAGAATGATATATTACCTGAGGTCTTGTTAGGGTTTGACAGTCTGGGTTAGATAATATTTTGTTATCTTTATTATCTGAATATGAAATATAATGAAAGCAGCCATCAAAGCGTAAAATATATATTTAAAAATAAACGAAAGAAGAATTATCTCAGGTAATTGTTATATTTTACACTTTAGTTATATGAAGTTACTAATAATTTTTTTACAAATGTCAAGCATTAAAGATGTTGTGAAAGTGAAAATAAGAAATCTGCAGGTCATCAGAGAACATTTACTGGCAGCTGCCAGATTCACAGAAACACTGTCACTAGTGAACTTTAGTCTTCATCAGTCCCTTTTAAGTTGCTGACTGAGGAAATAAACAACCACTTTTTAAATTCCTGGCCGGAATATCTACCAATTCTCCTAATTGTTTGTGAGCACAGAAGAAAAAGGTTGTGAAAGGATTATCAGCCAATATTTTATCCACATTTTGCTGAAATTTAATAAAAGACTTTACTGGTTTAACACTATCCATGTTCAGCTGACGGTAATAATTAGACTGACAGTCTATGTCCTCCATGATCTTTGTTTTAATTAATTCAGGTGCAGAAAAGGGCTACATTCAGAGTAGTAAGATACCTGCTGGAGCAGCTGTGGGGCTCTTTTTTGCTGGAATCTTTGTAACTCTGATTGTTGAGGGTCTTGTGATCTGGGTCTATAAACATCAAAGAGGGCGGGTCAATGGCAGAGATGGGGTACAGAAACCAAGTGGTAAGTTTAGAAATTTACAACTAAATATATATATTAACACTGGAACAAGATGTTTGATTATTTAAAATATGTGAATAATTTCACCTCATAGCAGTCAAATATCTACCTTAAATCATTCGTCATAGCTAATTATGTATGTGTCAGAGTCTGGAACATTCTAACCGCTTTTACCTGATGTGGCATTGATGTTTAGGGTCCTTCGCTGACACCTGCCATAATAAAGTTTTGCGTTGTGAGTCAAGGATAAGAAAAAGAAAACCAAGAGTTGAACTTGTGGTGACACCTTAAACACCTGGTGAGAGGCTGTAGTTTTGGTTCTACTGGCACCTGATTCAAAGAGATAAGCGACTGGTGCAGAAACCTTTGTGTCATCCTACTCTACTACATCATGACAATGCTCCAGGTGTAACTGAAGCTGTGACTGCTAGCAGTGATCAAGACATCATCCCAGATATCCGAGATGGGATTCAGTTCTGGAGAATAAGACAGCCATGGTAGCATACTGATTTTGGCTGTGTGCAAAAAACCTCAGATATCTTGATGTGTGAAACAAAGTTATAGATTATTGAACTATCCCACTGTGAGTCTGCACAAAGGGAGATAGATGGCACTTCAGGGCCTCATCTGTCCACATAAATCTCTTATATTTTGCTGGACAGGTAAAGGGACATGAACATTCAGCCATTGACCAGACATGCACAAATGAAATAGTTGGTGATGTCAGTAGGATGAAAGGACAACAAAATACAACCTACATTAATTTTTCTTTTGAATCAACATTGAAAATATTGATGTTGCTTAACTTACATTGAAGAGGACAGAAGAAGGATGTGTCCTTTTGAAGGACAGTCTGGCTATGTTGTCAAAGTCCAGCAGGGAAATGAAGTGTTTCCAATTTAAACAAAACCACCAACAGCAGCTGATGCTGAGTAATAACCTGCATGTTAACCAAAATTTACAAATCCCTCTATTGAAGAAAGGATACATAGATATTTAATTATTTATTGTGATTTAAAATCTATTTTCAGGCTTCTTTTACAGCCCTACAAGACTGTGAACACTGAATGTTCACATTAAACCACTAGAATGTATTATTTCTTCCTGGTGACTTCACCAGAGTATCTTATGTTGTCCCAGTAGTGATTGATACAATAATGTACATACTTTGTTGTGTGAACCTTGTTCCAATACTTTTAATAGCAGCAGTATATTTGATCATAATTTGCATCTTTTTCAGTAAATGATAATCAAGAAAATGTGGCTGAGTAAGTATCTTTAAATTTTAAATATAAACAGCTTCATTTGTCACATGACATTAAACCAAACACCAGCAGAGTTTATTGTTCTAGGAACAGAGATGAAATAAGAAGGATACTGTAATTTGAGGAAAAATATACAAACTGGTAACCAAACTGCAGACACTAAATAAGTAAAGGATCAGGAGAGAAAATATGTTCAGCAACAAGATGAGTTAAGTGACGAAAATTCTGAATATCAGACGTAAGCTGATGTTTGTTAAGAGATATTCACGTTCAATCAGAGATAATAAATGAAACCACACTAAAGATATAAAAGTTAAATAACTGATGAGTGTGGAATGGTTTGTGATCTCCATATCTACAGCCACATCCATGTTAGTATTTTTCAAACAGTAGCAATTATTTGTTACTTCATTAATATCCATCAGTCATCAGTGTTTTTCAAATTTCTGAAATGTTGTTGTTCAATGAAAATTTAGTGAGAAGTCATTTATAAACACAGGTGTACAATCACTGTGCTGTTTTATCATGGAGATGTTACTAACTTTCAGGTATGCAGATCTTGATCCCTCATCCTTGACAGGTATTGTCACAGGCCCTTATCAGGAAATGGTGTTAACATCAGAGGCTGGTTCTTCAAGTGAAGGACAAACTGGTAGGTCTGATGACACTGAGCTTGGTATTTTATCTGATCAGTTTTTTATTGCTGATATAATATTTATTATTTTAATAAAACAGCACAAATTTTACATAATTTAAAATCATTTTCTCAGAGGGTGATTGAGGTGTATATGAGATCATCACTCATGATCCTGGTCCATGCACCTGTCATTATGTACCCTGAATGTATTTGAAATACTGTGCCTTACATGTCAGTGAGTGACACCTTTAAAACCAGAGGTGCATATCTCTTCAGTAATAACAGTAGCATTGTTAATTTATCTCTCTAAGTAGAACTGCACATCAATAGACTATATACAGAAGTGTACCTGCCAGATCACCAGTACAGTGACTGCTGACCAACCGATGGCCCCGTCCTGTTTAATCTACTGGATTATATTGTAAACGATTAGTAAAACTCCGCAGTCACGTGCAGATCAGTGATGCGTATAAAGGGTTTTAATGTTTAGAATAAGAACATATTGTATACAGTGCAAGCATAAACAGGTGCTTGGAACAGGTCAAGAAGGGGGTCCTTGGTGGCTTACATCAGGTTAGCTGTCCCCAGCGGAGCCCCTTCTGCCAACGTCACTGATTGAAGGTAAACCAGAAACCTCCTCACTAACTAATTTTCGCTACCAGAACAGTCACAGATTAGTTATCTGTTAATCTATTACTGAGCAGATTATTACATTCTGACAAGTTATACAAGTTATCGAAATTGGAGATCTATCGATTGAAAAGTTCTGAATGACGGTTTGTGTTTAAAACAAACATTTAACGGTAAATTTGAATATTTGTTTGCAGGTTCAGCTTATGCCAATATAACGGTAAGTATTCTCACCATCTTTAATGCTTACACGTCACTTCTTTGTTGCCATCAACGACGATAGCAGTTTCTCATTTGGTGTCAGGGAATTTGCCAAAATTATGAAAGTTCACAACGGAAAAAAATTATTGGGTTTGTTGATTAACCAACCAACATTATGTAAAAAATGGTTCAAAGAGAAGTTGACTAGCATCAGTATTATTATTATTCTTATGTGGAATTGTTAATGAATCTCCTCAAGTAGATCAAAGATAATAATTATCTATGGGATCGTACAAATACCTCCTGTAAAAAATAGCCAATTGTATTGCCCACTATGTATATCACATGATCAAGTTTGATCAGATCCATGAAAATCTCTTGTGCATCACGTGATCGTTAGCTGAAGTTAGTCTGAAAATCTGAATACATGCAAAGAATCACACCAAGACAATTACAACTGAAAATGATGCCAGCTGCACATTCTACATCCTTACCCTTTGTACTTTAGATCTTAAAGGGAGTGTTCAAGTATTATTATTATTATTATTATTATTAAATATGAGAAGATAGGAAATCCACTTTAATCCTCAAACTAAGGTAGGAATATGAACACAGCAACATGATGAGCAAGTACAACAGAACAGGTTGTTTCAACATCTTTCCTTAAATCTCATTAACATCTCAAGTAAAATAGTAATTGCACATCTAAGAGAGCACAAACAACTA
The DNA here is from genome assembly GCA_018389105.1 of Nautilus pompilius. Lineage (NCBI taxonomy): Eukaryota > Metazoa > Mollusca > Cephalopoda > Nautilida > Nautilidae > Nautilus > Nautilus pompilius. The sequence goes on along the minus strand of JACATO010001136.1, from coordinate 241,710 downwards.
CTGCAGATGGGCATTCCTCATCCAGAGCTTCATTAACTGGGCTCAAGTAGCTCCCTTCAAACTCAGTTTTGTCTTTGTCGTCTTCCCATTCAAACTTGTAACTAAGCATATTGCGGGTCCCCCTGTGTACCTTTGGTACCATGTTTAACGAAATGTAGTAGGCGGAGGTGTGACCTGTCCTTGTGTTTAATTTACCTGTGATAATCAAGAAGAGAACCAATGATCTAAGGGGCCCCTAACTGGGAGAAACTGAATGTCTATTTATAAAAACAAGAAGAGAGCCAGAGATACTAAGAAAAAGTAATAAAGGAAAGTGATCAATAATAATAGTAAACACAGTTTACAATATAATAGATAAATTAAATTAAATACGTAGAATTATTATGAAAATATGTATCCGTTTATTGTTGTACCATTTAACTTTTGCCATCTTTGCTCACCATGTTTTGGCTTCAAGCTTTAACTAAAGATGACCTCTAATTCAATGTAATCTCATCATCCCCCCCTCTTTAAAACTGAAAATTGTCACCAATGATAACAACAAATGCCATATTCTCTTTACCCGCTTTAATCAGATTTTCAAACTATTAACTGGTGACTTGACTGAATGAAGAGATATTATTTAGTCTAGTATCCTGAAAGTCTCCATCTCAGAACTTTTATTATCTTTTCAGACCTTGGTCACAGTTGTGGGAAGTAATGTGTGTTTAACAAACATTACTGGTAAACAGGATCTATCTCCAGTAATTGCTGATAATATTAAAAGTTATGGAAATAAATTCCAAACATGATCGTCTAACATTTTGTTATTTTACTTTCAGGTCTGAAGACATCACAGAATTATTTCAAGACGAGGGATTTTGATCCACATTGATGGATAACATTTCGAACAACTAGATAGTTCTGGTCTTCAGGAAATATCTGATTGATTGCAGGTCAGATCCATCAGGAACTAGCAGAGTACACCAGCTGACCTATTGTGAGATCTACTTACAACCACCACTACAAAAATACATGGATTCCAGTCCTACAGTAGATAAAGGGTCGAAGTGACTGACCGACCTGATGTTTATTTTCTCACTGAACTACTGCAGAAATTTTTGTGATAGTGGCTGCAGCTGCTCTTCACCTGTAGTTCATCCATCTCTGCAGTCAGTCACGCTAACAACCTATGCACTTTATTCTGTCCACAACCTTCAGAACTCTGCCAAATGGCTGCTCACAACTCCACGGTTAATTTAGATTTCTCCTTTATTATAGAAAATTAATACAAATAAACACAACATTACAAATAAAAATATCGGTTTGTTTGAAATAAACAAAATCAATTTTTAAATTGTAGGTTTGGAAATTCTTCTTGACTGCTTGAGCTAGGAACCGGCTGCCAGTCCTGCAGCATTTAGCTCACAGGTGTGGAAGATTCTGTGAACTCGTTACCTGGGTAGTTCATCTTTTATTAAAGTAGCTACCACAATAATGGGGGGTACTGTGAAGGTTTACAGTCTGGTGCAATATCGTAGACGCTGATCATGCAAAGAAGCATTTTTTAAAGTGGTTTTCAAGGATTAAAGGATGAGAATTCATTGACATTGTACAATATGCTCAGCTCAGTTTAATCACTTTGATTTAATAATTTTTAGCCATTACTATTCCATAAACTGATCTATTGTTTTATAGGAGAATTGACTTTGTCAAACTAGTAATATTTTATCTGCTGTATTGTGTTTATCCAGATGAACAACAAACATCTTGTTTGTTTACATCAAACTTGTATCTGTGTTTTAAGAATAAAAAAGATTAAAATTGTAGAACTAATGTATGTGGTGGCATTTGTACAAGTTTAATATAAAGTTAGTAATTACTCACAACTACTGCCAGGTTATAACTGTACATCTTTATCAGGGGGATGAATCAGAAATAGCTGAAGCTACAGCAGCTGAGCTCAGCCAACTTCTTCAAAAATTCAGCCTCTGATTGGACAAATTGGTCTGTGTTTGTCAGAGAAAATTTGATCTGTTAAGATTTGGTTAACTCTGGTGTAACATCAACTTCAAATTTAATGTTTAGCAAATTTTCTCTTAGAAACTAAAGACATTGTTAATAGAAAATAAAAATTCCAACAGAAACTGAAAAGAACAAAATCTTCCACCAGGATCTCTTCTGTCCACACACACATTTCAGGAGAAGTGTTAAGGCATGTCAAATATACCTGATGTGACGCTGGAAGACATTGGAAAGGAGGAAGAGTTACCCAGCTGCATTAAACTGACCTCCATTGAGTCACAAGATCCTAAACTGACTGGTTAATACTTGGGGGACCAGGAAGTAACTGAGTTCACCTGATATGGATGGGCACAAAATGTGCTGACTATTTATCATCAACCAACTTGCCCAGGACTTATAATGACAGCTGACCTCATACCTTTGTGTTTAGCTGGTCACTTGTGTTTTGGGCAGTGTGACATCTTTAGAGAAAACTTCTATTCTACTTTGTATCCTTAACAAAAAGTAAACAATAATTGATTCAGGTTCCCTCTACTTAAATATCCAAGCTTTATTTTACATGAAACTTTTAATCTTTCCAATAATGAAGTTGTTGACTCTGACCATTTGCATTTTTTGTACTATCATTTCTTTGTACATCTGCACATTTTTCAACATGTCAGCTGTTTATAGACCAGCATACTAGGGTACAGTCACATACTGGTGGTGATGATTTCCAGTTTTTAAGTAAATTTTTGGTATTGGTTGTTACTTTTGGAGAAACATTCTGAAACAGATCCTGTATCTACCATACGGTAGCACACCTCATAGTCAGTTGGTCTTAAGTAAGCAGGTCTCAGTTGTATTTTCTTCTACTTTCATTATAGATCCTCCTTCCACCGTGACTACAATACAAGATCATCCTTGGTTAGAAAGTGGACAGGGGTCACTGACCTGCCAATCAAAACCAGACACAACAGAATATAGGTGGCTAAATGGTAGTAGCACTTGGTGGGGGGGCATGGTGGTTAAAATTCAAAATATTAAATTTTGGTAGATTAGCAGACTATCATAATATGGCTGTGAAGCTAACAGTAAATACAGTGATGTAAATCTAAGGAGATCACACTGAATGAGCATTAAGTAAAATTAGTATAGATTTTTTGTTTATTTATAAACCTAAGGACTGCTGTTTGATATGGTTTGTCTGATATAGGGAAGAAAGACATCTACTAAATATCTACAGAAAATTAAAGTTTTCCTATTAAAAGACAGATCAATTTTAGTTTGTTTATTTCTCACAGCAGACAACTGTCTTATGGTTGGCAGCACAGTTTGTCATCAGTTGCCACTGAACTGCATCAAGCATCGCATAATGGAAAATCACTTCTTCATCCAGGGTTTTATGCAATTTAAGTAATTTTGGCAGACTTCCTATCCTGACATCTGTGATAGTAAAGGGTCAGCACAGCAACACCTAAAACAACACAACACAGCAACTGTTTTCACCACATTCAGAATATTCAGAATTCACATCTAGTAGAAACTAAAGTTTCAATTCAATTGTAATTGATACATATATTTGTAGTTGTTTATTTGAATACATTTCATTGAAAATTCATTTATACAAAACACAAGGACAGGAGATTTACCTCCCCTGCTGTATATTTATTCCAATAATGAAATGATCGCACACCTGACAGTTCATGCCATGTATCTTGAAATTTTTTTCAATCAAAAAAAGATGTAAGTAATTTCAAATGATATTTATTAAAGAACATAAAGGAAATGCAGTTCTTGTACTGTGATTCATGTGTTCAGCTTCATGTATCAACAATAAGTTTGAAGCTGGTCTGACTGATTCTGTCAGAAGATGGAGGGAAATTAAATTACATCTTGATAAATAACCATTACAGAGGAAAGGACGGTTCACAGAACAGACAGGTATTGGGTTTTCGAACTGTGATGTGATCACCATGAACATCTCGAGTACTTGATTTCTACAGGTAATAGATCCAAGTGGACCTTTTTGTTTTATCTTATGCCAGACCGTACTGACAGTTTGCCCACCTTAATGATAAACCACATTTTTCGCAGTGACTGGCCAAGACGTAGCCAGCTGATATTCTGCTAATTAAAATACTAACTGATAATTAGACAAGATAAGCAATCTCATATTTATTTATTTATTAAAATCTGTACTCCTGTATTAGTGTGCATCATATTTATATTTGTGAACATAGCTAGCCAGATGAAGCGCTTCTAATGGTGTCATTGTGAAACTGGGAGGTGTACAAGGATGTTGTTTTATTTTATAAGAAATGAAAACTTTATAATGATCATTGAAAATAGAACAAAAGTTAACTGACAGACATGAATTATAGCTGGAATAGGAGAAAACACTAAATTTATAATGTAAACTTTTGTGAAACTAAATCTATTTTGTATATATTGTTTATAATTTATTTTGTATTTACAGGATTAATATTTTACTTGCAAATAAAATTACATAATTTACACAATTAGATTTTGCTAGTTAGGACTGGTAACTGATATTTTTGTTTCTTGCCTGCATAGACTTCAGAGAAAACAAAACGGTATAAGAAATTAATTTTACTAAAACTATTTTATGGTAGACAACACGAATTTATCGTTTTTATAGTTAGTTCTGTTTTAATGTACCATAGTAAATGCATTTACAACCATTTTTTTCTATTAGTAAAATTAGTTTTTATTAACTCTCTTGTTTAGCCGTCACATTATGCACGTGTGACTTATAACACTGAGAAGTTAGTAAACAAATAGACAGACCTTTGGAGCAGACCAACTTTTATCTAATAAACTGTTCTAATTCTAAAGAGGAAAAGATTGCTGATGATATTTTTATGAGGTAACATAAACCATGTCCAAATTAAACTTTAAAACAGTGCACCAGAAAGCATAAGATAATACAATAGTTGAGGACAGACAGCCTAGTGACAGAAGTACGTCTTATACAGCAATTTGTCTTATAGCACTTATGACGTGTTCTTAGTAAATGGGGCGCTATAGGAAGTAAATGCATCATGTAGGAATTTTCCTCCAAGACAAAGAGTGTTATAAGGAAATGACACTATAAGACTTCTGCCTGTATATTAAAGCCATTCTTGTTACTAAATGTGCATAGAAAAAAAAAGACAAGATCACAATGTTAAGGAATCTGCCAAGTGACCTTAATTGTTTCTGAATGAACATTATTTCTATATATCCTTTTCATTGCAAAAATATTTGATAATATTTGTATCTATTTGCAGTAAATGACTGATGTTTCTTTTTTAATAAAAAATTCTAGTAGAGATTTTTCTGAAATATGAACAAGGTGAAACCTTATAAATATGACCACTTTTACCTATTCTGAGATCATGGTACAGCCAGGAATAGCTGAGAGGATCTTTATTTGAAGAAATTTGTTCCATTTGTCTCTATTTCAGCAAGAAATATATCTACTGATGTTTATTGTATAACCAATGAGATGCTATCTAACAACTTGTTTTTGTGATAGATACCAATATTGTCTTCATTCATAGTGTTTGTACCAGATGATTGCAGTCAACAAACCCAACCTCAGGTGATCAACACAAATCTCACAAATGTTTATGGGTTCATTCAGACCACAATGTGATGGTCAGTGGTCTGCTGGGGTCCACACATTATGATAATCTATGCCTTTTAACTTTCAGTAATTGTCATATATAACAAACAACTTTTAAAAGGATTGGTCTGCAGTCAATCAGAGTCTGTCTCACCCATTTTCTCACCTGTAGACACAAACAAAGTTGAACCAAAATTCTGAGTACATAAAGGAAACACCGTTTGAAGCTTGGAGTAATAGTACACAGATGGTAGACAGTGGAAAACTGTTGACTATAGCCTTTGTTTCAACTATGGTCTCCTGGCAGATTTATAATTTAACAAAGTAAAATTATGGAACCATACATTCTGGAAGTGACTTTATACTTTTTCTTTGGTAAAACTATTTTCTATGCATAACAGCTGCTCATTATATTTTAGTGAAGACTTTCAGTAACTTGTGATGATGGCAAGTAAATGACTAATCGGGATTTTTTATAGAATTTACTAAAACAAAAATCGAAGCCTTGTACTGCTGGCATCCAGTTTTATCAGCTGATCTCTCAAATGAAATTCATCATTTTCAAATAGAAACTTGGGCAGTTCTGTTTTGTAAAAGTGATTTATTCAATTGTCAGCCTCCTCAACAGTTTTTATAAGTCAGAAATAGAATTGTTGACTGTTCTTATTTTGTGTTGCTAGGTTACACAGTAGATGGAGTGAATAGTCAAACAAAGTTGTACTTATGTTTTGGATTTGATTTAGCTACAGTGTTGTCTTGTTGAAAATTTGTTCCACTGTCGAAGTTTATTGAATTCAAAGTGAAGATATCTTCTCAGACAAAACAGCAACAATTGTTCACACCTGTGACTTCATGTGTTCATATTCTTGAGCTTTATAAAGAGGATTATTCCTTATTTGGGTACCCCTAAAGAATGAAAGTTATAAAACATAAATTGAAATAAATACATTAGTAAAGTCTGCACCAGGACCACTAAGAACATTCTTTTTGGGGGTGGTGTAATTGTTGGGGTATGTGTGTGAAGTTGCAAGTGTGTGGTGGGAGCTGGGTTGGTTCCACGACCGGCCGCCTCAGCTGTTTATAAATGAGGCCTTATTTCGACCTGTATTATATTTCTTAGTGTTAGTGTACCTCATCCTAGCGAGAGAGCAGCGGGCTACCCAACTCCTTCGTAATCTAATACGCTCATAGGTTTATCCAGGCTGAACCCTCTAGAACAGAGGTTTCTCTCTGTGTGTCCTGGCCAAACACTGACTTCATTAACTAAATGTCTAAGCAGCTAAAATAATTCTGCCGCCATCATTGTTGTCAGTCAGAAATTTATTGCTATCTCTCAGCATCAGCTGGTAAATAGAGCGACACGAAGCCAACCTGTCGTGGTTTCACACCATTGATTAATACCAAGGCAAATAGACAAACTTAGTCACTAGTTTCCTCAGGTTACAATATTTTAAATACCATGTAAACGTAAAAGGAAGTGATAGTTTTGCCAGCATTTCTCTTGGTCTATCTGGATATTCACAGGGCGACAGGAAGAGATGTTCTTATGTGCCTGTATTTGAATAATGAACGTATAGGATGGCACACGATAACTGTGATTCATCCTGCTGATAGTTCTAAGAGATTCTATCGCATAAAATTTATAATAACTTGTGAATTCAATTTAAAGAAAAATCTTTAAGTCTCCAATATCATATTTATACATGAAAGTACGCGCGTGCTGACCCAGATCCAGTTACCTCCCTTTTATTTAGGTGGGGGGGGGGCGCGCAGATATCAGCGCGTTAATTAAGGGAGCTTCAACTCGGAAAGTTTGAAAGAAAAACGACACCAACCCTCACTTGAAAACGCCCGCCATACAGAAAAGGAAACCAAATACCCGCCCGCAGCTTTTAAACTGGAAGCGGTGAATTTTGCCGAAAACAATGGCGGGAATACGGCAGCAGGGTGAGGGCGGTATGGCGATTGGCGAAGGATTCATGGCGACCGAAGGTCGGAAAGATGGACGGTCCAGCTTTCTGCTTGACAGGCACAAACCATCCGTGTTCCTCCCTCCCATGTTTTATAGCCCTAACAGAGGGTTTCCAACCGTCCTGTATCTAATAGGGCAATCCCATAACCTGTCCTCTATTGACTCGTAAATGCCCTATGTTCCCATACATAACCTGTCCTCTATTGACTCGTAAATGCCCTATGTTCCCATACATAACCTGTCCTCTATTGACTCGTAAATGCCCTATGTTCCCACACATAACCTGTCCTCTATTGACTCGTAAATGCCCTATGTTCCCATACATAACCTGTCCTCTATTGACTCGTAAATGCCCTATGTTCCCACACATAACCTGTCCTCTATTGACTCGTAAATGCCCTATGTTCCCATACATAACCTGTCCTCTGTTGACTCGTAAATGCCCTATGTTCCCATACATAACCTGTCCTCTGTTGACTCGTAAATGCCCTATGTTCCCATACATAACCTGTCCTCTGTTGACTCGTAAATGCCCTATGTTCCCATACATAACCTGTCCTCTGTTGACTCGTAAATGCCCTATGTTCCCATACATAACCTGTCCTCTGTTGACTCGTAAACAGGTAAGTGAAATTATGCTTTTAATATCGGGCTCGGTGATGCATATCTTAAAATAATTTCATAATTTGTTGGAGCTCATATCTCAGATATTATGGTTCAATCCATACTGAATTAATTATCAGATCAATAGGAGGTCTAACATCAATTAACAGCAGGCCCTACATTTATTACTCGTTCCCTATCACGATTCTGTTCGTATATTTTAATAAAATAATAGAAAATTTAATATTTTTTTAAAAAATTTCATTAATGGCTACCGTTTGATTCACCCCATTTTCGGTTAAAATCGTGGAATATGATGACGAAAATTGACGTAGTAAAAAGTATAGAAATATAAATAATTTGAAACTCACCCTTGAAGATATCGGCAAAAACGATGGTCATTTTCTGGGAGAGCAAGAGTTCTCTATCCAGCAGCCTGACTGTGCTGTAACAGGGGGTTAAGGGGCCATTGGGGGTTATGACGTCATGTTCGACCTGAGACAAAAGCTCAGAATTGAAGACAATTTTTTAGGGGGGGAGGGGCCTCAGCAGGTAGGGAATTGCGAACACTTCCACAAGATGTTGAAGATTCCATCAGAATGAACTTCACACATGCCATGGAAAGGGCTATCGAATACCTGGAATTGTGGGGCTCGGGTTTTCTTCAGAGGACTGGCCGTCCAATCTCAATTGGCTATCGGCTCGACAATGTCGACACGTCCAACATCACAAATCCGGAAAAGATCTTGGAGCAACTGTCAGCACAGGATTTGGATGTGGACGCATTATACACCGGAACAAAAGTAACTGTCTCAATGGTAAAACAATTTGAATGTCGTCCAAATTGGTGGGCAAGTGCCATTGAAAAAAAAAAATTTGCAGTACAGCAGGGCAGTGGCCTCGAAAGCCTATTGAAAATTGTGAGTTATGTTCCGAGTATACCACCACCACCCGCATTTTGTGAGTGCACTCTCTCCATGATGGAATTAAAGTGGAGTGAAGCGAGAAACAAATGTTCCGTAGAGCTCGTATAAGCTGCACCTTGAACACGAGAATGAATGAAACAGGAGTTCGTCTTGAATTTCTCGCATGCGCCGCTTTCTGATCAGAATTACATGCCTATCGCTTGCTGAGCAAACAAAGCTTTTTGTTTAAACATGGCAATTTTTTCAGATGTGTTCACAACATTCTTAATTATTTAAGGGTGCCCTGGAATTTCTTTTAAAAACTCTAAAGAAAATTCAGGAAGGGGTAAATTTAAAGCATTTCTTAAGCCATTTTCCAGATACCTCAAAACACCGGAGCGCTTCACGACCCCCTTCCCCCGTCCTATATTTCCATTTCCAAAAGTTTCCAACCCTACCTGTAACCCGAAAAATGTGGTAGTTCTAAAATTTTCAGCAGGACGTTTCTCCTCCAAGCAGGTTTTTTCATTCCCAGTCAAAGCCACCATCACACAGGTTATCTCTTCCGACATTTTCATTTATTCTAAAAATAATACTTAATATATAAACCATTTCAGTAATTTTAAATTTTAATATATTTTTGTACTTGTTTACCTGTTATCAATATGTAATTACTGTTTTTGGTGTAGTCTAAAATCTAAATGTTTTTATATATTGAAACAATTTCTAAATATTGAAAAGTAAATAAAATACAAGTAACTTACCTTTATCCTTGCTTTGTATAACAACAAGTATCTGAAAGACATCAAGAGCTGAAGAATCCATCAGCTGAAACTGTTTTGTCTTGTGCTAAATCTTTTTCTGTCTCTCCATTCTCATTTGGGTATTTTAGGTGATACTTTTCATTTGATGTGATTATTAGATTCTATAATTTCTACATTGATTGCATCAAGATATCCATGTGCCATTGGTGTTTAGCCATTTCCTTTTGCATGTGTCTCCAAAAAAACAGCTCAGTCCATGTACCACCATTGCTCGTATAGTAACTGATGCTTGCTTCACAATTGTAAGGATGTGGAGGGCAAATGTCATAATTTTACAAATGTGAGATAATGTAGCACAACTTCAAGATGTACCAAATTGTGCTTAACACATGTTTCACTTGGATCCTCTATCAAAGATAGATGTAACATTATTTCTAATATCTATAGTACATATTGCAGCTGTAACTGATGATCTAATAATCAAGTGATGAGATATTATTTAGTTTTGTACTGTAAGTTTTGTTGAATTACTATAGAGTCTGTACTTTGTACTCCATAACTTTCACAAAACGTTTATCTAACCATTGGAATTTGTTACTTTTATTACAAAAAGATTGTCAGAATTTCAGCGTTTAATGTGGGAAGTAATGTGTTTAACAACATTGTTTGTAAATGTGGTTTAGCTGTGGATATTTGCTGATAAAATGAGAAATCAATTCCCCCAAAATGATCTTTCACAAACATTATTGTCTAACATTTTATTATTTTACTTTCAGGTGTAAAAACATCAGTCAGTTCTTTGGAAATGAGAGATTTCAATCCAGACTGATGGATGACATTTAAAACAACTAAGTATTTTTTAAACTTCAGGAAAAATCTAATTGTTGTTCAGATCCATAATAAAGAAGAACATCAAGAACTAATGTGGTATATTTACTTACTTATTGTGGGAGCTACTTATCACCACCACCACAATAAAATATAGATTCCAGTTCGACAGAAGATAATAGGTTGGAATGACTGACATATTTTCTCATATTGCAGAAATGTTCTTGCCATAATTACTGCAACTGATCTTATAAATTCATCATCTGTATCCCATCCACCTCTGTAGTCATCCATGGTAGTAATCCATATTTTCATCTGTCTACAAGCCACAGAAATTATTTTTAAATGGCTGCACACATCACTTGATTAATTTATATGGCTTAATTAATAAATTCAGCTATACAAATAAATATGGCATAATATATATTATTGTAATTATTTGATTAAAACCAACATGGAATTGTTACAGATAAGAAGCTAAATTTGAAATATACTGTTTTTTTTGTTTTTTTTTTTGATTACATGTACCATATACTGTCAGCCCATCCTGCCTTGTTATTTACAGGCTGGTGACCTGTGAACATGTAATGTGGGGTAGTTCACCTTTAATAAAGTAGCTTCCTGAATAATGGAGTGGATTTATAACGGTTTCAAATGTTGTGGAATGGTACAGATAACAGCATCAGCACATCAGGAAGACTAACAGCTTCAAGGACATCCAATAGGTACTGTACTTCTACCTCCCATAAGAGGGTTAACTAACCTCCAGTTGGTCTTATAATCATGTTATTGTGTGTATTATTTTTGTGATGTGTAATAACATTGATTTATTCAAACTGTTTTGGTCTAACAAACTTCACTTATAACTACCAGTATTTGTATACAAGATATCACTATGGATCAACAGTACACAAGTATTAATGGGGATTAAAGTAAAGAGATTAAACTAGTTGCTTTGCCAAAATAAACCAACATTTTAAGGAGAGAGGAAACATCTGATGTAGATGACAAAACTGGTTCAGCAGACAGCATATGACAGTGGTGGCCTTCAACAACAGGAGGTAGCTACAGATCAAAACCAAGGATTCAGGAAGCTGGGGGGGTGAAAGATGCAGATAAAATAAACACAATCGAAGTTAATCTATTTATCAGCCATCCTGCATTGTGGATTAACATTGACGAGAATTTCAGCAGATTTTGGACTGCTATGGGTTCAGGGTTGTGAAATAAAGATAAACAATTTCTAGACTTCTGCTCAACTGATTGCAGAGAGAAGATGTATGCGGTCTGATGACTTGATCTATTTTCAGTTGTGTAACAGTACTTCTGTTATTTAGGACAGAATTATTTAATCACCATGTTCTGGAAAAGTTTACTGCTTTGCCTGCTATAAATTTCATTCAGCCAAAGAGGTCACCTTCAGTGAAGTATTTAGTGATGGAACACCTTAAAATCTGTTCTGAACACCAGAAAAGCTTAGAACATCAAAACTGTCTATTGCCATGAGTATGGTGCACAATGACAACAAGTACAGGTACAGTTGATGCAGATTTCACCTGATAACTTCTGTCAAACTATCAGCAATGGATAGACGCCCTTAATGTGTTGTAGCAGTTATCAAGCTCTTAATGCAGCACAGATTCATCTTCCATGGCTATGATGATCTGCTAGGATCACCACATAATGAAGACTGTTTGGGGATGTTGAAGCTGACTGCTCAATCTGATCAATTTTTGGCAGATGATATGGTTAAATTAGGACAGAAGGCTAAACAATCTTTCTTTCACTAAGGGTTTTTGAAGGATTCGTTAATCTTATGGGCAGATTAACATTTTTTTTTTAAAAAAGGAAATAATATTTGAAAAACAATATTAAAAGGATAAAGAATGCAGGAAGACCCCTGACTTACGTAAGGGTTACATTCCAGTTGGCTACGTAAGTCAATTTTTACATGAGTCTAACTCTCATACTTCTGCTTATTATCTTGCATCCATGCCGTCAACAATTTCTCTACCTCAGCAATCACACCAGTCCTTTGTTTTGTTATCACCGTAGATTTCATGGTGGCAGATTCTTTCATGTGTTCTTTAATATGGTCTTTTTCTCTCACTATCGTGTTAACGGTCGACGTGGCCATGCCCAGCCACGCACAATGGAAGACAAAGTTTGCCCATTTTCATATTTCTTTATCTTCATTTCTAAGTCTATTTCAGTGCGTTTACACATGGGCTTAGCTACCACTTTGCCTTTTCCCAGTCATAATTATGGTGAATAAATCACTAGAGAACAAAAAATTTCGAAGAAAAACTACAAGTGATGCACAAGATGCTTTATGCATAGTGTCTAACGAGAGAATGTATGTGTGTGCTGTATGTGAAAGAGAGAGATCGTGTAATAGCATCATAGAAACTCTGTAAGTTGCAGAAACAACTGCATAGCAGCAGCAGAGGTGCTCTGCTAACATGACAAACTTTGGGCTTAAGGGTATTGTTTACGTAAGTCCGGGTTTACATAAGTCGGGGTCTTCCTGTATGCTTATCTCGTTTATCATCAACCCCCTTCTACAATGAGAAAACAGAACGGATGTTTAAGTTATTTTGAAATTCAGAAAAAGGAGCAAATTAATTTCTCTCAACAGTGGAGGAGGACTGAAGTGTAATGCAGAGCCAATGCTTTCTATATTAAATTTGTTTTTTAAATTACACTTTATGACCATCACTTCTATGCAAATTAAGAATATAACTGTGTAACCTAGAGGCCTAATTATAATTGTGTTAATGAAGCAAATTAAAAAGATACCTATAATCTAGAGGCCTGATTACCTATACCCACTATATGTAGTTTCCAACTTCCTGTTAACTCTAGAGGAAATCAATAAAAAGTGATTTAATGTTTAACTAGTCACAGGTTGGCTACTATTAATTTATTGCATATCAAATATAATGAAAATAAGAATAAAATTTCTAAAAAAATCGACATTTTTACAATTTGTTTTTGTTCCCAGTAGTTATCTTCCCCTGTCATTTTGATTTCTATTTTCCAGTTTTCAATATCAGGTTGGCATGAGGCCATGTTTAAAGTCAAAATTCTGATTCAAGCTAAAATTGATTTAATCCAATAAATACATGCGTTTATATTTCAACTTCTAAAAAAAAAAAAAAAATACACATAGAATCTGCACTTGTATACACTTTAATTAACTTACTATTGTATAAAATTGAAAAGTAGTGAAAATGTAAAACCTGTAAGATTTTTTAAATTTCTTTATGTTGCTTCTAATTTTATAATCATGAATTTTAAATCAATACATGGGCCATAAAATGATGTACTCCAGTCTACATTAAGTAACTGGATATGATTCTAATTTTTAAAATCACTTCTTCTGTTCTCTTTAATCCAGGATTTTAAGCAACATCTGATAACATTGTAGATGTGACAGAAAAACAGGCCTTTAAGTTGTATGAACCAGAAGTAAAAGAAGGTAGCAGATGTCCTAATGGCCTTACTATATTACTCCATATATTTGGCATGATTATCATAAATACATAAATAAGAAATGAGTTTATAAAGCAAATAAATGTTCTGGAAAAAAGAACATTTATCCTAAAAAGTTTCTGTCAGTTTAGTTTTACAGATGTCTTGTGAATTATGTAGGAGTTTGTTTTACCTGGACAAATATAGAGAGGCAGTTCAGCAAATTTCACAGAACTTATGTCACAAAATCTATAATCGATATAAATTAATAAACATCCGAAGTTGAAGCTTTTTATTTAAGAACGCAATGTTTTATCTAAAACTGCTATCAAAAAGAAAACTAAATACAATGAATAATCTCAGCTTTCGTGTCACTGCGTTTAAGTTGAAAGAAAAACAAAATTTATTTCTCAGCACTAACAGCTGTTAATACACAAAGGTAAACCAAGTGGTTCGTGAGAACAGCTACAGAGCCAAATTCACTTACAAATGTTTCCTGATATTTGTCAAAAACAAGTATATAAACAACCAAAATTATGTATTTTCTCATTTAGGCATGTTTTTTTTAAAAGATGAAATCGGTGCTGAAACATTTGCATACTATTTTAACATATGCATGGCTAGAAACTTATAGGAGGTCAGAAATGATTTAATTTATATGTAAATAAGAATGAGACTTGGTTACCAAATAATCAGACTAGTATTAATGGCAGGCAATTCAAACCTTATATTCTGCTCTGTTACAGCATCAGTTAAGCAGGTGTGAGGAGGAATATGATGTTTTTACAAAATCAATTTATGACCTGAAAAAAAACAGAAAGGTAAAACATTGTCATTTTATGCTGACAGAAATATTAAGGAATCCATGGAAAGCCAAAAATAAATAAAGTGCTATTGGAATGGATCAGGCAGCAGCAAAGTTAGAAGATTCTGTTATCTGGGCCAATTGGGAAGGCACAAGTCAAACTTTTGCATGAAGAGTTACTGCACAGTGTGGTTACAGTGTTGAGTGATGAGGCAAATTTAAGAAATGCCATGGCATTCACATTGGCAAATTTTCAGGTGAGAAAGGCTCTGCTAATCATGAGGCAGCCAAGTAGTACATGGATGGATTTACAAAATTAATTAGCACTGAAAATCTTACCCCAGGGAAAGTATATAATCTTTCTTTGGTGTTATTTACCATGTAACACTATAGTCTCAGCTGATGTGGAGGCTCCCGTAGGAGTAATGGATTCCAAGGAAGGATCCACTGTACAGGCAGTGGCAAATGTAGGTTCACATAAATCATGTTGCCGATAATAGGAAAAAGCCAGGATCCTAGGGCCTTCAAAGAAATTAAGATATTTCCTGTGCACTATAGTGCAAATAAGAGAACTTGGATTATCTATCAAATTACTTTGGATTGGTTTGAGCATCATTTTGTGCCTGATGCTCAGGCCCACTGTACATCAGTAGGCCTACCACAAGATTGTACAATTTTGCTTTTGCTGGACAACTGCTCTGCTCACCATGATGTTGATCTCCTGATAAAAGATAATGTGTTTAGTATTCTTTTACTGCCTAATTGTACATTACTAATACAGCCTGTGGATCAAGGGATTTTACATTTAATGAAATAAAAATACAAGGATCAATATTTTAGGCATCTCATAAATACTTTAAACAATGACACGAGATTAGCAGCTTTCAACTTGAAAGATGCAGTTTGGACTGAAGCAAAAGCTTTGGATTACATCAGCAGTGGCACAAAGAATGGTTGGCACAACTTATGGCCAGTAACTTTGTTATGCTGATGAAAACCCTACAGCTGACTTTGATGGTTTCCGTAATCTGAAGAAAAGAAAATATCTGAATTATAGGCATGTGAAGAGTTTCTTCTGGTCAATTTTTGGATGAGTGCAGACATTAATGAGGTCATGAATGTAGACATTGATGCACCTTTTATTCACTCTCTAACTGATGGTGAAATTATGGAAAGTGTTACATGAGGAACCAACTACAGGAACAGCCAGCCACAGTGATGACGACAATAAGAAGCAAGTTGAAAGAATCTCAATAGACAAATGTATATAACTTGGCTTTGAATTTATTAAGGAGTTAGAGCAAAGAAATTCTATATCAGAGGCTGAAATTATGTCAGTGTATACAATTGTAGGCCATCTAATAAAAATCCTAAATATGTCAGACAGATGAAGTTATCAGATACGTTAAAGAAAGTGCTAGATCTACTGACCACCAATCATTATCCCTACAAGGTCTTTTACCTGGTACTTCACCAATGCCAGACATTCCAGCCCCTGATGCAATTATCCTTGCATTCTTCTCAAAGACTTGGGAAGTAGAAATAAAGGAGATAAGTTAATGAGTGCAGTATAAAATACATGACTGTGGTTGAGGCAATAGGAGGTGTGTGTGTGGTAAAGTTCAGTCCAGTGCCTGAACTTTACTGCAGTACTTATGCTACTGTATAGTGTACTGCACTCAAGCACAATTGGGTAAATAAAGCATTTTACTATACAGTTTAATACTTTTATGATGAGGAAATGGAACTGGGTCTATGATAGGCTACTCCATTATATATACATGTATGTGTTACAAATGTTATTATCCTTTTTGATACAGTCTCCAATTCAGTTAAGTAATATCCGTATTTGAGATCCAGCTGACTGAATGCTTCATCTTTATGTATGTTGCACCAAATCTTGTTGGAATTTTAATGTGTTTAAAAAATTACAGCTTCATCGTCCTGACACATGACTGCACAAAGTCCTATTTCTCAGTTTGGTTTTTAAACAGCAATCACTGGGTTTCCCATAAAGTTGGGTTTTCTTTCTCATTGATGTCCTGTGACTCTAACAATTCATCTAATTCCTCATCAACTTTTTGCCTAAAACTACACGCACTCCAGCTGGACATACTTATCAATAGTTCTTAACTTTCCTAAAATCTTCATAGAACTAAAAATGTCTCCTTATTTAGAATTAACCCATAATTTCAACAAAGAACCACTGCTGTAGTTTTCTTGTGATATTGCTGAACAGTTACCATTTTTCTTGTTTCTGTAGATAACATCTTTTTCTTCCTTTTCAACTCATCCCACATCAATTTGTCAATCACATTAACTGTAGCCACTATTTATGATTACATCAACACTGGCTGCCAATCTTGATCCCCACTTCATCATATTCTTGCTGTATCCTGTATTTTGGACAAGTATAAAATTATTTCTAATACCTGTTGTCTATATTCCAACTGTAAACTGTTAACTGATTATTTGATAGCAGATATATTTAATTAATTTTTACCTGTACAGGTTTGGTGAATGATGAATTATCTAAGGTCAGTTTGCTGTGTTAACTTTATAATTTTCACAGATATTTTTTCTGAAAACTTTTATTTAAACATTTAAATTTGTTAATTGTGTTTTGTTTTCAGAGATTTGTCAAAAGTTCAATAATCAATGTGTGGATCAGTATGTTTTGAGCAGATTTTAAATACAAACTTGTTTTAACTGGAAATAAATGTTTGTAATATGGACAGTTTCTGTGACACATTTCTAAATAATCTTTCTCACCCATTATGGTCTGGCATATATTTTCCCTTTCAGGTCTGAAAACACCAGGATCTGTCTCACAATTAAAGATGTCAAGCTATGATGGAAAACATTTAAAGGCTAAATATTTGTGATCGCCATCAAATTCCTAGTAGTTTACACATCCATAGTACAACAGGACATCAAAAACTAATGGCGTCTGTTTACTGACTTCTGGTGGGAACAACTGACCATCACAAAATACTAAAACATAGAAGATTCCAGTTCTGGAGCAGATGATGGGGTAGGAAGACTGACAGACCATATATTTTCTCATATTAAACATAGAAAAGTTCTTGTCATAATCACTGCAGCTGCTCTTAAAAAATATTCACCTGTATTCCATCCATCTCTTTAGTGATCCAGGTTAATATTCAGTCCATTGTATGACGTCCACAACCTACAAAAATTTT
Source organism: Nautilus pompilius (assembly GCA_018389105.1). Taxonomy (NCBI): domain Eukaryota; kingdom Metazoa; phylum Mollusca; class Cephalopoda; order Nautilida; family Nautilidae; genus Nautilus; species Nautilus pompilius. The sequence continues at coordinate 223,542 of JACATO010001136.1, read as the reverse complement.
CCAAAAGGCTGCTCACATCAGTACGATTAATTTATATTTCTTATTTTATAAAAAAAAAATGTTTAATACAAATAAATACAAAATGAAAATTATTACTGAATACTACTTATAAAAGAACAAATGTTAGATTTTTTCAAATAAGCAGAACATTTTCTTAATTGTGGGTCAGAAAAATCTTTTTGGTTGCATGTCCTCAGATCTGACAGCTCATCCTGCATCCTGTAGCTTATGGGTCTGGAAAAATTCCATTAACTCATCACCTGGGTAGTTCAGCTTTAATTAAAGTACCTACCAGAATAATGGAGGGGTATTATTAGGGCTTCAGATGTTGTGGAATATTATAGACAATAATGATGTAAACAAAAAAATCTATAAGTGATTCTAAAAAACATGAAGTATTTGGCATTGTGCAATAAGTTTATCTTAGTTTAGTTGCTTTGTTGTTTTTTTAATTTTTAAAATTTCATAATTTATTAAATTGTTTTATTTCATTAAATGATCCATTTAAAACAGAATTAATGTTCTGGTAACAAGTAATATTTTATCTTTTGTATTGAGCTTACCAGGTTAATAATGTCTGACAAACATCCTGTTTATTTACATCAAATTTGTATCTATATTCAGAAGAATTATTAAAATAATGATTTTTTTTTAATTAATGTATGTGGATGTACTGTATTTTTAAAAAGAAATTAAAATGATTAATGCAACAATTATCTGATCATGTGAGCAGATATGAACAGCCAACTTCTCCACAAATTCAGCTTCTGATTGGCCAAGTTGCTCTGTGTTTATTTTAAGAAAATTTCTGATCTATTAAGATTTGATTAAATTCAATGTGAGATCAATTAAAAGTAATTATTTTAAATTTGGACTAAAAACAAAACATTTTATAGAAAATAAAAATTCCACCAACAACTGTAAAGAACAGATTTCAGGAGAAGTGTTAAGCAGGTCTACTATCACTGATGGGTAATAGTGTCTTAAAACTGGATAAACTTGGAAAGACAAAGTTACCCAGCTGCATTAAACTGACCTCCATTGAGACAAATGACCTCATAAAACTGAGTGTTTATTCCACTTGAGGAACCAGGAAGTAATTAGGTTCAGCTCAATTTTGTTGACTATTTTTTGATCACAATTGCTCATGTGAGGATTGAATTATCAGGTATAGGTAAGAAGGATATTTACCACAGATCATCATATTCTTAAGAGACAGATCACTTATGTTATATACTTTGTCGTTAGATTCACACCAGATCTCCTTCCAGTGAAGGCCGCCTTTCTCATGGTAAAATATCAACACTGAAGAAAAGCAGAGTGATGTCTGAACTATACAATGTAATTGGTGGAACTCGATGTAAGCAGCTGCTTGATTGTATTTCACAGTTGTGTAAAATGCTAGGATTGAAAATCACTTGAGGAAATAATGCGGATTTTACACAAAGATGTATAACAGAATAACACAATGTTCTTGTTTTCCTTTGTTTTCCTGCTTCATCATTTCCAGCCTCCTGCTGATCTCATCACCAGCCAAGATACACCTCTCTTCATCTTTACAATTAAACTTTTACTCATTACTAACAATGAATCTTTTCTAAACCTTCATCGTGTAACAAATTCTCTCTGATGTATCCTCTGGGTTGTTTTCTTATCCCATTCTCTAATTAAATACCTCAACATAACATTAGTAACAATCATAAATATGCATAAATAGTTTCCACCATTAAACCAAGTAACAGAAAGTGTTTATTCTCAACATAACCATTACATTTATCAGAATGGCAGGTACATCGTCTACCTTCATTTTCAGTATTTAGTGTGAAAATAGCAAAATAATTATGTCGGAATGTTCTTGTATTAAGGTGGGCACTGATGGCTCCTTACACACTAACAGAAATCCCCTTATTTTAGTCAGTTGTTTGTGAGCTCAACAGCATTTAATCAGTTACCTTTGAATGTAGTTGGATCATAATAAATTAAGGTTTGAAGTATTTGGTTAGCACTGACAGCCTCTACCCAAACCAGTCTTCCTTTAACAGGTAAATATTGTATTGTTTATTCGCACAGGTTACTTCTGGACCAGTAATTGTTGCTTTAATATTAAGGGAAATTTTCTTCAAAACGACATTCATTAAACTGCCATAGCTAAACTGCACATATCTATCATAATCTATGTAAAAGTACAGAAAGAAATGCTTCATAAACCTACAGATGTGTCTTCTGTACCTGCTGTAATTAATTAAGGTTCCTTCCATTTCATGTAAGTAAAAGGTGTACATTGTTTGCATATAATGGAGTCTCACTAATCCATATATATATATATATATATATCTGATTTTCTTGAAAATTTAAGATTATTATTTTTATTATTATTAAATTCTTTAAAATGCTTGCCACTCTTAGTTTGGTACCTGCCTAGCTCAGGCTGTGGCTGGCGTCTAGACAGTGAGGTAGATATTCTTGGATCAGCTGCCTTAAGAGGTTTATCCCTTAGTACTTCCCTTTTCTCTTACTTGTAATCAAAATAGTTCTTGTAGCTCCTTTAACAAGGGCAGAGAAAACCCCTTTGTTTCTCTTGATTTATGTTCTGGTTCCCCAGGTTCAGGTTGACAGGTAACCAGAAATCATGATCTAAACAAACAAACAACATAAACAAGAGAGTAACTCAATACAAATGAGATCTTTCACAAAAGCCTGGAAATAATAAAACAATAAAGTGAACTATTGTATCTCCCTGTTATCTGATGGAGATTCATATCTCTAGAGAGACTGATCACCTTTACCTCTTATCTTTCAGACCAGTGATGATGATGCTGACAAATACAGGTGATGTTCACCTACTGATGTTGATTCTGTTCAGCTCGACAGCTACTGGTGGTACGTATGGTGGTTAATAATAATAATAATAGTTAACAAAACTCCCATGATGATATCTTTCTTTTGAGATGAAAACACTTCTACAATAAACAGGTAACTTTTCGTTATTTCGGACATCTACAACTGTGTATTTGATATATATATATATATATATATGAACTTACATATTCCCACCCATATATCAATCCACACATTGGAGTTATGTCAGCAGTGTAACATTTATAATAATTTTTAAAAATAAAATATAGATTTGGAGCAGAATGAATACCCCTTAAGAAGAATTATACCTTAAATAAACAGGGAGCATTCAGGTGAGAACCAGTGAAGGACTGAGTGCACTCCTGTGTTGCCGTGGGTGTAACATGGCAGGTAACATTCCTCCTCAAAGACAATAAGATGGTGTCTCACATGTGAACATTTATACTTCATTAATTCTTTAGTGGATTGATGGTGATGGTGGTGGTGATGTTGTAAAACTGCCAAAAATACATGGATTCATTATTTGGCTAAAGAAAGTGGATATCAAGTTTACCAGAGATAAAATAGATTTGCACAGGTGACACCTGAGATAGAAAGTCAGTGTTTCACTCCTCAAAGATCTTAGTGTTTCTGGATCTGTTAGACACCACAACATCCGCTGAAGACCAGACTTAAACTGACTGGGGGACGATTGGGTTGTTGAGGTCATAACTTAGACATCAATTAAAGGGAACAGTAGGAGGTTGTAGAATACTTATGGGAGGAGATGTCTATCCTTGTAAACACTACATTAAGCCTATGAATCACTGAGGAGTAACAGGAGACATTGCTTCCTTGTTGAGTTGATTTGCTACATGTGAGAAAGTTTGGTACATTCCAATCTTCTCAGCTGAACCCCTGCAGTACCAGTGTGACTGCTGGAAGGGCAGGCTACCTGGAATGCTGAGCTTCACTTTGACAGGTTTTCTACCTGGCATCCCTTCTGTAATTGCTTCTTTAAAAATACAGTAAATGAAAAACTTTGACTTCCTAATGACATCATTGCCCCTGTCAACACACACAGTTCAGCCTTTTACATAAGAATGAATTTTGTATGTTACCTTTCTGTTTTTTTTAATAAAAGAAAGAAAGTAGTTCTGTCAGCAGGTATGGTTTATAGAAAAACAATTCAAAGAAGTCATGAGATGACCACCTGTATTAAAAAGAAAAGAAAGAACCAGTCAATAATATCACAAGAATGGTAACAACTAAATTGCTGACAGAGTTAACTGAATTAAATAAAAGGAGGTAACTCATTAAAATTTTGCTAATTTGAAATTAAATCAAAGAATTTTATTATTAAGTTGATCCTTAACCTTTATCACTGCTGTCATTTGATTGATATTTACTATCTGCCTGTGTTGCCAACTTATGACATGAAAAAGTGAAGTGTAGCCAAATTAAAAGACTTTTCCTTGAAGAGATCAGATCTTTTAGTTTTAAATTGAAGTTGTTTACTTTACTTCATCCACTCTCTTTGATAGGCTCATTAATGGAGAACATTTAGTATTTTTCTGGTAGATTGCACTACACAGCATATAACTTGGGTAGCTCTTTCTTATATTTGAAAAGAGAATATAAATTTTAACAGAAACGAGGCAAAACAATGGAAAGTAAATGAAAAGGACGAAGCAGAAATTCTGAAAAGTACATATTGATGCATCGTGATGCACTTTTCAGAATCTAAGTGTCACATGACTACTGTTTAAAGTTTGGAATAAATTAAAATATTTAACATGTCATTTTATATTTTTTTTATTTTCTAATAATTATTCATGACCATCACATGAAGAAATCAAACACATTGGCCACTTTAGATCATTCCCATCTGTTAACCATTGGGTGTTCATCTTATTTTTTCTGTCAGCTGTTTCCACTTGTTAAAATTCACTGCTGTAACTTTTCTCCAAACAACGTAGCAATATCTAAAGTTTCTGTCTTTGCATTGATCAGCTCTGTTTCTGTAACCAAAGTGATTCACCTGTATATGTGGTTGGAATATTCTAGTATTCAAAAATGGTCCAGTTTGAAAATATGGAAAGAAATGCGATTAATAAAATAAATAGCAACATAAGAATTGTTTTCACTAACGATGAGAAATGGATGAGAAAACTAGAATAATTCAGCTGTCTCTTGTCTTTCATAATACAGCAGCTTCATTTGCATCAAACTCCTCTCTGCCACAAGTTCATGCTGATGGGATAGAAACTGTTCACTGTGGAACTTTAAACTACTACTAGCTGAAGCCATAATTGGTAGAGCTTTAATAAACAAGACATTGGAATTGTGAAGAAGATATACTTGTATGATGAATACGCTTAATATTTAAGAACAATGAGATCTTATTGTTGTTGTATAATCATTGAATTCAAAACAGGAATTTATCAGTGATGTAAAATATAATAGATATGAATCAAAATGGCAAATTGGTTATCAAGTGTATAACTCAATAATAACAGCTCTGTTTCATTTGAAGTGGTTGTTAACCATTAGGGAAATGAAGCTTATTATTATGCATTAGCTTCCATCCTGTTCTGTCACTGCGATTTATGTTGATATGCAGATTAGCAGGACTATCATTCCCCCACATTAAAGGTGACAAAAAATAGGAGCCAAACAACTCAGGTGTAAACCAAATGTTTTGGTTTTAAAGAAATGTAGATACCATCAGAAAGTCAAGGGTTAGTTTCCCATCATATTAGAAATAATTGAAGTAACAATGAGCCAATGTTTCAGCAATTGTTCCCTATCCTCATCCTCAGGTTTTAGTACTGTTTTGAAGTAAAACAATATTAATTTGTGGATGATTTTACAGCAGGTGTTTCTATCTGTAAGGATTTGAAAAGTGGTCTAAGTTATTGTTGAACCCACAAGCTGCAGGTGGTTAACGTTTTGATGCAGTTTTCTACCAACTCTTCAGCCCACTCTAAATTATCATTCCTGTACTTTATATAAGAATACAGTCCCCTCACGACCAATCCCTGAGGATGGTGACAGGAAACGATTCCTGAAACATAGGTTCGTTAGTAAGATCAATTATGACAGAAGTGATGATGGGAGAAAAAAGAATCAATCCTGTGACATTGTGTAAATAAACATCCCCAATATCTTACCATTCTTAGCTTGGACATCAACCGAAACCAATGGTAAGATGGCATAAAACCATCATAATTTACATTCGAAAGACAAAGATGGCTTTAGTGTCCAAACAAATGCCAGTGATGTCTTTGTAAAAGTCGTATCTTTGTCTCTGTGGTGTCAGTTTGAAGAAACTCCTATTAACTCTTTTAGTTGTATACCTTACACATGTCTACTTTGAACTTTATTATACAATTTTTTACCAACCAAGTGAGGTAATTACTGAACATTTTGATCAGTTAAGTAGCAATGGCTACCATCTATTCAGACATATTTCAACTTTTGAGGCCGTACATGTACAGGTGAACGTTTTCATTGCATGTCAACAGTCTAATCACCTGCCGAATATTTGATCCTGATGAAATTTTTTTTTAAAATAATAGTACAGCCAAACATCGTCAATTTTTAGATCTTCCATTCTTACAACTAATTTTGTTCTCATCTGTTCCTTCAACTTGACACATTTTAGTTGAAGATAGACAGGAGCAATGTCTGTTTTAATATTAAAAGAACAAATCTAAATGACAAATAAATAGCAATTATTATTCAAGAGACTGAATTTTATCAGATTTTTAATGTTATGTTTACTTTTAGCGATTTCAGTAGAATTAATGATTAATTTCTGTCAGCAAATATTCTGAATGAATCTTTTATTGGTAATATATTGGTATTTTGAAAAACATCCAACACATTTCTATTTTAGATGCTCCTCTTGGTGTTCCACTTATTTCTGGATATAGCACAAGTACACCTGTGTATGAAAATGATGCAGTCACTGTTACCTGCAGTTGGCAAGGTGGGAAACCAGGTGGTCAGGTACAGTTGTCGTGTCCAGGAAATGCTAAGAGGTCAGGGCTATCAGCAGTCAGTGTGAATGTGAAGGTATCAAGGAGAATGGATGGACAGAGATGTAGGTGCACAGGGACACACATTGCTCGGAACTCTTCTGATAATTCCACTGAATCACTAAATGTCTACTGTAAGTATTTATTTTCATGATTTCACTCATTTTATAAAGGATCTTTACAATTGTCACAATTGGTGACAGGAAAGAAAGCATATGCATGTTGTTGATACTTGTGCAAAGAGCTACCATATTTACACCATTTAAGATAAGTCTTTTAGTAAATCTTGGTGATTCCTAGTAATGAATAGCTACAGTTAGGTCACAGCTGGTACAGCTGTGTGTATCTTTGTTTGATTTAAGTCTGAACACAACATGCAAATGACCTGCCAGTACATGTTGAAAAAACATTCCATTTGGGTGACATTATTGTAGAGACTGCGGAAAAATGGTGAAGCACATGATTTGGGAGGAAAGTGTGGGGTATTCAAAGTTGGCAAACACAGCAGAATCCAAAGCAATAGCACAGAGAACACTACAGTGAGACTTCTCTGAACAAGGGTCGTGATCATGTTAGTGAATTATGCAACTTGAGGAGACTATAAACTTTGTTGATTGGCCATGTTTGAGTAGGGAGGAATTTATTTGTACTGAAAAAACTGTCAACTATTTCTTTCTGCAGAGCCCGGTCAAGTTGATCAGACATTCGGCAATAAAACTGACATTCAGTCAGTCAGTCTTTTCCATTTGTGTCTGTTAACCATTTTCATTCCACACTGATGTCTGGCTTTCTTGAAGAGGGTTACACTTGTTGAGTGGTGCTGTGAGAGGTTTGGTTTGTTAAAATTGCTCCAACCCCATATTGCAGGACATCATTTGTGGAGTAATGAAAGTTTAAGCCATATAGACATGGCCATGTTAACAGACTAATTGTTCCTTATGGACTGATGATAATTTCCATGTTGTAAATGAGTCATCACGGAACTGTCCTGATGCCATGGTTTTAACAGGAATATGGAGGGGGTCACACTGTTGACCCCATATTCCTTAACGACAGGGTGATGGCGAATTTTGTCCGCTGATTTGGAAGACATTTTTTAATTTTTACACCTCTTTTTCTTCATGTGAAATTTCTCTGCTTTTCTTGTTGTGCAATAATGTAAAACCACTTCCTGTTATTTTGTCACTGAAGCAGCTCTCAGCCACCATTTTAGGTTTGTATAATAAAAACGGGAATATTCTAAACATCAGGTTGGTAGTGAAGCCACCCGTGGAAACTAGATACTTAAGTCCACCACAGATAGTAAGTATAACTTTAGTTATATTGGATGCATTTGAAATAATAATTCCACAAAAACGTGGCTCTTACAGTTCATAATTGTCTTTGTCTCATTCATATCACTCTTACACCAACTTCCAAAGTTTGCCTATTAATTTGTACAGAACTGTCAGCTTCTGAAATAAAAACAAGCAAAATTAATTTTTCAGGTTCATCGAGATGAAGAGTCTGAAACCTGAATCCAGTTACAAACTGTGCAAAATCTGTATCTATTTTGTGGATGTTGGAGAAATGACTCTTAGTTTGTTGTACCTCCAGATTTTATTATATTAAGCAATGAACAATATTTAGATATAAACTGAGAGACCATAGTTGTGTACAAATACATCACCATAATGGCGAATCTGAAACTAATTCCTATTTAATATGCACAATTAGAATAATTATGTGAATGACAGAGACTTCAAACATTAACTACTTTTTTCTGTAATGTATTTATAATATCAATTCCAGAGGTATTTTCAGTATTTGGTAGCAGCACTTTCACCAGATAGAGCTTGTAGATGTCTAACCATGGAGGAGATCAGTTGTTTTATGCTCTAGGTTTTCCCAATATTTGTAGGTAATTTCTCACACTGGTCTCTGGTCCTTAGTTGTTTACTAGGAAACTGCCGTAAATACAGAAAGAAGTTCAAATCGATGCTTTGGTTGCCCAGAGAATCAGTCAGCCAATTCTCAGCTGTATCATTCTCCAGGATATGGTATCCAATAATCCCTTGAACAAATACAGGGAGGAGATACTTTGAGGATGGGGATGTAACCAGTGGAAATTGGGTGTCTGTCAATAATTTCAAGATGTGTTTTACCCTAAGAGCAAATTTTTGCTACACCACTGTTCCAAATTGTCTGTTCTTCATGGCTGGCTGTAAACTCACCTGGCCTTGACTCTTTCCAAACTTTTTTGAGACCCAACTGCATCCAGTGGATATAAATTAGGTGATTAAAATAAAACAAGCAAGTGTTGTTTTATATTTAGGGGACCTCTGTAATAAATATCCTTAAGGTAGCAATTGTCTGTGAAAAAGAAACTACCGAGTAATGAAGCAGTGGACTTCAACAAATGCTCACTTTACAAAATTTGATTAAAGATTATTATTTAAACAATCTAGTTACATGGATGATTAATTAGAGGCAAAGCAAATTCCAGAATATTATATCGGTCTGGAAAATACACAAATCATTAAACAATTAGAATTATTTAGTGTGAAGCAGCACATTTGAGCAGAGTTAGCTTTGAAGTATATGAACGTGGTATCTTACATAAGATATTTAGTAGATAAGTAAATGACTTTTGTTCATGTCTTTATATTCAGTGACATCATTGGAGACAGCGATGAAAGTAGTTATATTTCTATAACAAATTGGTTTGGATGATTTAAGACCATCCACCTGAACTCTGACACTTCAAAAGCAGAATGGATTCATAGAGTTTGTTACTTTTTAATTTTAAATATTACTGCAAACAAGTTATTTCAGTTTATTGCAATTCATGCAGCCAACATTTGATTTTGTCATCTTTTTAGGTAAAGTAACCCATAAAGTGGCTTTATATCAAAATTTTGACAGGTCTACATGCCAGATTCAGGTGTTGTGACATCTTTAGAAAAAAGCTGCTCATTTCTGTTTCTTAACAAAAGAAAATTCTAACATTTATCTATTTTTCCGCTAATTAATTGCTATTTTGTTTCCACTTGTGAGGCCTTCAACTCTAACTTGAAGAGAAAATGTTGACAATTTGTATTGTTTTTGTCCATCTGTACATTAGTACAATATTTCACTTATCAGTAGCATTTATCACAGCAGCTGTCAGAGGACCAAGATATTAAATCATAATGAAAAAGTACGTGTAAGATATTACTCTGGTAGATGTCCTGGTGCTTACTACTTTTACACCACAGACTCTTCTTTTGTTTAAAGAACAAAGGGACAAGTAGCACATTGTTGATCACTCACACATTGACTTGATGCTTTCAGATTTTTGGGTGAACTTCTGGTGTTGATTGTTACTTTAGCGAAATATATTCTGAAAGTGCTTCTGCATCTGCTATACAGGTAGTTGAAAACATAATGGTGAATTTGTCTGCTGTAGCAGCTCTCAGTTGTAAATCTTTCCATTGTCGTTATAGATCCTCCTTCCACTGTGACGACAAGACAAGATCGTCCTTGGTTAGAAGGCAGGCAGCGATCCCTCACCTGCCAATCAACACCAGGAAAACCAGTAAAAACAGAATATAAATGGCTAAATGGTAGCAACAGTGGATCCCTGGTGGCAGGAATTAAAATATTAAATTTTGGTAGATTGGAAGCCTATAATAACGGACAGAAATATGGCTGTGAAGCCTCCAATCAATACAACAATGTCAAGGGTGGATCAGCAAAATCTAAATTTATCACACTGAATGTGTACTGTAAGTAAAATTAGTAGAGACTTTTTTCTTTGTTATCTAAAAACTTAGGGACTGTTGTTTGATATGGTATGGATGATATGAGGAAGGAGGAAATGTAGGATATTCTGTTAGCTAAATATATAAATAAATAAGTGTAGATATTAAAAGTGAAAATGATGTAGATTCTCTATTCCATGCAGTAGACTGACTGCTGGCTCATGGTAGCGTGTCAGCTAACTCACCTGAACTGCACTTAACCTGGTGAAAAGTAAAATCAGTTCTTCAGCTGCAGGTTTATAGTGATTCAGGGGAGTTGTTTCAGTAGTTATCACATCCTCATATCTGCGGTATTAAAGACTCAGCAGACTGGTATCTAAATCTAACCATCCAAGCAGGAAAAGTGTTTTATTTCATAGTCCAGGTTAATCTTTTGTGGAGAATACGACAGCTAAGAGCTCAAAACTGAACATACAACTTGTATTGTTTAATTTAAAAACCATAACTACAGAACAATGACAGAAGATTTACCTCCCCTTCCAGTCTGACTGTGCACTTATTCCATTAACAAAACGGTGTAAAGCCGACAGCCTGTGCCATTTGTTTTCATTTTGAAATCATTTTAACTTAAAACGATGTAGATAATTTCAAATGATACTAAATAGGTTCATTGGCTGCTCTTTATATTAAAACCTTTTCCTTTTTTGTGTCACAAGACTGAGGTTCTTTATTGGACAATATAAAAGAAATGTAATTCTTGCATTGTCCAGTGCTGCTGTCATCTTTGTGTTCAGCATCAGGTGAGAAGAAAATAAGCAAATGCAAACAATAACAAGTTTGAAGCTGGTCCACCTGATTCCCTGTCAGAAGATGGAGAGAATCAAATGGCTTCTTGTTAGCAAATCACTACAATGAAATGAGCAGCTCACAGAATAGGTAAACTTATTTAAATGTGGGCCTTCTTTGACATTCAACATGAACAGCATCTCGTGTATTTGACAGGTAACAGATCAAAGTGGACCTTTGTGTTTTCTGATGCCAGCCCATACTGACAGTTTGCACACCTGATTAATCGAACACATTCTGCTCAGTGGCTCTTGGTGTTCTGTTAATTTAAACATCATCTGTAAATTAGACATAGAAAGCAATCCCATAAACATTTACCAATTAAAATGAAGTTAAATCAAATTAAAAATGACAATCTGGACACCTTAATTAGAACATTGTTGTTTTTGTTGGTTTTTGAAGGAAATGGAAACTATAAATAATCAGCAAAAGTATTAAAAAATTCAACTGACTGGCATGGAATTTTAAAGTGAATAGGAGAAGACTACGTTACCGATGTAAACATTTGAGATACTGAGCATCTTTTGTATCCTTTGTTCATCATTATTCTGTATTTAAATAATTTTTGTTTGTTTACAAATAGAATTGCATGATTTACACAATTAGGTTTTGTTACTTAAGACCTTTGGTTACAAAGAAAAAGAAAAAAAAAACAATAGGATATAAGAAACCAGTTGTACTAAAACTATTTTTCATTGTATTGTACAGAAGACGTGACTTTGTCTCTCCTGTAATCGGCCGTCATATAATGTGACGGTAAAATTATTTGTGACAATTTATCCTCGGTAAAATTAGTGTTTATTATCTTCCATATATTCAGAGTCCTGAGTTTCCTAAGGATAACTGTTCCATTTCCTTCCCATTCTTGCTCTTTCTAATGTACCCAGTTTCTTTTACATGATGAATGATTCAAACTGAACATTAACACCATAAAAGTATAATTTTGAACTAAGTGGAAATCAGTAGAGTACAGCAAGATCAGTAAAACAACCCTGAGCCTGGCACTGACTTCATTGACTAATCTTAACAAAATGACCAATAATGTATCAGACTGAATCTGCTTCAAACATTTCCAAGCAGTTACACAAATATGCGATCGTTGTTGTCAGTCGTAGCATCTCTTGTGTTATCTACAAATGACATAAAAGCTCTGTAAACAAAACAAAACTAAACCAACCTGTCATGGTCTCACCTGATTGATTACTGCCAAGACAAATAGGGGAACATTTGAGTCTTTAATATGAAAAATAATTGGAACCTGAGGAAATTATGTGAACATTAAACATATAACAGGGAGTCTTATTTTTTTAGCAGCAGGACATATAATGCAGGAGGACTCACATACCAAATACTGATTTTGTTTTTGTTATTTCTGTAATAATGCACTTTGTGTATATTCTATATAGCTGTCTGCAATTATTCATTTGTGCATGTCCTGTGTTTCCTTAATTATTTCCAATACTATATCTTCAATCACTTTAATCTGTAAATTGAACACAGTGTTAATTTACCTGGCTTTATCACAAAATAGCACAGCAGCCGTCAATTCTGCAGTCTTTGTCTTAGCTACATTATTTTAATGTAAAAAATGAGTTGATTATTAATATTCTTGAGAGGTTTCAGATTCAGACAGTAAACTTTTCCTAAAATGTTTTACAATAAATGTCAGCTCTTCAGTAATCCAGGTAATAAAACATCATTTTACACAATTTTATTTAATGTGTCTAATATTTGTGTTTTTTTTTTAATCTTAACTAAACACATCACTATTTACAGAGGTCTGTGATTGACATGGCAGCCATTTTTAGTTGTTTAGTAGAGCTCTACTACAGCGGCCATCCTCCACCTCCACCTGGTTAAAGCACCTCACCTGTTTTGTCCTCTCTTTAAACAGATCAGTTTTCATACAAATCCTTTGGAATTAAAAAATCTTTTGTTTTGTTTTTTTTTTAATTTTTATCTCCCAGTTTGTTTTACTGGGATATCTGAAGACCTGTATTTTTGTCTGTATTGTAGAAGAAATTTTGTTTACACCTACCACACACACACTCTCTCTCTCTCTCTCTCTCTCTCTCTCTCTCTCTCTCTCTCTCTCTCTCTCTGAAAATCTGTTAATTATTTTTTACTATCCATGTTATTATTAATTAATAGAATATAAAAAGAATGAAAATTTGCCATGTTTTTAAAATTATGTGGAATATAATTTGTTATCCACTAATAATTTCTAGTTTGTTTTCAAAATATCTAGGTAATGATATTGGTTTTCATTACAGATATTTATTGATTATCTTTCAGATTATCCACGAATCAAAATAAAAGGGTCTACCACAGTCAGAGAGGGCAGTCAGCTTAACCTGAACTGTTCAGCCACGGGTAACCCTCCACCTACTAAGTTCAGCTGGAGCTATCAGGGAAAGTCGGAACCCTCCAGGTTCTGGTGATTAACAATGTCACACGTAACAAAGCTGCTAATTACACCTGTACGGCTACTGCAGACACTCAGAGATTTCGTCCTTTGACTAGAAAGGAAACAGCTGAAGTCACCATCCAGTGTAAGTGATGATATGAGAAAACAAACAAAGCTTTGAATGTGTGAAAAAAAAAGAGGAAGGATTTGAGTTCAGTAAATAAATGAGAAATACAGAGACAGTAACCAAAGACAGAAATGTTCAGCCACCAAATTCACTGCAAACACAAAACAAAACAAACAAAAGACAGAGAGAGAGAGAGAGAATAATTCACTTCACCAAGTAGCGGTTATTGCATTGTAATGTAGCAACAATAGGATGGGAAAGATGAGAGAGGCACATTAAATTAGACAAAAGATTGAATTCCAATCATTAAGTACAAGTTTAGCTTATAAAATAAATAAAGATTTGATAATTTCTCATAACTTGGTACAGGGTTTGACAAAAGATTCTGATACTGTGTAAAATTGCCCAAACTGATCTGTGGCCAGGTGTCGCTATGCAAAGTTTAATTGTCGTGAAGATGGAGAGGATGAAAATCAGTTGCATAGACAGGAAGAGCATTTGCTTTACGTTTATAAAAACAGAATATATATTTCGGAGAATTTTTATATATTAGTTCAGCAGTTCTCAACCTGCGAGTCGGGTTCCCCGCGGTAAGAGACCTGTTGTAGCGTAACATCAGCCACAGAGAGGCCGCATGTACTGGACCATTCGAGAACTTTGCCTCATGACTATATAAGAGAGTGCGGTCGGGGCAGTGATCAGCTCTACTGAAACAGCGACACGGTGCGGACGGACAACCAAGCGAAAGGCGCGATAACTGTGGATGCTTCAATAGACACTGAGACATTGTTATACTGTAGTGGTGATTGTGCTGGTTTTAGTCTTGTACTCTGTTGTTGTGATCGTCTTTAACAGACAAACAAAGTCTGTCCCCCCAATGGACAAATTCGCCATCAGAAGACGTGATGACGGAGCCAGTACATACTGGACGATCCAGAATTCACCGGTGATCCATGGACAGGAGAAGAACAATGGCTGTTGTGTGTCGGACAGGGCGATGGTTCCTGGTAACCTGAGCCATCGTTTCACTACGAAGCCAGCAAATCGGGGGACAACCGACCAGAATCTTTCCAGGAGATCGATGGCGATGCAGTCAACACAAGTGGAATAAGGGGTCAGATGGGGCTCAGGTCCCTTCTGATGGAGTTGCTGAATTAATAGTGCAGAAAACGAAGCCTCTGAGCCACTTATTTGGCCTGCGTGTTGCCAAATTGTCCGGATGATGTTTGGTGATGGAGCGGGACGAGAAACTGTGAAAATTCCCCATCTGACAGCACCATTCGGAGAAGGATGAACGGTTTGTCATCTGACATCCAACAAAATGGAGCCGGGAAACTTACAAACTTGAATTCTGCTTTAAATCAACGACATCAGAGGTGAAGCGGATCTGTTATCACATTCGCTTCGTTCATGGAAATGAGATAATTAACCAATTTCAGTGCTGTAGAGAACTTCCAGAAATTACCAGCGACCAAGACATCTTTGATTCCGTGAATTCATATTTAGAAGGCTTGAGAATTTCCTGGGACTCCATTGTTGGAATTTGCACGGATGGTGCTCCATCCATGGCGGGATCTGTCAAAGGATTCATTGCGCTCGCAGAAAACATAATCCAAATATATTATTCCCCGTCGCTTTTTGCGTAGAGAATCAGTTGTTGCAAAGACTTTATCACTAGAATTAAAGTCCGTGTGAGACCAGACGGTTAGTGTTGTAGTTTATATAAAATCAACACCTTAGAACATTCGCCTGTGTAAGCAGCTCTGCAGAGATGTGGGGGCACAGCTCGGATGCTAACTTCTGCATACAGAAGTAAGACGGCTATCGAGGGGAAAAGGTGTTATGTTGTGTATTTCACCTTACAGAACAATTGCTAGTAGTTTTTGAAAGGGAAGGAAATGATACCGTTTGGAATACCTTAAGAGTGGAATGTGATAGGTGTATTTAATTGTCTTAACGGTGTCAACACCACTATGGATGGGCGAAATGAAGACATTCCGATTTCTGCAGTCAAACTATTAGCTTTTCAGAGAAAAATTTCTATCTGGAAAAAGAAAGCAACAGAAAAGAATCTTGAAATGTTTCCTTTGATGCCAAACCACACTATGGAAAGGGTTGCCCTATCTCGATAGAGCATTTGGCATCACTGGAAGACAACATCAAAAATATTTTCCATCTTTGGACGTAGAGAAGTAAGATTGGCAATTAGTGCTTCAGATTTTGATTTTATGTTACAAGAAGAATTGTCTTCCATTTCTACAGACCGCGATCTTAAAATGAATCATTCGCATGTCCCTTGATGTGTTCTGCATTTCTATTAAAGAAGAAGATCCTTCAATATCAAAAAAGCCTCGATTCGGGAAAAACTTGGGGAACTTGAACACGAAATGAGCGTCGCCTTATTGTTCACAGACCCCAATATTAGTGAAATAACTAAAGAATGTCAGGCTCAATGTGACATTAAAATACTAATTAATTTATAATTACTGTTTGGAATTATTATTATTATTATAGATCTTTATTTTATTTGTACTTTCAGAATAAAAAAACCATTAACAGCAGACATTTGTACAGTGTCGTATATCTTCGTTTACTCTGATTGATAAAAAGCGTTTAGAATTTTCCGAAACTTGCTTTCTTTGACCGGTGTTCGCCCTTCACGTGCAGCACCAAAAACTCTGGTAATCGAAAGGCTGCCTCGAACACAAACAGGTGGAGAATCACTGTATTAGTTATTCCTCCTTAATCATATGCATGCTACAGTAAAGACTTTTAGAAAGACATTGTTTAAGCAGAAATACTCCCTACACTATCAAACTCAGTTCATCATCCACATCTTGCCATTTAATGAGCAAGTGGTCAAAAATTCTCTTGGAAGCTCAATTTTAAGTAAAAATTACAAAATTATAAATGCAGAATATAAATATTTTGATAACATTTATTAGACAACTAGGAAATCACCACAAATATTTGTCTTTTGGTCTGTAATTGTATAGTTTTGTTTTCTTGGTTTAAAGCCTTTACTCTTTGGTTTGGTTTACTTTACAACTGACAGAATATCAAACACTAAAATAACTGGTTAAATATAGCAAAATGGTTCTGGTTTTTCCTTGATGTTTTTGCCCTTTCAGAGATCTCCTCTCCTTTCAGGCAGTTTTTATTTGTATATATTTTTGTTTGTTGTATAGCAGGAGATACTGATAATGGATATCTACTCTATTTTAGTTCCACCAGACGTGCAAGTGAAAAGTACTGGCATCATTGCAGGACAAGAATCTAGAATTGAGTGCACACCTTATGGAACACCTGAAAAATATGTCTTCCATAATTGGCAACAGAAGTGGCAGAATCAGATAATACAAGAAATGGGAAACAACAGTGCACTAATATTAAAATCTCCCAGCCACGAAGACATGGGATTGTGGGTGTGCAGGGTGGACAATGGACTTAAAGGACCAGACGGCCAAGTGGTGGTAAAGACTGGATCGCTAACCATCATGGTCAAAGGTAAGCTGCTTTGATGTGTTACTCTAATATGTAAGCTCGGTTAGTAAGAACATGTCGTCGAAGATCTGTTACACTGTTTTGTTAACATGTTTAGAAAGTTACCAACAACTTTTAAGCTAAATTTGTGAATGAATTAAAATTTTTATAAAACCACAAACGGAAGCTTTAAACATTTCAGATAAAATTTCCTCCTTAGGATGATAAAAACCCAGGATGGATATGGAAATCATATTGTGTTGAACATTGGAATGCAATTGATACTTTTTCACCTGTATTTGACTCCAATAAATTAGAGATAGGAAATTTGTATTACAATGATATTGTTTTCAGTATGTATTGAGAAAATAAACTTTAAAATATTTACTGAAATTATGCTGGACCAATTTAGATTCGCCACTTGAAGAGTTTTGATAAGTGTGTTGTGTCGGTCAGTGAACCATACACGGGACGCGATGAGTGTCATGACCTAAGGCCGATACACCGGCCATAATTCTGTGATTTATCATAAATCACAGCCGTCGCTCGAGTCATTAGAGAAAACATTTTGGAATTGTACAGAATTCTACTTGAGAAGATGATGCTCACTCTTCCTCCCATTTACTGAATTTGTGTTCAAGTCATTTACCATAATGATGGGAAGACTGAGAAATCTTGAGATATTACTACATGATTGTGTCGCTCATCAAGGCAATTTGCAAGACTGAAAATGTCATCATGCCACCATTTTCAGGTGTGGGGTATGTGCACTGGTACAGGTCTGACTCAACCGTGCACGTGCCTGATGACAAAGGGTGACCAGGATCACTTCATCTGTATGGTAACTTAGAGGACAGGTTTCTGTCTGCGACGGTTATGCCAGCAGCAACTCAAGGCAGATGGCCCATTGCACTTGGATACCACATGTAATTGATAAACTAACTTAGTACAACCATCACTCTATGTACACCCTTGTTTTAATGTTGTCTAATTAGCAGCTGACCATTGTGGACTCCTAGAAAAATCTTAGATGCTGAACTAACAGTAACTTTCAATCGTCAAATGTTTAACAACGAATCTTGTCAGCTGCAGCAGCACAGAACTGACATCAGCGGTGTTTGACACCAGTCGCCAAAAGATGAAGACACTGCAATAGCTGGATTCTGTTGTGCATGCTGCTCCAATGACAAATTCCTCTTAAATGGTTGTCAGCCATGATGTGTATATTATGTTTTTAGGTAAGTAATATTGTCTACACTTTAAAAATTTAATTGCAAAACTCATTTATCAACTTCAGTAAATGTTTTCATGGAGTTTCACTTTTACAACTTAGTAGCTGCGGTACCCATCACTGCATCAGAAAAAACAGCTCATATAAAAGAGTTTTTAAATCAATTTGAAAAACAAATTTTATTTGTTTAAACTCAGTCGTTGAATGAACATTGAATTGATGCTAATGATACATTTCTGAACATTCTATTAGCTGTACACTTAAATGTAACTTTGTTCCATAACAGCCTCTTTATAGACAATATTTCTAGTTTCCTTGGGGTGATTAGTTTTGGCCAACTCCTGAGCTTCCAACATGCAGTTGTCCAAGGGAATAATAGCCTGGATATCCAAATCGAGGCCAACAACTTTCCATGATTGACCCTGTGCTTAATTGATGGTCATAGCAAAGCTCAGTTTTATAGGGAAAGTGGCTTTTTAAAATAGAATAATGGTTGTTTCAGCTGACTTGTTGAGAAATCTGAAAAGGTACCTGACCAATGCAGGGCTGGCTCATAAGATGATGTGAGACCTGCAGCTAACTACTAAATGGATTTTCAATGGTAGTTCTCAAAGTTACACTGTGCATGATATCATAACCAGCTGTTTATGGCTTTCACGTGGCCTTAACCGTGAAGCTGTAGTAACTCTGAACCTTGAAATGAAAGGTGGCCTTTGAGGCCAGGGTCTCCTACCCTTGGATCCTTCATTCGAATTTGAGGCTGCTAGGTTGCCTATTTTGAATGAGAGCAGTGAACAAAGTGTAATCTATAAGTATTTTGTGAAGCGGCCTTTGGTGGCTGAAAATGGCCTTCAAGGCCAAAATGTGGGAGCTTAAAAGTTTCTTCAGATTCTGAAGGTCCCACACCCAAAATATGGGGCCTCTAGGTGCTAGGGTTCGGCCATAAAAGAGTAACAAACTAACACACGCACAGACACTGGAAACTATGTATTAGTTCAGTTACTGTTTTAATGGAGTATAACCAATTTGCTGATAAAAAATACAATTTCAAAGAGGTTTAACTTTCTCATTTGTATTAGTAAACAGTTTAAAACTGCACGGCCACATGATTAAGTATCTGTGGTTGAAGTTGCTGCTACATCTCTGGCAGAAGAAAGAGGTTCACCATCAAGAAAACGCTAATCCATGTATCCATTGTGTTGTAAGAGGAGACTAATTAGGCAGGGTGGCTTATTTTGGAGGATGGCTGAGTAATCTCCAAACCCATCATTACCCTGTCGGGTATCGGAAGTCTGTTGATATTGCATTAAAATTGTTATTTTTAATGATATTAAAATTGTAATAGTGTTGACCCAAGAAAATCGTATCGTAAACAATTTAATTTCCATCCAAGATGTAAACACACATTATAACATTCAGTTACTTTGGATTTTTGGTTATTTGTGCAAAACGAAAAGGAAACAGAAGAGCCTGAACTAGTGATGAAAGTGATATGAAAAGGAACACTGATGTAAACTCTGCTTTCAATGTTCTTCAAGTCATCCTTGGTCTAATAAGTTGGTTAATATCCAATCCTGTTGATTCTGAAAAGGTATATGCACCTGCTAACTTGAGTTGCTTCATCTTTCAACTTCAGCTACGTGAGAAGTCATCCTTATACGTCAAGATGATCGAGGTCGGTAGGTGAATTGACAAAAAGCTAACATGGAAAGTGACAAAGAATCAGTTTGGTGACAGTATTCACTTGAATTATTGCCGAAGACAAGTGCTAGGTATAAAAAAGTTTGTGATGCTGTGATAAATATATTAGAACGAGTATCCCAATGGAACTGTCCATGCACCTATTGACCCTGCCATTCCAACTCCTAGTGTCTACCTACACCGTTAGCTCTCATAAACCCGACTTGTTGATTTATGCTGCACTTGCATCATTTAATATCTGTTACAGCGTCTTCAATAGATTCATATTTTTTATTGTTATTTGCAGCTAAGATGGGGCTTATTTGTGTGGGTATTCATGTTTTTCCAAAAAAACATTAATTTATTTGTTTTTGAATTGTAAATATGTAATAATTTTTTGTTACATTGTTTAGATGTTTGTAAGGTGTTATTACATCTTAACAGACTAATTTTTGATTGGTTATGCAGCGGTTTTGGATTTTTTGTTTTTCCTATTTTTGCCATAAATTTTGCTTATTGTATTTTTTTTAATATTTAAGATAAAATAACCAACCAAGAATTAACTAGTATGTAATACCTGTTATTGTTTAATTAAGATTAGCCCTAATAGTTAGGTAGTGGAATTAAAAGTATCTCCTAGCCAACACTGTCCTTTGACATTATCACCATCACTGATGTTGAGGAACCTGTTTTACCTGTTTGGTGTGTGACACCTGCAACTACAGGAAGCAATTTACCTTTGTGATTAAAGGAGAAATGGCTGGAAGGATGGATGGGTTACAGCCTGCATTGTTTACCCTCAGGGTATCATTAGGGGCAAGTGAGCTTAACTGAAGCATTGTATTAAACCTGTATTTGACACAGATGTAGTAACAATTTTAATACTGTGAATCTTAAAAAAATTAAGTGAAATGGCTTCCTGCTGCTAGGTTTTCATTTAAGATAAAGTTAGCGCGGGATACACATTTACACTTGTAAAACTACTCACCTTTGCAATCACTCAAGCGATAAACAGAAGCCGATCACAGATCTGCTTAGTCTTTGTTAACCGTTTAATCCTGTTTTCACATATTGTCATCAGAAATGTTGGATTTTTATATTTCAAATCTATTTTTTAAATTAAGTAAATTTCGAAAGAGAGTTCACCTGTCTACCACAGGAATATTTTTGCTCAGTTCTGCTATCTTATATTTGTAATACAGGTGTCAAACAAAAGGCCATCGTTTCTACAGACACTAGACATTGGTATGAGAAGGTAGATGAGCTGAATGGCTGTTCTCCATTGTACATGGAGGTTTTGAAGTTACCTGGCTACCACATTTATTTAAAACATTTTAGACAAAGAAATTCTCTTCGTGTCCATAATTTAAAACAAATGTTATTTTTGAATTTGTAAGAAACCAAAAGTTTGAGAATAATGGACTGATCTATCGGAATTGGAGCAGTTTCCCCAGAACTACTTACCTGTAATACAAAATATCCATCCAATACCTGACAGGTAAACAGCAGGTCTGATGTAAAACGCCTGCCCATGGAAGAAAGGACATGAAAACACCAACTAAGTTTAACTAGTATTTTGTAAACAATTTTTGTGTTTCATTTCACACCAAAATTTTCAAATGTCTGTGGAGAGATAGAAAGTCTACCTTCCAGTGTCTGAGCCTGGCAGGATTTTCTGCTCATTTAAAATCTTGCTACAAAGTGAATCACCGAGGATTAGGATTACCTTTGATGACCTGCCTCCATACTGAATGTTAGAATGATAATGAAAATACAACAAACTTAATGTGCAGTATTACATTTCTACTGTGTTCTGCTGTTTGTTTGCTTATATAAAGTCACTTTACCTGGCAGAAAACAACAAAAATAATAACTGGCAGGTGAACAAAGAAAGTTCAGTTTCTTGCCAGAAAAATTGTCTGAAGTCAAGAACAGAGACATGGTATTATATATACTTCCGGATTAACGATGCTCTCGTTTACTTCAAATTTTAAGATAGATTAATAAAAATCTTGCTTGTTTTCTTCAGTTAACTGAAGACAAAGTAGTTTACAGACAGAAAAAACTCGTGACAAGACAGGTGCGGTTGAAGAAATCAACTTTAGTAAAGGAAAATAGCCATCAGCAGCAGTAACTTCAGATGTGCACACAACTTAGTTTATCAATTCACTCAAACACTGTACCTACCTTTTCTTGTTTTGCTAGCATCCCTAATTTGACATCTGCATCTCTGCTTAGATATCGCAAAGTTTCCAGTTAAAATATTTAATCAGCTTGAAATTTCTTAATAGTTTGTTTAGGTTGAGAAACAGAAATCGATGAGCCATACACACACACACACAGCATCTTAACTTATGATCAGCACCCAGCCAAATTATCTGGTCCTCCAGCACAGTCTTATACACTACAGCCATCTTTTCTGTTAGCTTATTGAAAGAGAACTTAGCTTTATCATATCATATATATTCATTGAGGGACATTAATACACTAGATAGGGAATATGTTTTTATTTTTGGTGAGATCTAAACATTTTCTGTTACTTTGCATCGCATTAATAAGTCAAAACAACGATTAATTTTTGTTACACCTTAAGACAAAACAAATGTTATTCTTGAGATTGCATGCAGAAGAATTTTTTTAAAAGGTTTGCTCAGTAAAATAGCAAAGACAGCTTTTGGAAAAGAATATTTAGTCTTTATTGAGTTAGCAAAAGGAGCAGAGATGGTTAACATTTGTGATGCTACAATATTGACCAAAATATTTGGTAAAGACACCATTTATTAATTAACAAAATGTTGAAAAACGATGTACAAATGATAAATTTGAATTGAATCAGCAGCACTTATTTCTCCAATACCAACACAGACAAAAGTCTGTGCACCCTGGGTCAGATGGAGGTAAACAGATGATACTGAACAAGACAATTTGTCTGCTGACGGGATGAGGCTCAGCTGCCAGAAATGGACACTCAAAATAAAACTTTTCCTTTGATGCAGATTTCCTCCGAACAACAGAATCTGAAGGTCTTTTATCTGTTTGTTTATTGGCAATAACAATGCAACATTCTGCACTCTCCACATTCACCTGAGGCATCCATGAAGGATGACATCAGGTGCTGGTAAGGACTGTGATGTCAGGTTATCTCCCTTGCCTGTGACAATACCCGCTTCACTGTATGATTACTAAAGAACATTCCACGTTCAAAATGCATGATGAAAAATTGTAATAAATGATTAGATACATTGATTTTAATGAAAAAACATTGTATTTGATCTGTAAGTAAACAACTTTTTCAAAAAAAAGCTTCTACATAGCATGAGATTATAAACCTAATGTAGTTAAGTAAAAAAACTCCAGTGTACTCGAAGTGACCTTTCACGTGAATTGCTGTTTGTTGGTGGTTGTGTTTACGAGACGATAAACCTTATCACAAAAAGGTTAAATGGCTGGTATTATTTTCAGGTCCACCTGTGTTTGGGAAAAATGAAAAGATTGTCAGAGCAGAAGCAGGCCAGAGCAAGTCATTAACACTAGAATTTTTTTCCTATCCAAGTTTCACCAATCTCACCTGGTCTTTGGAAGGAAGATATTACAACACAATTTCATCTACTGGAAGTAGTGTTACCTTATATCTACATGGGCATGAAATTGAAAGTGATGGTAACAAGTCTACTCTGCATCTTGAGAATCTGTCTGCATCTGATTTTAACAAGAGTTTCACACTGAATGTCACCAATGCTTGGGGCTCAGCTGTGGAGACAGTGAGCTTACGTGCTGCTGGTAGGTAACTTGGCTGAATTTCTATTCAGAAAATTAAAAACAACAGATAAACAGATATGATTATGAATTATGTAACCAACACAGTTCTGAAAACCTGTAGCTGCTTTGGTGGTAATGTACTGTATGTGACAACTTGATTAGGTTGTTATATTTAGCTAGCATCATTAAAAAGTCAATGAAGATTTCACCTGTTAGTAGGATCATACAGGTATGTAAGAAGAAATGCTTTTACTCATATCGATCTTCAACTTAGCCATTGTGATCCATTGGTAACGGAGGCTAATGACACCTGTCCACCTGAATTTGTTGTAAATTTAAAGATAAATACCTGGTATAAATTGATGGGGTGGTATCTGACTAGAGTTGGAAAACATTACATCCTTGCACTTGTACGGGGGCATGATGAGTCCAACTAAGAAACAAAAATGTCTTATCCTGAAACTGAAATGGAATAATTGAAATACGTGCTTTTGGTAAGTGAAGTGTTAAAATTAGACTTGTCGCTCTTGGTTTCTCTTGCATGAAAACAGTGAAGATCGTCTCACTTACTATTGCTGGGTCAACAGTAATTTTCTGATGGTTTGTGTTTACTGATAAAATCATTTATATGAATCATAAAACATTTGTAATAGATTTTCCTCTTACGCTCTTCATGTTATTTTTAAAGACAAAAGTTCCTTTTTCAATCAGCAGAAAAAGTTCTGAGAATCTAAAGTTTAGTAGGGATTTTACTTTAATCAGGTGACTTGGAACATTAATGTAGGTTAGTTTTCCCATTGTAGGGCATGAAGCTGAACTGTACTGAGAGAAAATTATATTTGTAGGTGGATACAAACAGTTGTACTATTAAAACTGCCGTTGTCTCAGTTATCGATTGATTGTGGTAGACAGGTGGGTTAGCACATCTCATGTTCCCTTGATGGTGTTCATTTGTGTTGAGTTGAAGAATACTAGAGCTTGATTCATGCTGCCAAATTGTCCCACTAAGCAGTTTTCATTTGATGAGATCTCACAGGACATGGACAGGTTCTACTTCTCTTCAATCTGCTGATACACCCAATGTTCTTTTATGGTAAAGCCATTTTACTTAAAAAACAAACATTTGTAGCTATCTGGATGATGGATGGAGCTCCCTTTGAAGGATGCCATGCACTATTATAATTCATTTATCATTATTTCATTCCTAACAAGTTTATTACCGAGACATTTAGTAAATAATAGGTAGATAGAGTTTGCTTTACAATGTAGGTACCTTTGACTTTCTTTTATTTGTGCCCCAGTGGACAGTGGAGCCTCAGTTGTGCTGCTGTATAGTAAAATCACCCATCTTCCATTAAATAACTAGAGATAAAGATTGAAGGTTAGGAGAACAGAATGTAGAGAGTACAGCGAGAAATGATCTGGCCTAACTAACCTGCATCCAGTAATGACGACAACAACAGTTTAAATTTTCCAATGTTGGCTGTTTACATAATCTATGTACATTTACCGTCTCAAGCCGCTGTCCTGTCAGAGTACCTCTCCAATGGTTTTTAAACATACTGACGGTAGTAAACGGCACAACTAAGACAGGAAGACCATTCTGCGCAGTCACTTCTTTCTTACTGACTCAATATGAAAAGTTACACGTGTCTGGCTGCTCTTTGGTTTAATTATCTGACTTTAGAAAGAGGCCAATTCCATTTGTCAGTTTTTGAAATTATTAGGGACCAGTCTCTGTTAGTCAACTCAACATCACAACCCTCAACTTTCTCAGAAGTGATGTTTACTAAAATTTTATATTCAAACTGAAAAAATGTTTGTTTTTCTTTTAATTTTCCAAAAAATCATTTGGTTAATTTTTCCCATTTTTAGTTAGTTAAAGTTAAACCCAATACTGATCATGGCTGAGGCTGTGTTTAGTTATGGTACTTAAAGAGTCAAACCTGACAGTAAGATGTTTTAATGTGCTTCACTGTGGCAAACTTCATCTTATCACCTGTACTGACTGGTGTCCGTCTGAATTATAGGACCTCCACTGAAACCTGAAAGGTTTAGAATTGTAGATGTCACCGTCTCCAGCATAACTCTGTCCTGGATGTCGGGGTTTGATGGAGGATATCATCAGTCCTTCATCCTCAGTTATATTGGAGGATCTCAGAGGAACTGGAATCCTTCAAACATCAGTTTACCAAGTAAGGGGAGAGAAATCGTCCATGAGGTGACAGGACTGGAGGCTAACACAAATTACACTTTTAAACTCTATGCACAGAATGAGTGACACATGCCTCTATAAAAGATGAAAATAAATTTATTTGATTTAGTTTTATCTCTAAATTATTATTAGCATAGAAGGTCCTTGTTGTTTTATCTTATTTCTTTTTGAAAGAGTAATTATTGTTTGTGGATAGTTCTTCAGTATATTTTTTATAAAGAAATTTTTAGAAATATTCATCAGTTCATGATGCTGGTGTTGAGGTAGGGATATTAACCTTAATGAAAAACTTTATTACACATTGCTACCTTAAAGTCTCAAGTTGTGGAAATGATGCTACCTCCTCTGCCAGCGAACATTCATTGGTATCAAGGCAGCTTCCAGTTTTCTTAATTTACTTGGTCATCTGTTAGATACATACTGTACATCCAAACAGCATGAAAAATTCTGCTTTGGTCGAAAAGCGTACTTGGATCAGCAACATCAGTTGTGTGATTTGAAACTTTTCTGGTGAGCTCATTTTGATCACCTACCCCTGACAACAACGAGATGGGTACTGCTGGCAAGAGTGGCATATTAGTACAGAAAACAATTTTACTTCGATGTCACAGTCCGAAGCCAAACTTGCCCCAGTAACAAAACAATGAAATATTGGAAACATTCTGCTGATGTTTAAGTAAAATGATCCTCAATAGGTCATGTAATGTTAACTACAAAGGTAAAGCACTCACTCTGCCAAATATTATTTTGTCTGATACATTTGAAAACTGTTTATTTCATTGGGGGCAGTAAATCCAGATCCTGCCATCAGCAAATGACGAATTGTAACTAATCCAAGAATAAGGCTAGTCCAAAATCTGCGATGTTCAGTAAACGTACATTCAGATTGGTCTTGTGAGTGATGTTGCTGTTCACTTGAGACAGTCTCATTGTGTAGCTTCCTATACCTATTCTATCTGGTCCCTGCTTTGTAATTTTGAGAGGATATACTAGTGCACCTTGTGTCCCTACACCAACTCTGTGTTAATTAGCAATTTTTTAAATGATGGCACCATATCTGTTGGTTCTAATACTGTGACATTACAGAATTGGCCAGGGATCTGGGCCTATCTAAGGTCTTGTCTGCAGCGTTTTGATGGGATGGAGATAGGCAACTTATTCCTATGTGCACAGCTATCCAGGCTACAACTTCTTAGAATAATTATCCTTCCTATCCATTAATGCTTAATGTGTGCTCTATCTCTGCTTGTTTCAGTTACGACATCTTAACACTCTTAGATTTTTGAATAACAATTTGTAGATGGGTGTGATTAAAAATTAAATTATTGCTGATTATTTGCCAAGGAACTTGTAATGTACAATAAATGAATGAATTGTGAAAACCCAGTGAATCTGCTTGCTTACATAGCATTTTATACTTATATATTAATGAATTACCTACTGGGTTGGTTGTCCATCAAAACTAAATTTGGTGAATAATGTTGCCCGCTTCACTAGGTAATATTTGTGTCAGTATGTCTTTCAATTTTATAATGTGTGCTGCCAACCATTGTCAAGGTTTTTTTCTTCTGCTTATTCTATCTGGAAAGTAGCTGAGTGTGATGTACCTGGAATTGGTTTTGTATTGAATCATCACAGCTGTTTTTGAGTGAGGCTTAGCTACACCTGCAAAAGTTTTTGTAAGAGGCTATAGAGTTACCTGGGCACCTGAACTCCTCCTCCAGGTGGAGAGTTGCAGCTGTGGATTTCCCAACTGCTTGCTTCTGCAGTTTTCTCTCTGTGTCTCTATGAACTGTGAGAGAAAATTTGTTTTAGTTGACAAATAGATCATCACCTCATCAGATGCTTACAACAAATGCCTGGACACTACTACTGGACTCACTATCTATTTATTACTCAAGGTTTTTGTCTGTCGGGAAAAATAGTTTTTTGGCTGTTTATTTAAAGCACATCTGAATGTGCAAAATTAATTCTTTTCCCTGAATGGCAGCCCAATGTCTGGTTAAAGAACTGTGTGTTCAAAAATCGTTGCCTTTCAAGTGCATTGGTACCCATGACTACATATTTTGTGTGTAAGAAACTTCTTACCTGTCTTGTGCATATAAGTTTGGTTGGAGTGGATTTGCCTTCCACTAAAGCCCAGCTGCTACTCCAAGCAATCTGTTGAGCAGAGAGGGCCGGGTGTTCAGAAGAAGGTACTCCTTTTTATTTTGAAGGGTGAACCCAAAGACGCAACAGTGCAGAGTAGGTCTGTGCTGATGACTTTTAATTCCTTGGACCAAAAACTTGGACTAGATCCCATAAGTCTTGATGTTGTGGAGAGGTAAAGATGCTGTGAATGACCATGTCATCCAATCTCTCTCATATGAGGTATCTTGGGGAACTTACCACTTTCCATTTGTTTATTTTTCCTGGTGGGTAGCAGCACCAAGTGTAAGATTTTCCAGTGGATGTCAGAGGTGTAGCCTTTTGAGTTGTTCTGGAAATACCTCCTTATAATTGGGTTCAGTAACTGGACTGATGCTAGGCGTGGATACAAGTTTCATTGTGAAAACAATTGAACTGATTTTTTTATTCCATCTATTTTAACTGAATTTCTGGAAAGGGTTATTTTTGCTCCAACATTTTAAACTATTTTGTGGAACTTGCTACGGTTATGCTAAGCTTTTGGTGTTTTATAGGTTTTCCACATACAGTGACCATCATGTTATCTGTAACTACCTGATTGGAGAAAAGTATTTTCCATTTTTCGTACTACTGCTATTTCCTATGATATTTGGTAGTTTTTAATCTGCTGAACCCCGATTGTTTGTTGTGTTCACAATGTTTAAACCACCTAGATTCTGGGGAAGGTTTTATCAGCTGTTTATTCATCAGTTGTTTGCATTCCTGCTGCCATAAGAACTCCATTAGTTCAGCATTAATGGTGCACACCCAGTCGGGCATTCCTATGATTTTACTCCTATACCATAAGGGATCTATTACTAGGCTATTGATTACACCTTCCTTACCTACAAGGCTAAGGTCATGATGAATTTGCCAGCCCTTTAACTTAGGGTGTCAACCACCTGCTACCAGTTGTCCTGATCTACCTTTGTTAGTCAAGCTAACAGAAACATGATACCAGAATTTTCATTCTGTCCCTGGCCCATCTAATACCAGACCCATAAGGATTGTGTTGCATTCTCTGAAGATAACTCAGCCATGCGCTCTCTGTTTTGTCTTTGTTTATTTGGGCACCAGATGGATCTTTGTAAAGCTTGAGCATGTTGAATACCACCACAGAGCTCTCCACATCACACAGTAGGTTCATAGTGTTGTCGGCATTCTGTATTATTTCTTTCTCTATCTACTTTGATTTTCTCCTCAGCATGGATCCTACAGGCCAGCATCTCTTCAGTGATGGCGTAGAGTACTGTACTCAGAGCACTCCTTTGATTTATTTCTGTTTGGATATTAGTGTAAGCTCCCTCTTCCTAGGCTGTTCCAGACTCCTCAGTTGTAGATGTGTCATTGGTGCCAACAGACTTAGCTACCACACTTATTTCTTGGACCAACTCTGGTAATGTGTCCTCCTTCCCCCATGGTATTGCCAAGGGGGCTGCTTCAGGCTTTATGGTGATATGGGTTGGAGGACCTTGGGAACTTAATTTGTTCCCTTGACTTCTGTCTTCATAGGGCAGGCGACCACTTCCCTTTTGCTTCCCTGCAGCCCCATCAACAGGGACAGAGCCAAACTCAGTGTTACTCATCAACTTTGCAGCTGCAGACAGGGTTGTTGGACATCTCCTCCTTGGTTATTTCCTTTGTGTGTCCTTGGATCTTGCATACCAAGCAAAAAGGAAGCTGTCCTGGCTGGTCTTTGTAAAAGACGTCATTGATTCTCCTATGGAATGGTTTAGTGATTAACAGCTTCCGTCTGCTGCCCTGACAAAAAAGATAGCCCAAGCAGGGTGTTGAATTTAAATCCCACCAAAACTCTACCATACCGTGGCAGCAGCAATACCAGACTCTCATCTGGGGCAGATAGAGGTAGCATGTGCACCTTCACCAAAGTGATTGGGTTTGCCTTACATTACTTAAACCCAATGCTCTGACATTTAAAGGTGATCTAAGATGAAGTTGGCATTGCCATATGTCGTGTAGACAATTTATAGTATGCTGTTGAATGCCCCAGGTATGTCCATAATAGAGAAAGAACGATCTCTTTTTCCCCATCATTAGTTTTCTAACTGGCACAGCAATACCAATATACACCACTGGGGAGCTCCCCTCCATCTGGTGTTGTTTCATTTGACTCTGTTGCAATACTGTTGTCTCACTATCTGAGGAGGTGACTAACCTCTTTCTGTAAGCCTCACAGAAGAGTTGCAGACCCTTTTTTCCTGCCTTGTCCTCAGATTCTGATGTCAACATTTCTGGCAATTCATATGCACATTGCATACCAGTTGATTGGTGCCACCTTTGTATCATTGGAGTCACCCCCGGTGTGGGTGAGAGAATTTCATCCCACAACCTCTGTTGGGTGTTTGATGCCCTCTGTAGGCACTAGGCTTACAGCACTGGATGAGTGCAGTGTACCTGCTATATATCTCTCTGCGCTAGAGCTCACCATGATGGAAGATTCCATTTGACTGGCAAAAGAAACAAGAAGAAACAACTAACCTATCGATAGCTACTGGCTAGCTCCTACCTTCTTCACACCTGGGGAAAATAGTGTAGCTCCAACTTGACTGGCATTGCCTGTCTTGTTTACTCTGAAAAGCTACAGCAACTATTTTGGTTGCTAACATCCACCGTTCTGTCAGGAAAGCTCACCAAAATCATTGTTTCCATTAACTCCAAACTGTACCTGGACTTGTCCACAAGTTCCAAAACTTGGGTGTGACTCTACAGCCCTTACAATAACAAGTATTATTCACTGATCTGACTTTTTTTACAACAAGGATTTTTTACCTGCGAACAACTGAATAGAAATCTCCAGTTCTTAGTCAAAAGGTATGTTGCCAGCTAAATACCTGTAAGAGAGTTATCACAAGTTATATTCTTACCTGTCTGGAACTATTGCTGAATGAGCCATGAAATGACTTGTGAACTATGATTTGGATCTCAGAAATTGGCTGACTGGTGACAATGGTCATGCATTTTTCATTGTAATTCCAGTATATCTTGATGCCATATTTGCTTAGTTTTCTTGGAATGTATTGCCGATAAACATATCAATCATAAAAAGATATTAACTGCTCGTCAATGGCCATACCAGTTATTTTGAAGCCAGGTTTTGATATGGTATGGAGCTAACATGTCTTCAACAGGGAATTTTTAAATATCAAACTGCATAAATCTTATGCTCAATGAAAATTTGTTCCTTGACATTTCAGACCTTAAAACAGGCCACTTGTCCATATCCACATCTTAGTAGTAATTTTTGGGGTAGATTTATATTCTCCAGCAAGTAATAGTAATCAAATAACTGCTCCCGTCTCATACCTGCTCTATCCCACATTGGAAGTTCCCAATGGTCAATTTGGTCCATTGTTCTTTTGATTACAGTATTCACCCGCATATCTATTTGTTTCTTGTGCAACAATAACAAGAATGCCATCCCTGATGGAAATTTAATCCACTTCTGCTATCATTCAAACTCAATCAGTGCCAGTGACTTCTCCCTGGTGATGGACAGTGTTTGCAAGAGAACCACAGAACACTAGATTTGCTGTGTTTGTTCTTCGTGATATGCCCACTTCCAGCTCTCAGAATCTGCAGAATCAAACCTCTATCATCAGTAGATAAACCACCTCTGGTGGTGCTTTCTCTTCTTGGTTCTTTCTCAATGGATTATTACTTTTCTGATTGTTCTTTGGCTAGGTGAACACCATTTTTTCCCTCCTTATTCATGACTTTTTCCATGGTAGCTGTGTAATTTTGTCTAACCATGGAATAATGGCTTTATGTGACTGACCTATATGTTGGCTTTCAACCTTAGGACAAGAGCCAGCTGTAATAGAATTACCAGTGACAGGGCTATTCATTGGCTTATATAATACTTCAGCCTCTCCCTAGTACATTATAGAATATGGATTCAGAACGTTTTTTCCTTAGGTGATGCATCAGTAGATACATAAATAAGCACAAGCCACAAAGTTTTTGCATACAGTAGTTTTTAAATGTATTAAGCTACACTATGATCGTCTTTTAGCTATAGAAGATCATAAAATTGTTGGTTTTTATTATAAATTCATCATCAGGCATACATGGTAAATAAGAAAGATAACAATACTGAAATAAACAAGATAAGTGAAGATATCGGCTTTGGCTGTTTTGGAAAACAGAAAAATTTTATTGAGATGTCGCATCCAAATACAATTGTCGTTTAACAGCTATTTAGATATAGAAAAGATGGAAGTTAAGAATGCAGTTTAAACTAACATTGGTCAGATCAGACAAGTAATGCTATTACCAAGTGAAGATAATCAAGATTAAATAAGATTAGCAAGATAAACATATGTTTTCACTACTTTATTGATATTTAAAAAACAAATATTTTGAACTGATATTTTTGTTAACTGTATTGTATTTTAAAATTTTCAGGATTGAAAAATGTTCATTTTATTGTTTACCCAGATGTTTGATCAGTAATGGAACCATTTCATTGTGTTCGTTCACCAGTCATTGCAGAAGTGCCATCAGTTTTTATGCTCAACAATTTTGTTATGTCAAGCTCAGTGGTATTGCACTAAGAGCCCACTAAGTCCCTTTAGTTTGACCTGTAAGTGAACTAGCACCATTTTCTTTGTGAATAGCACATTCTTGTGTACCCAACTGAGCTATTGATGAGGTATGAGTTGATCTGTCTGCTGTCAGGGAAAGAAATGAAAATTTATTCCTTCCTTTGTTTCAGGTAGCTTAATGCATCATTTGAAAAACTGATAACTTGGAATTGCACTGTCATGTGATTTAGGTTGATTGCATTGGGACAAGGTTTTTAGGCACCCATAACCATACATTTCTTAACAAGATCACTCTTGGTAATTGGTTACAAAGATTTTCTATCAAATATGCAATTTTGTAGCTCACCAGGGTTTCAATTTCAACTTTTTGATTACCTTTATTAACCATAATTTTCGGTATAGCGGGGACATGCATAAGAGATTTGTGCTTCATGGTATAGCATCTTTGCCTGATTTTCAATAGCAGAAAATTCATTTACAATCGCTGAATTGTCCTCAATAAAAAGAAATACTCATCTATCCAACATTATTGGAATTTTTGAATTTCTCTTCCACTTTTTTGCTTTTGCATTGAATTTTTTCCCACTGGAGATGACAATACTGAAGATCTGAAATATTGAAATTTGTGTAAACGTATATGCATATTAATACACACAGATATTTTATTTACAGTCCTGAAAAATAGAGGGATAGGGGAGGAACTACCCCTTCAGTATTTCATCTCAAGCATAAGTTTTTATTAGTGTAGCAGAGATGGGTTTAGAGGGTCCAAAACAAATATAATTTTAAAAAATATACCGTTACAGGTTTTTTTCATTTGAAAATTTTAAAATGATTTAATGTTAATATATTTTGCTTTCATCCCTTAACTTAAATATTGTTCCTATGGTTCTGTTTATTTAACAGCTACATGCAGATTGGCTCTGATGTTATAGAATGGGTTACATAGAATACTGCGAAAATCAACCCATTAAATTTGTGTATATCTGTTTAGGTCTTCATAAAATGATATAGCGCCTATCAATTGTCTTCGATGCTGTTAACATCTCTGAGGCAGTGGTGCCAAACACTAACTAGAAGACTGTTGAGATGCATGTGGGCCTTTGATGCAGAATATGGATGGCCTTGGTGGGGAGAGATCACTTTAGCATTGGTGGGGGGGCTGTTGCTGGAGCCTGTTGACCTCTGATCTTCGTTTCTCGGACTATCAGCATTTAGTGACAGTAAAGTGGAACTGGTGCTGTTCTTCTACACGAGTCTGTTGCCCTCCGTCATCTCACTCTTCATACCTGGCTGACACCTGCGTAGCTGGCCACCTCCACCTTCATTCTTCTCGTCCTATACCTTCACTGCTGTGCAGTTTTCTGTAGGTGACAAAACCACCACCGGCCGCCATAACCTGTAGATTTGTTTTTCTGAAATGTCAAAGTAATTAAGACGTTTATAAATCTGATGCTCAGCAGATGGTCACTAATCTCACACAGAATAATGGACAATTTTAAAACTGAACTTAAATCATTATCCAAGGCTGATGACTCGACAGGTCTATTGAAATCTTGCTCAATTTTAAGCAATCCATCTTCTAGAAGGTTTGAAAAACTCTACAAAGTTCTGGAAATAGATCTCTAACAGTTTGTGATGTTTCATGGGAAATGTTTATCATAGATCTAAAAACAAGATGGGATGCAGAAGCACCCCAAGTGATACAAGTACAAACATACTTATAATGCAAAACGTTTGGTTAGGGCAGAACAGATTTGTCAGCAATCTTACTAATGAGTCAGGTAGTGTATTCCATAACCTCTGTAGCTCAGCTTGTGCAGAGTAATAATGATCTGAAGGGTTGTGCGATTCAAGTGCACCCCAGGTGTTATACAGAGGGTTAAAACTGCAAGACAAGTCTCTTACTCTATCAGTATATTATTTTGGGCAGTATACCTGGGTCACTGAAGCAGAAGTACTGTATGTCACTGCCCCTAATTAATTTACCAGTTTGAAAAGTTTGCTCATACCTTTATGTGATATTCTGCTGTGATATTTTCAGGGGGGTCATGGATTTATGTGATACTCTTTTGTGATGATTTCAGGAGGAGGTGGAAAAGCTGCACCGATAGTTGGAGGAGTCATAGGTGGGGCCCTGGCGCTGTTTGGTAT
The DNA here is from genome assembly GCA_018389105.1 of Nautilus pompilius. Lineage (NCBI taxonomy): Eukaryota > Metazoa > Mollusca > Cephalopoda > Nautilida > Nautilidae > Nautilus > Nautilus pompilius. The sequence continues at coordinate 188,306 of JACATO010001136.1, read as the reverse complement.
TGTTGTGGTGGTATTTGTACTTGTCAGAAGATCAAGAATGATGTCCAAGGACAAAGGTAAGGTTAAAGGCATCATGTCTTGGGCATAGAATATTTTGGGTAAAAATGTATGCTCTTCTATTTTGGTTTCTACAGATTCTGAGATTTTTATAAAAGGAATTTTCCAGAGAATACACTTTCAATTCTTTAATGAAATTCAATAATAATATATCAATTTTAAAAAGAAATAACACTGATATTTTAACATTTAGCTCAGCAGATTTTGGTTTACTCATCTTGAGAGATTAAGAGAAATTCTACAGATCTGATCATGTTCTTCCACAGAAATCATCAGCTCTTTGGCACTTTTGTTTTGCAGACTAAAGACTATCCCTACTAATCAGAGGCTCTTGGTCACTACAGACCCGATCAGACCTGTGTTTATTAAGATATTAAAACAATCTATTAGAAATGCATTTGTGTTGTTTCAAGATGCCAGTGACTCCTGTGTTTTTCTCTGCCTGAGAGAATGCGCATCCATTCTCATCTAACATCTAGTAACAGACTATGATAACTGATCTTCAGTCTGACTACTGGAGAGCAAGATATCCTTCAGTAATACATCTCATCGAAACTGTTTTGTTTACTTTAAAAATCCTGGAAATTCTGTCCGCAATTTTTTAATGTATCTCTGGCACACACAGGAATCTGATAGTAGAAGGGATTAATTTCCTCAAACTTGTAAACTAAGCGCTATAAGTTTGAGCAAAACATTTTAAAGGTTTAATATAGCAAAAATTATCTCCATTGTCATCTTATCATGAAATATATCCTCAGTGGTATTCTTGTTTCTGACTGGATGATTAGTGTGAAGTCATGAATCTTGGTATTGGCTACATGTGTTACATTGCCAACTGTCTTACACTGCGTCTTGAACTTTTTCAAGTATATACTATCCAACAAGGAGGCATCTTGTTTATCATAGAGATGTCAGAACATGTGGACGAAGAGGATGTTAGATATGTATGGATAAACTCCAACACTTTTTTATGACAAACCATCTCATTCCTTTCATTCATTTTTATTCCTATTAGTTTTCTTTTTTCTCAGGTCATCTACATGTTCACAAGTAGATCTTGTTTCACCAGATATGCAGATATTTAGCAGCCATTTGACTGTTTGCATATCAGATAAAATGCCACAGTAATATCTTGATCAATTATAGATAAATGCTATTTTGCTGTATTTTTCAGAGTATCATCAGAAACTAACATCTACCAGTTCTTAATTGGTGCTAATCACTAGAGGCTAAAATGTCCATTGAGCTGGTACCAACTTCTGAAGCATTTTATACACTGATACAGATAAAATTACATACCTCTAGAGTGCTTCCCTGTAAATATGCTAGGAATTAAATTCAGAAATTAGTAATGTAAATCATCAGAACAAATCCTGTTTTTGAACATTTGTTTTGGCCAAACAAATATAGGTTTTTTAAAGTTTTATTATATACCATGAACAAGATATATTAATCTGAAAACGAAGCAAATATGTGGCTATCGAATTTTATCTGATCTATGAACCATTTATTGTTTGGAAAAAATTAATTTCCTTAATATATTGACACGCATTTTGCTTTAATAGAAACCTTGCTGCTGTTACAATAGTTAACATATTTCATATTTCCCATGTTCTGTTATTACTCAGGGTATTGTTAGTTTGTTTGTTTTGGTGTTTGCTAATGTTTCAATATTTGTATATCATTAGTTGTCAAGTTCATTTCATTGACTGACTTATGATCAAACTCATCAGTCAACAGTCATAGAAAATCATCATTTTTATTCAGCAATCATCAGTAAAATTAAATAGCCATTATAAATGATTATAATATGAAACATGAGTGAAATACAATTGTTTATTAAAGTAGACAACCACAATATTTATCATTTTATGCTTAGTAAAATAGTTTTGTCAAAAATCAAACACTGTTGTAAATTTCTTAAGTTATTGTACATACACTAGTAGCTTTACTAATAAAATATCCCATATTTCATTCATAAATTAATTCATTCACGTGTATAAACATGCAACTGCTATAAAATCCATACTTATTACATATACATATTGATATATTTTTTTGTAAATTTCCAAATTAAAATCTCTTCTCTAAGCTAGATGAATTATTTTATTGCTAATCCACTGCTTTTTTTCTGAAAAGAGACATGCCTTACTTATATCCTGGGAATAATGGATCAGTTTGTGTACCTGGACATTCTCACAAATATACTGCATTTTCTGAGGACTGCCTGCCTTTTGACTGGATTTTCCAACATGAAAACAATTCAAAATGTTTGGTTGCAATATCAGGCATTATCTCACAGATCAGAAAATTCTAGTATTAAAGTTGCTGCCTCAAAGTTCAGATTTGAATCCAATAGAGAATCTGTGGAAAACAATGTAGACAAAGCTGTTAAGATGAAAAAACCAAGAAATTTGGATCAGTTGTTTCAAATTATTTAGTAGAATTGGGTGAATATTTGTTTGATTGGTGCATTTGTCTTATGGGCTCAATGCATTCATTAAGCCCTGTCAGGCTGTAACTGATATTTATGGTCATTCAAGCAAATAGCAATACTTCCTTGATCTGTTTACCTCTTGTAATCTCTATAAATAGTGTTTGTGACAAAATTTTGAATGTTTGATTTGGTCTCAAACTTTTGTTGCCATCATTACCTCATAATGTAAGAAAAGCTAGCATCACTACCAGTCATGCTGATATACATGCCAATCGAAAGAACAAGAAATTGCTTTTCTGTTAGTGTAATTCCCAGGCTGAAATGTTTATTTTTTTACATATTTATACTTGCAATGTTTGTTCTGCGAGTATTCTTAAACTTTTGTCTACCACTGTATGCTTTAAAGTCTATTTTGTACTGAATATTTTTTCAAGTGGTTATTTAGCAACAAAAACCAGTTTTATTTTATGAAAAAAATGTTAATCGATTTACCAGTTAAGTAGAATACAAATGTAGAACAATAAAAATTGAGTTCAGTTCAGGTTGGGTCCCCATGGTCGGCATTGCAGCTGGATGGAAACGTGTTTGTTGTTGTTGTCTTCATTTAATTTTTGGGATTTTCATTAATTGGGCTTTAGAAAGTGAAAGTTTTCTCTAGTTTACTGTTAGTTTGGTTTTTACTGCCAGTAAACCTGTTTGCATTTATATAATAATGATTATGTATCCAATTCTGGTGTTGTTTTATTTTTTTTTAAATTCCAGTTTATGTTATTTAAACTGAGGTGTAGTTCAGAAATTCCTTAGGCCTTAATAACTATGGAAGGGTCTTTTCTGTTTGTTGGCACCATATCTACATAAGTCTTTTCATGTAGTCACTTTATATTTTTTCATGAAATATCACAAGATTTAAACACAAATTTTAGATTTTTTCTTTGAAAGGAAAATGTTATAAGTAAATGACAAACGTTTGCATACAGACTGATTTCTGCCATAATTTTGACAACATGTTCTATATGTGTATAACAACTGTTATTATTCACTAAGATCTAAAAAAAAAGCAACCTCAATAATTTTGGCATCAAGAAATTCTCCCAATATTTTTATGGACAGACGGCATTTGTCATTGAGTATAAACTGCTGTTGGAAATACAGGGCCCCAAATCTCCCATTCCAACACTCGCTGCAACAAGGATGCAAACTTGAGCACTAATCTGTTTAGCATATGATTATGACATTCCATACAGAAATATGAGAATCATTTAAATTCTGATGAATTCCGGAATACCCTACAAGAATCCCAAAGTGATAGGGAAGGGGTAATTTATCATTTGCATGCAAAGAGGATGATTTCCCAGTAACAGCAGATGACATTGTAAGAGGAAATATCTGACATAGTAATTATTAAATACTAGGAAAATACACCAGAGGTTTGTGGTGAGCAGATTGATGACTACATCACAATAGAAAGTGTGAACCATCATTGGTACAAGTCATCATTCCATCGAAATTTAGGAAGAAAATACTTGAAGAATTGCATTGGAAGCACTCAGGCACAGAGGCATAGCAAAGGTTTTCAGAGCCCAAGGGCAAAGACCCTTTTGGTGCCCCCACCTCTGAAATGTTTTGATTATTTGTTTGTAACTCATTACCCACTTAATGACAATCACAAAGAATTAGTCACCACCTTATAAAGAGCTAATTTAAAGTCACAATATAACATCTCACAATATCACAACTGTAAACTTGGAACTAATGAGGTATTGCCTACCAGGTTTACTTACATAATTTGTTAAATTGTAAACCATTTTGATATTTATTTCATCCAGCATCATTCACAGTCACAGAGTAATCTTTCAAGGATGCAGAATGCAGTCACTTGTGGTGTACATGCATTACGAAACAGATTGATGAAATACTACTTATGTTTACAAATAAATTCTATTAGTTTACAAAACTGTGCATATACTTAACTATATCTTGTACAGGTAGCATTCTGGTATTCATTGTTACATTGTATATGAACCTTTCATGCTTTTGCTGCTGCAAATGAATCAATCAAACTAAGGTGTTGAGTACTTCTTTTTCAATACTTAATATGGCCAAGCTACTCAGTTGTTCTTGAGTCATTGAAGTTCTCAAGTATGCCATAGTTAATTTCAGGTTGCTGCTCAATGCAATTCTTAAATTTGGGAAAACATCTTCACCATATGAAATTATAAATGTTAGCAAATCAGTCAACCTTTGGTTCAGGAAAATCGGTCTGTGTTCTTTTACTTATCAACATTTTACAGACTTTAATTTCTCTGCACAATTCTGGTCCATCAATATCACCTGGATAACTCTTTGCTAAGTCAGAACATTTTTCTTGCAATTTTCCATCTTTGGAATCTCCAGAAGCAGTATTCTGCACATCTAATAGAAATCCAAACCATGAATCTAAATCTCATCAGCGAGAAAACCTTCCTGTTATTTCTGTAATCAAGCGATCAATAACATCCTTCATGATGTGACAAATTTACTGTTCAGCAGTCAATCCGGCATCAACTGTATTTTCACCTTGCATTCGTTTATGAAATATTTTTCTTTTAATGGTCAACCCCAATGGTTCCCACTGATTCTTGCCTACTTTAAGCGCTTCTTGACATGACTTTTCACATGATTCTATCAATTTCTCTTTCAAAGAATCAAGATCACCAGTTGCTTCTCTAAAATTCATTTTTGGGTCTTGAAGATGTTGCTGCACTCGATTGATAGATGATAAAAGATTTCTCCAAAAATGCAAAAGGACAAGAAAATCAAATGTAAGCATGCGTTGCAGAATATTATGAGCACAACATTTTGTTTCAGCCGTGTTACTATTCTCACTTAATTGCTCTAATAGTCCTAGCAATTCATCCAGTTTTTCATGTACAACTTTCACTGCTTCTCTTGCACTCCACCGTGTTTCTGATCCATGCTTCACAAAGAACTTAAGCTCCTGCTGCAGTTCGTCCCATCGAGTTGTTGAATGAGCAAAGAAATTACAAATGGCTTCAATTATACCAGAAAAGGTAATAACTGTTGTTTCCTGACTTGCAGCATGAAGACATGCTAAGTTCAAACCATGGTTGTCACAGTTTATAAACATTGCTTTCGGATTTTTGTTCAGAATTCTTTGTTGAATGCCTGACAGATGACCTGCCTTGACAGCAGCTTTATTATAACATTGTGAACAACAATCACTCATTAAAATTCCATCTGTTTCTAATTTTGTGCTTATTGTTTTCTCAATATTGGCAGCGTCTTTTTCTTTTATCTCTATAAAGTCAATAAATGGCTCTTAACTTCTACTTTTCTTGTCTAAAAGTCAATGCCAACAAACCGAATCACTTGCACCAATTGCTCACAATAGGCTAAATCAGGTGTGGAATCAAACAGAATACCATAGTATTTGTTTACACGAATTTCTGACAAACAATAATTTCGCACATGTGAAGCCATGAGATTTATAAGCTCATTTTGGATTTCAGGAGAAAGATAAGATGTTGAGGTTTGCTGGTTTTTAATGCACTCTAAATGCTCTTGTTACTGGATCAAACTTTGATAATAACTGCAAAAGTGACAGGAAATTTCCAGGGTTTTCGTTTGAGGTTTTGCCCTCAGTATGACCATGAAATGCAAGGCTCTGGGATGCTTAATATTGTGTACAATCTAGCAATCATCGCAGTACTTCTCTCCATTTATTTTTTCTTGCTGAATTTGCCTTTGCAGCTCTCCATCAATGCCACTTTGAAGACGAATTCGGCTCTCAGTTTCTTTCCAAGCAGCAAATGAGTCTCGATCAACGTCGCTATTTTCATGGGCATTTAACTTTTCAATTCTTTTCCACTTAGAGAATCCACCCTGCTTTCTGAAAACAGACCAACTACGGGATGTCATGGATGTAGATGAGAAAAGAAGACAACATAAGCAGTATGCTGCTTTATGTAGAGGTGGATACACCGACCAGGACTGATTAACCTCTTGCCCATTCAGAATGCGTCGTTTGAACCAAAATGCAGTCATAGATCGCCCATCTCTGGCATCAAATGGACCTTCCTTATGTTGAAATTCATGTGCTCCAACTGTAACAATCTCGGTGTGATGTGCAAGTGTTACAGCTGCTGAGCCTGCTGTACCAGACCTCATAAAGCCAATACACCTGTGTGCTGAAATATTCGTTAGATCATCATCTTTTAGGGTAGCACTGCTATTCTTTAGATTTGTTTCTGACAAAGTGGAATCCTCTTGTTTATTATTATTGTAGCTTTTAACAGGACAGAGAACAGTTTCTCCATTGTCTTCTTTTTCAAATGAAATAGCATGTTCACAGTCTTGCACTTTGACCTCTTTGCTGCCACCTGGGGGACAGGTGGGGGACTACTTGTGTCATCACTTACAGAAAGGAACGGCCTCATCGGTTTGATCGACTCCGCCATCGAAGCTGTAGATTGTGCTCATCTTTTGTGTCTCTAGTGGACTAAAATAATAGACTAACAGGTGTCGACCATATCCAGGATCTCTGGCGACACAGAGATCAGATCCATATCCGCTATTCTGATGGAAAGCGCGGACCTCCAAGGAGACAAGAGGATCGACAGTAATTCGGTCTCCTAATGGCGTACCAATGAGATTGTGTTTGTTTAATATTCTAAATGAGCTCCTATTCTCTAATAATCAAACAACCACACACAAACTGTATACGTTTGGAAAGCTTGGGAACTGTTCAATTTAATTACACAAAAACAACACCACCATAAATTGTTTTCACTGAGTTATTCATCCAAACACGAGTTCCCGTGCATAGCATTACCTAGTCGTGCACATTACATTCACCTTTTTGGCAAAATTTCTCTGAATATTACTTATAATCAATTATCAATATAAACAATGACATTTGAGGAAAGCTTACTGCAGAAAATATTCCTGGTTATTCGCAAACACGTGTCAAATTTTACTTATTAACAGACGGCTATAACACAACGTTGACGAAAATCTTCGACAATGGCCGATAATCATCATAAGGGATCACTCTCGTGACATTCTAGGTACCCGGATTCTATAATCTGCATCTAAATTCCCTGGAAGTTTCAGAGAGTTTATGTACAATTTTGTGAAAATGGTAGAAATTATTACTTAGTACTGATATACAGTCATCTAAGTGGATAAAAATCAAAGATCTGCAGAGAGAATCCAATGGATAAGTCAAGGTTCACTTTTTTCAAACCATGGGTTACCCAAATAACTGGTGTCAGACAACAAGCTCCAGTTTAACTCTGAAAGGTTTGCCGAATTCAGGAAGCTACATGATGTCAAACATATGGTTGTATCCCATGTACTTATCCTGCATGTAACAGGGCAGCAAAAAAGGTCCCTCCATATTGTAAGAGAGACCCTCACAAACACACATTAGCAGGGGAAAAAAAATGGCTGTCAGTAAAGCCTAAGTTGGCAAATTTCCTTATAAAAACAGAACCAACCCTCACAGTATTACCAGGTGTATACCTGGACAAGTTAATAGTGAAAAGAAATTGAAGAACAAATTTTGTTCTCTATAAAGTCTGTTTAGTGAAACCAATCTAAACAGAAAGAATATCACGATAAAGAAACAGTAGCCGGAATATTGGAGTTAAATGGCATGCTGCATTCTCAACCTAGCCAAGGGTATCACACAAGGATCACAGAAATGGCGCTATTTGAAGAAAAGTGTGGAAAAGATCTGAAAAATGCTATGCAATGTCTATCCAAATCAGATTGCAACTGCAACAATTGCTAATCAGACACCAACAAATGTTAATATTAAGGATGCTACAATTTAATGTGTTATTGAGGACAAAAAGTCTAAACATCTAAAAAGGTCAAAATTGGCCCCAAAAGATGGTCACAAATTGTTTCCATAACTTCAAGCTCTCCATTCACTGAATCAAAATCCAGTGGAGTTAATGAAGTTTTGTATAATGGACAAGATAGCTTCAACAATGGTTTTTAGGAGGTACAAGGTTGGAAACCCAGTAGTAAAATTGGACTTTTGGTATATATCACCATGCCATTACAATGTTATTTCAATATAATTTCTTTTTTAAAGAAGGAATGGTGTATTCTTGAATGGATGTCTTATCACAGCTTGTAGCAGCAGCCCATTGTTTGAGTCTCTTTCAGATAATTGTCAAATACTCAATATATTAAAAATGACACAAAGTCGTGTTTGGGTGCATGCATAGGTGAAAATGTTGTTGTGCAGAAGTGGACAGAACCACATTCCAGCAGCTGATAAATGGATCATGGTGATTTATTTGGGTATCAGTGATACTTTGTACTATTAAGGAGGCAGTGGTAAAGTAATCTTACAATTTCTGTAGTTGTACAGCGTTCTTGGGCCTGTGTCACATGCTCATGACCTGACTGCTGTTTGTCCCAGGTTATTTTGCTAATATTAGTCCAATCTGCTTATAACATCTGTGAACAACCAGAATGGTAGAGACTCGGAATAGGTCGTCACACCTTGCAGTCTCCTAACTGTGTTGTTTCTCTCAATGTCAGATAACTTTTGTATTTTGTCAAGAATCACAGTAAATTTGTCTCTACAGCCAAATACCTGGAGTTTTTATAAAGTACCCAGGTAATTCCTTGTAAGATTTGCATATGCAAAACAGTAATTATCAAAGTGCACATGTTGCAAATAATGTAGTTGATGATATAAATAATGTTAGGACAACAATTGACTAATGTTCTTATTGTACCTTAGAATCAGCATTGAAAATATTGCTGCTGATTAGTTTTATTGAAGAGTAGTGTAAAGGAAAGTGACTTTTTGAAAGTCAGACTATTACAACAGTCAAGGGGAGTTAAATACTTGACGTTTTAAGGGTCCAGAAGGGAAATGAACAGCTAAGATAACTGCTGCTGGGTAATAAGATACACGCTAACTGTATGAAATGCTCCTGTTAGGATACTGATAAATGTTTGTGTTATTTATTGACATTTAGATTATATTTTCAACCTACTTGCATACATCCTAAAATACTACTGTCACTGAATGTGGTTCACAAAGTACAGGAATGTATTATTTCTGTGTTTCTGTAGCAGAATTGTCTCGTTTTGTCCCAGTAATGATTGATAAAGTTGATTTCATAGTAATTTACATACTTTGTTGTGTGATCCCTGTTCATAGTCTCATTCAAATAGTATTAGTACATTTAATGTAATTTCATCCCTTTCAGTAGAAGATAATCAAGATGTTGCTGCTGCGTAAGTATTTTAAACCTTCACATATAAACAAAAATACCAGCCGAGTTTACTGTTATCAGGACAGAGACAAGGAAAGAAGGATTCTATAATTTAAGAAGAAATTGTGCACTGGTTTAAATGTTAAGTAAAGGAGTAGAACATCAAATGTGTAGTACAGTGCAATTTCAGACGTAAACTGAAGCCTATTAAGAGATGTTTGTGTGAATTCAAACACAATAAACAACACTACTGTAATGGTATGAAAGGTAGCTGCTGTGGAATGGTTGCTCTTCTCCATAGTTATCATCATATACAAAGTCAGTGTTTCATAAATGCAAATTGGTGCAATAATCTCAAGGCTGAAACATTATTTTGCCAGGTCAGTTTATTTACTGAACAAATGAAAAACAAAAGATTATCCTTTGTTTTAAAAAAATAAAGGTAGCTAACAGTACATTTTATTACGGTTAACGGTTAATTATATCAAGGCCAAAAGCATTATTATTTTTAAATGTTATAGACTCAATGCAACTTTTGTATCCCATTAATTTATTTTTAATAATTTGTATAATTCAGCTTTAAAAAAATCAGAATTGTCAAAAATAGATGCTAAACTATTAATATTAAATGACTGAGTATATAAAAAACATTGTAATGGCTGAATAACTTATTAAAATTGCAAAGAGAAAGTAACCACTGAAGGATAAAACATTTGGGGATTTTTTTCAAAATTAAAATGTCAGAATAAACAAAACTGTTTTAAATACTTTCACCTTTACAGCTATGACAGTCTCGATCAAGCCACCAGAGAACCGCCATTTTCTCCTGGGCCTTATCAGGAATTATGTGTTATTTCCAATGACCATTCTTCAACCGATCAAAGATCAGGTGAGGTGTCAAGAAAAACATCGCATTTTATTTAAAAATTACAAATTTGATGATTGATGAGATAAACTTATAGTTCAAAAAATGCATTTAGTCTCTGCTTTTAGTTGAGGATTCAATTCCTCTTTTGGACATTCAGCATGAATTCTGTGTCAAACTTATCAACCATCAGCCTCCTTAATTTGGTGAGCGAACTACTTTTATGAAATACTACCTCCTCCTGTTATTAATAAGGAGAAATTATAGAGAATTGCTTTCTCTGTTTTATATTTTATTTTGTACTCTACCAATCTAACTTTTGTTTGTCCTGGCATCCATTTGACTAAATCAGTATTGATGCGCCAATCAATTCTTCTTGTAATATGCTAGATACCTGCAGGCTACTGAATTATATACAATTTTGTGGATAAATAATTACCATGCCACCACAAGCTGAGTACAGTAAGCTGTGGTACATCCATGACGGACAGTATCTATACCAGCAGAGCCTGAGAACAGGTGGAGGAATGCATTTGTTAGAATATAGTAAGCAGTGGAAGTTAATGATTCTAAATTCAAGTTTGAGTTTTCAGTTGCTAAATAAATCTTATATATATAAATACTTTTTTAGTTTTATACATCATTCACTTTTTGTGAGAAAAAAATTATTCAAGAAATCTGAGGTATTGCTACTCTGCTAAATGTAGTAAAACACCTGTTTATTTGTCTTGATGCTCCATAGAGAAGATACTATAGGATTACTTGTTCTTAATCAACCACCTATTACTATCTTCTGTTGTTCTATCAACAAATCCCAAGCTATGACTTGTGATAAATAGTGTATTGAGCTAAATCGTGTGTAAATTCTGATTTCTAAGATATTTTATACAAAGTTTTTTTTTTTTTTCTCTTGTAGGTGAATGCTTATATGTCAATAGTCCTCAGTGAGTATTTTTTAAATTCAGATTTTGTTCATTACAACTTAATTTACATTCTACCTGGAGCTCTGTTGATGATGTTATATAAATTCTGCTTGCTCACCTTAAGTACCGATATCTTGAAGTTTAGTCCATGTATGCTGTTGAACCTAAATCTGTCAATGAGAGGACCCAACAGCCCCCTTTTAATAACAAGGTGAACCCCTTAATTTCAGAGAGAAAAGCCCTCAAAACATTTTTTTGATGTGAGGCAGAAACTAATGGAGGAGAAGAGTAAGAAGAAAGTATCCAGCCATCACTAAACAAATGACACTACAATCTTGTATGACTGATGCTTAAAACAAGAAGTTGTATACTCGCTGTTGCAAAAACCAATTTCAGAAATAAGCTTAGATCCTAATTGGTAAACAAAAAAATCCTCATAATCAGTACTGAAACTTGCCTTGATAGAATTCAGCCAATGAAAGGGAATAGATCATCTTTCAGAAAATTGTATACAATACATTTTCTTCAGGATTCCAAGAACTAAAAAGATCTCTGTTTATATCAATACATTTTCCCTTATATCATGTTTACCTAAATATCTGGTCACTGATCACACAATTTATTTTGTGTTCTGTTTTCTTCCAGATATGTAAACTTTGCCAGCAGCTCTGCAAATGAAGAAAACAAACATTATGCAAATGTTTGAATTGTCTGAAAGTTCTGTTTTCTTTAAATATGGCTAATTGTAATATTACATCTTTGTCAAGAGACATTTAAAGCTCAGTGTCTGTAACCAAGAATTTTCAGTAATTACATGCAAGATTGGAGCCAACTGCATTTACATCTACAAAGACAGTAAGCCAAAAAAGTGAGTAAGATAAACTGAATTCTTAATCATTTTCACCTGTCTATATGCTACCCACTTGCAGCTAATATAGACAGAATATTTTACCTATGAATACTTACAGAGTGATCAGGCTCTTTGTCAATGAAAAGACAAAAACCTCTGGGTGTCTGAAAATGGTTAAAGTGTCACATTTAAGAAAACTAAGGTAATAATATATACAATGTCTTTTCATCATGAATATTCTAATGGTATCTTGTTCTTTATTGTCTACAGCCACTCCTGCTTTACATGCTTTTGTGTAACAGGTACTGCTGGTGTGGATAATTTGTATTCTAGGAATCTTTTATTTCATACTCTCTGGTCACTTTTTTTGACAATTTTATTTTCTTCAAATCAAAGTCTCTAATATTTCCACTTCGCAAAATACCTTTAACTTCAACCATTCTGAGATGTCCACTGTATTAAAAAAGACAGTTTATAATCTGTATGCTCATGTCATCCTTTTGTATTAAAGCCTACAAAGTAGAAATGGTCACAGATGGCTGACTTTTCTCATTCTGCTTACCCATCAGTTTTCTGCTGTTTGTTTCTTTTTTTAAGTACCAATACAATGATGGAGTTTACTTGTGGGAGGTCTGTACCGTTACCTGATTTATAATAGAGTTATGTAGTTGATTGTTGAAAGCATTTCAAATAATTTTTTAAGGATTACTACATTAACCAGAAGTTTCACATTTAAATGTAATATTATAATTGCTGAAAGGCTGGCACAGACTGAAGGGTCTATGTAAAAGATCATGGACAATTGATTAAGAACGGCCATGGCATCCACATCGGAATTGGCACACAGTAGATTAGTCTTGTACATTCAGCTAGAATGCAGATCGGGTTCTTCATTAAACTTATTTGGTTGTTTTTGAATTGTTTCAAATTTCACTTGAGCAACAACTGGACCTACTGTGTATTTGATCTCTCCTCACCAAACACCGTTCATAACCAAAGATGGCAGTGTTAAGGTCCTGTAGGTAAACGTCTGTCTGGTTGAGTACCACCTGGACCAGCTGTGTAGTTGATCTCTCCTCACCAAACACCATTCATGACCAATGGTGGCAGTGTTGAGGTCCTGTAGGTAAACATCTGTCTGGTTGAGTACCACCTGGACCAGCTGTGTAGTTGATCTCTCCTCACCAAACACCATTCATGACCAAAGGTGGCAGTGTTGAGGTCCTGTAGGTAAACATCTGTCTGGTTGAGTACCACCTGGACCAGCTGTGTAGTTGATCTCTCCTCACCAAACACCATTCATGACCAAAGATGGCAGTGTTGAGGTCCTGTAGTAAACATCTGTCTGGTTGAGTACCACCTGGACGAGCTGTGTAGTTGATCTCTCCTCACCAAACACCATTCATGACCAAAGGTGGCAGTGTTGAGGTCCTGTAGTAAACATCTGTCTGGTTGAGTACCACCTGGACCTGCTGTGTAGTTGATCTCTCCTCAGCAAACACCATTCATGACCAAAGGTGGCAGTGTTGAGGTCCTGTAGGTAAACATCTGTCTGGTTGAGTACCACCTGGACCAGCTGTGTAGTTGATCTCTCCTCACCAAACACCATTCATGACCAAAGATGGCAGTGTTGAGGTCCTGTAGTAAAGATCTGTCTGGTTGAGTACCACCTGGACCAGCTGTGTAGTTGATCTCTCCTCACCAAACACCATTCATGACCAAAGATGGCAGTGTTGAGGTCCTGTAGTAAACATCTGTCTGGTTGAGTACCACCTGGACCAGCTGTGTAGTTGATCTCTCCTCACCAAACACCATTCATGACCAAAGGTGGCAGTGTTAAGGTCCTGTAGGTAAACATCTGTCTGGTTGAGTACCACCTGGACCTGTCGTGTAGTTGATCTCTCCTCACCAAACACCATTCATGACCAAAGGTGGCAGTGTTGAGGTCCTGTAGTAAACATCTGTCTGGTTGAGTACCACCTGGACCTGCTGTGTAGTTGATCTCTCCTCAGCAAACACCATTCATGACCAAAGGTGGCAGTGTTGAGGTCCTGTAGTAAACATCTGTCTGGTTGAGTACCACCTGGACCTGCTGTGTAGTTGATCTCTCCTCAGCAAACACCATTCATGACCAAAGGTGGCAGTGTTGAGGTCCTGTAGGTAAACATCTGTCTGGTTGAGTACCACTGGACCAGCTGTGTAGTTGATCTCTCCTCACCAAACACCATTCATGACCAAAGATGGCAGTGTTGAGGTCCTGTAGTAAACATCTGTCTGGTTGAGTACCACCTGGACCTGTCGTGTAGTTGATCTCTCCTCACCAAACACCATTCATGACCAAAGGTGGCAGTGTTGAGGTCCTGTAGGTAAACATCTGTCTGGTTGAGTACCACCTGGACCAGCTGTGTAGTTGATCTCTCCTCACCAAACACCATTCATGACCAAAGATGGCAGTGTTGAGGTCCTGTAGTAAACATCTGTCTGGTTGAGTACCACCTGGACCAGCTGTGTAGTTGATCTCTCCTCACCAAACACCATTCATGACCAAAGGTGGCAGTGTCTGGGTGTCGAGAAGTTCTAGACAACTACATTGGCTGGGCCATTCAGGAAGGAAAGTCAATTTTTAATATTAAAATAAAGCTTAGTTTCCTTACCAGCATTAATACAAACAAAAAACAAAAGCTTAAAACAGTTACAGCAGCTGAAGTAGTGGAATCCAGCTCACATCACACATTCCAATAGGCACAAATAAAAATTTGAAGTATAAGGAGAGAGAGAGACAGTAAAAAAGTTCTTTGAAAATACAACCATCTGCACCAGTCTTTGGCCCATACTTCTGTTAAAAAACATTTAACTTCTTCCAGATTCTGGGATGTTTTTTTTGTTTTTTTAACCATGACTCCCTGACCTCTGTTTGGATTTCCTTTAAAGAACTTTTATTTATGTTCTCTCTTTTTTCTAACCAAAGGCAAACCACATCTTGATTTTGTATTGCAAACCTTAAGGCTGAATTATGTGCTGTTATTCTGGGGGCTCACAGATACAGCAGACCAGGAATACTAACCACCAAAGTGAGAAGTGATTTGGAATCCAAATTCTTTGGTACAACTGACACAACACAGTGCAAAGCACATATATTCACACAAGATCCAACACACGTTATAAAGTCTTTAATATACAGCTGGGCGCATTTGGTAATATAATTATCTTAATGCATCATTTGTTTACAGGTGTAATTGCATGTCCAATTATAAGAAAGGTTTTAATTTTAAAGAACGATGTTGTGACAGTATAACTTAACTCTATGCAGCAGTAGTGACTCTGAAGTATTCATACCTGTTTCCCATCACTCCGAGATTATCTACAATCAGCACTGGCTGACACAATGACCTTGCCCTGTTTCTGCTGGATTTAATATCAAGAGATTTGTTAAACTTCATGGTACATAGTAAATAAGTTTGGACAAAATGATTTGTGGACCAATGATATATACAGTGGAAACTAAATTTTAAGAATAAATATAAATTGACACACAAAATATGTATAAGTAAATATTCCATCAGAGCCATTTCACTAACAGAGAAGCAATTTCTTGTTCTCTCAATAGTAAATATTCTGCATACATTCATTTGTTTTAAATCCATGTATAGTGATAAATGGCACTGGATCAAAATGATCCTCAAACTATTTATCCAGTGAGAGTTGACAATACAAAGACCTGTCTATAGCTTTAATACTGCTTGCTGTCAAATTATCTTTCAGCTAACTCTATTCACCTATTTTTTTTAATAAGCCAATGATTATCTCCCAGGAATCTAAATATTAAGAATTCTGACTTCTACATCTGGAATAGCAAAAACATAAGTGAAACAAGATCTGTCGGTTCCTCTTTTTTGATGTGTGATATTTTAAAAAAAGCAAATAGACAACCAAGGTTTTACCTGTGGAATTTGTCATTCTTTAGTAACTATAAATAAAGGCACAGAACTGGAATAAAATCACCTGGCATCTCTTCCTTCAGACCACTAATGCATAGTACCAAAGAATATCAAAATTCTGCAACTCTTTGTATAGGAGTTCTGACATTTTGTTACTTGAAATCAGTGACAGCCCTACAGAGTTGATTCTGTGTAACATTGACAAGAAAACGTTTGGCTGTACCTGATGCTGAGAGGCCTTTATAATGTAAGCTTGGACATAAGCATAGTTTATCAGTACCTGTATTTTTGTATAAGAATGGTGGCCTTTATAATAAATGAATCTGATGTGGATTTTGCTCTGTTCTCAACCAAATAATTGAATGACAGTTCATGTTATATATTTTGTCACTCATTGGATAATCTGTGGTAAATGATAATTCAGTCAGCCCCTGATTAGCCCCATCACATGAGCTGTTTGTGGTCATCCTTTATTTCGTATGCTTTAAGTAAACCATTATTAACCATTTCTCGTGTGTGAAGAGAATCACTATGTCACGTTATCTAAACCTGTTTGCATCGGTATGCAATTAACTAGAACTGAGAGGAGACAGAATTGTATGTTCAATTCATCGTGTTCTCTACAAATGACCTGAATTTTTTTGTTTTAAATCAGTTTTATTTAAGTTAAAGTTTTGCAAATTGTTTTGTTTTCATAGTATAGTAGTAATGTTTAAATTTCCACTAATTTATAATCAAATATGAACTTTAAAAAAAAAATGTGTGTGAAGTTGGATATCCTTGAAAAGACAAACTTAGTGAGGTTTGACAATCTGCATGTAAAAAATGTATCCTCAGATTTGGTCCAAACAAACGTGTATTTTTATTTTTTTAAAAATGTAGTGTCAGTCTTTATTTGTTTTTTTAATATAAATTAATTGATTATTTATTTTAGATTTTTAAAAAAAACAGTACGAAATATTTGAAATAATTAGGTAATATCATTGTATAAACCTTCTATTAAGAGTAATTTTTTCTTGTTGCACACATCAGCCATCAGGCAGAATGTTCCTTCAGTTGGTTTTTTACGGTTGTGAACAAAGGAACGAGTCAGCAATGACTGATGTAACAGAGTATTACACCTTTTCTTCTGAATGCTGTACCGTGTGTGAAGTGCACTAATTATGCTCCTGGTGGGATTGTTTTTCATCGTATTTAATGATGATAATTTAAACAAATTTGATAGCAATACCTTAATAACATCTACAAGTGGTGAAATTTTCTCTTTCTAAGTTTTTAAACAACAACAGAAGTGGGCAAAAGAATTATGCAACACTCAGCTACTAGTGGCTCCTTAACTGTGAACTTCAAACGGTTAATCAATGAGTGTCAGCCACAGGGCATCAGATGTGTGCTTCAACAGTGCCCCTACCTAACCACCTACAACCCAGATATTTCCAGAACCTCAAATGATTTTAAATCTCTTAAAAAAATCTTTTGCCAACTCATGAAAATGCATCCATTATATATATATATACATTTATTCCATGTGTTTTGTAATTTATATTTCCAACCTCCATTTTATTTTTATTTACTGCATAATTCATTGTAATTTTTAAAATTTGTCATTCAGTGAGCCTGCAGATAATAAACCAGCTCTGGGTCCAGTTTCCCAAGATGGTCAGATTCTTCCTTGCCCAGTTTTCCTGTTTCTAATTAGTTTTCACTCCATTCAACTGGAACACAAGTTCACACTGTCCTTTTGGCAAAGGAGATATGAACAACAGACCTCTACTGCCCCAAAGGAAGATAGGCTGCTGCACCAACAGCCAGAAAATAAAGCCCATCCTTGCCAATGACTATTAGATACATGAACACTGTTTATCTCTTGGCATGAATCACCACGGAGGAGTTCCAGCTTGAAAACCATAACAAACACACACATTGCCAACTGGAAATCCAAAACAAATACTTACTACAGGAGTGGTTCAAATTCCAAATTACTTTTTATTTAATAAGAAAATATCTATAATCATATTCATTGACTATGCGCAACAAAAAAACTACCATAATGGTGAATACACTTAATCCTGAACAGAATAATACCTCGTACATAAGATGTAACAATAGCTTTCAAAAATATTATTAACCCATGAGTTTAACTGATATGGCAAATTGAAGATGGTTGAACAAATCCGAATTACATCAAATTAATATACATTAAAACCTTTATTTACTGACACAATAGTTTTGTAGAATCATATGATTGGAGGTGAGAGGATACGTAGGTATGGACATTGATGGCCTTCTTTCTCTCTTGTCTTTCCTTGAATGAATATTAAACCAAACCCAGCAGTAAGACTATGAAAACAGGCTGGTTGGCATTAGGGGCTCTTTTTTGCTGGAATCTTTGTAACTCTGATTGTTGAGGGTCTTGTGATCTGGGTCTATAAACATCAAAGAGGGCGGGTCAATGGCAGAGATGGGGTACAGAAACCAAGTGGTAAGTTTAGAAATTTACAACTAAATATATTAACACTGGAATAAGATGTTTGATTATTTAAAATATGTGAATAATTTCACCTCATAGCAGTCAAATATCTACCTTAAATCATTCATCATAGCTAATTATGTATGTGTCAGAGTCTGGAACATTCTAACCGCTTTTACCTGATGTGGCATTGATGTTTAGGGTCCTTCGCTGACACCTGCCATAATAAAGTTTTGCGTTGTGAGTTAAGGATAAGAAAAAGAAAACCAAGAGTTGAACTCCTTGTGGTGACACCTTAAACACCTGGTGAGAGGCTGTAGTTTTGGTTCTACTGGCACCTGATTCAAAGAGATAAGCGACTGGTGCAGAAACCCTTGTGTCATCCTACTCTACTACATCATGACAATGTTCCTGGTGTAACTGAAGCTGTGACTGCTAGCAGTGATCAAGACATCATCCCAGATATCCGAGATGGGATTCAGTTCTGGAGAATAAGACAGCCATGGTAGCATACTGATTTTGGCTGTGTGCAAAAAACCTCAGATATCTTGATGTGTGAAACAAAGTTATAGATTATTGAACTATCCCACTGTGAGTCTGCACAAAGGGAGATAGATGGCACTTCAGGGCCTCATCTGTCCACATAAATCTCTCATATTTTGCTGGACAGGTAAAGGGACATGAACATTCAGCCATTGACCAGACATGCACAAATGAAATAGTTGGTGATGTCAGTAGGATGAAAGGACAACAAAATACGACCTACATTAATTTTTCTTTTGAATCAACATTGAAAATATTGATGTTGGTTAACTTACATTGAAGAGGACAGAAGCAGGATGTGTCCTTTTGAAGGATAGTCTGGCTATGTTGTCAAAGTCCAGCAGGGAAATGAAGTGTTTCCAATTTAAACAAAACCACCAACAGCAGCTGATGCTGAGTAATAACCTGCATGTTAACTAAAATTTACAAATCCCTCTATTGAAGAAAGGATACATAGATATTTAAATTATTTATTGTGATTTAAAATCTATTTTCAGGCTTCTTTTACAGCCCTACAAGACTGTGAACACTGAATGTTCACATTAAACCACTAGAATGTATTATTTCTTCCTGGTGACTTCACCAGAGTATCTTATGTTGTCCCAGTAGTGATTGATACAATAATGTACATACTTTGTTGTGTGAACCTTGTTCCAATACTTTTAATAGCAGCAGTATATTTGATCATAATTTGCATCTTTTTCAGTAAATGATAATCAAGAAAATGTGGCTGAGTAAGTATCTTTAAATTTTAAATATAAACAGCTTCATTTGTCACATGACATTAAATCAAACACCAGCACAGTTTATTGTTCTAGGAACAGAGATGAAATAAGAAGGATACCGTAATTTGAGGAAAAATATACAAACTGGTAACCAAACTGCAGACACTAAATAAGTAAAGGATCAGGAGAGAAAATATGTTCAGCAACAAGATGAGTTAAGTGACGAAAATTTCTGAATATCAGACGTAAGCTGATGTTTGTTAACAGATATTCACGTTCAATCAGAGATAATAAATGAAACCACACTAAAGATATAAAAGTTAAATAACTGATGAGTGTGGAATGGTTTGTGATCTCCATATCTACAGCCACATCCATGTTAGTATTTTTCAAACAGTAGCAATTATTTGTTACTTCATTAATATCCATCAGTCATCTGTTTTTTCAAATTTCTGAAATGTTGTTGTTTAATGCAAATTTAGTGAGAAGTCATTTATAAACACAGGTGTACAATCACTGTGCTGTTTTATCATGGAGATGTTACTAACTTTCAGGAATTTTCAAGTCTGTATGAAATACAAATTTTAATTATCAACTTTGTGGGAAAGATTCAACTAGTTAGGGCCCCTTATGACTGTCTTGGTAACAGTCACCAAATGATTTCTCCGAGGCAGCCACCGTGACTCTCAGTAAAACAGTAAAGAAGGGAGTTCAGCAGCCATCTCTTCACAAACCCCTGTAAACTTCCTCACCTCTACAGGCCTGGTTTTAAATAGTTCACTATATTTATAGTTGTTTGTAGAACCTTCTCCAATGCCGGGCTCAAACCTTTCGAAGCAAGAACTTAACCATGAATCATGCAGTGAGTCCAAGCAGCACCAGGAGATTTTCGGTGTATCAAAGCTGTCAGTAATAGCCCTCACATAGAAGAATAAATCCTCATCTATTTTGCCCTCATCAACGAATTTAACGTACGTTATTGAATGAGCATCCTTAGCGCTATCTGTGGCCTCATCTATCTGAATGGCAAATGGTTCGTTTCCTATCTTTTCAATCAGTTGCTCATTTAGATCCTCTGCTCTATCCGCAATTCAGCAGACAGAGGGATGCTTAAGAGCTGTTGGCACTAGACTCCCACTACATGGTCGGAACCCCATCAATGGCTGCTGGAAGAATTAAATTTCCTCCAATCGTATGGGGCTTTTTGCACTGGGAGATTCTGTATGCAGCTTGATAAGAAGCTGAAAGTGATGTGGCCAGACTCACGTTTTGCTGCTTCATTTCATCTCTTCTTTGAATGAAAAAATCTCAAGGTTGGTCAGCAGACTCTGAGTGGCTCGATTCCAGCTGTCGTCTTAGTTTGCTTGGCTCCATGCTTTCAGCAGGCTCCATTTTATCACAAATAACACCCTGGGGCCCTTCTTCTCCAGTCACACAAACACTAGTGAAACCAAGGATGTGAAGCTTTCGTCAGCACTACCAGCAGATCGGTCATCTTCTCTCTTGATACCCAACAGAATCTTTCCATTTTGAAAGGTTGAAATTAAAACTAACAGATAAAAGCACGGATATTCTGTAGTACTAGATGCCAAACGGCGGAGACACTCGAATATTTCGGGGAGAAGTCGAACCTGACTATCGGACTTCAGGGTCAATCAATCGCCAATATCCGATAATAGTTTGTCACACGATCAGTAGGTGGGCAAATTACAGAACTTTATCAATGTTCGTGACATCACGACGGATTTTAATGGCTAAATTCAGCCGGTCGATCACCATATTTGGTATCGTTTGGCTGATGACAGGGACGAAAGTGAAAGTGACGTATTCATGTTTCTAGAAAAGTTGGTAAGGATATTTTATTCTTAAACAACACGAGTTTCCGCCGCACGTGTTTGGAGGCTGGAAGTTGTGCCCTGGTTTTCCCTTCACCAGTTTATCGGATAGCGCTGAGAGGCCAGATCACTGTCCTCCACAAATTTATCGAAGAAGTTTTCAGGATGCGAACTGGATTTCCACCGGAATGTGACCAGATATGAATCTATTAAGTCCTCTTGAGTTCCCTGCATGCTGCGCCCCGTCCTTGTCTTTAGTTCCAGCTTCCGAACATATGTTTGTTCATTAATAACACTGGTCAACAAGTATTTTTCATCAAGCACATGTCAAGGTGTACTTAGTGTAGTTTTTAATGCTGATTTCAAATATACAATTAGTTTTTTGACATCACGTACAGTTTTCAAGATGAGAAAGTTTTTTGGTTTTAGCTCATGCATTATATAGAATTTCCAATTAATGATGTGTATGCATGTATTTCATTTACATGATGGAAACATACCTTTAAAATAAACTACATTATTCATTGCTGCATAGTTCAGATGCAATATTTCATCATCTTAAATTAACCAATCAAGTTTTGTCTGATGAAATAGGTATTTCAACATCTCAAATTGTCCAGTCATAATTGGTCTGATGAAATATTTCATCATCTCAAATTCAATGTAAGTATAACTGTTTGTATCTATTTCCATACTTGTTTTACAGTGTTAACACTGTCAAGACAGTGTAGAAATCCTCCTGATGTGTTTTGTTGTCTGGGGACAATTTATTGTGAAAGCTCAAAAACGTACAATAACACCAGAGATCAAGAAGATTTATAAGCTATACTTTGACTGTCCTCTTGGAGATCAGGACAAGTTATGGGCACCACATTTTATCTGCTCAGCTTGCTCAAATGTCTTACGTGACTGGTTCAATAAGAGGAAGAAGTCCATGCCTTTTGCCATTCCAATGATATGGAGGGAGCCGAAAGACCATTTTAATGACTGTTATTTTTGCAATTTTCTATGAAGAATAAACACAAAATTGTGTATCCCAATTTGGATTCTGCAATGAGACCTGTGCCTCTCAATGGAAGTCTGCCAATTCCAGTTCCACAAGATGATGGTATTGAAACATCAATGATGATGCTGTCACAATAGTGCTGCTGAGGAAGATTATGTGGCTGATGACGATAGTTTTGAACCTCAAAAATTTTCCCAAGCTGAACTGAATGACCTTGTCAGAGACCTATCCCTCTCAAAAGATAAAGTAGAACTGTTGGCATCAAGACTGAAGGAGAAGTATCTGCTAGAGCACGGTGTTTGTATAACTTATTTTCGGCAGAGAAATGTGGTTCTACAAACGTGTTTTTCTGTTGAAGGCCCGCTTTACTTTTGCAGTAACATCAATGGACTTTTCAAATGTTTATCACAAAATCATGATCCTGCAGAGTGGCGTTTGTTTATTGACTCTTCAAAACGAAGTTTAAAAGCTGTACTTCTCCATAATGGTAATTTGAAGCCCTCCATTCCTATTGCACACTCCGTTCATCTTCACGAATCATATGAGAATATGGAACTTTTACTTCATGCCATTGCCTATGAAAGATACTCATGGAAAATATGTGGAGATTTAAAAGTCATTGGAATGTTAATGGGAATGCAGTCAGGTTTCACAAAATACTGTTGTTTCTTGTGTCTATGGGATAGTCGGGCAACTGACAGACATTATTCGGAATCAAACTGGCAGACAAGAACATCATACCAGCCAGGACTGTCTAGCGTCAAGAATGCACCTCTTGTAGATCCATGTAATGTCCTATTGCCTCCTTTGCACATAAAGCTTGGACTGATGAAACAGTTTGTAAAGACACTAGGGAAGAGAAATGCCAGAGGGTTTGAGTATATTGTAGAAAAGTTTCCCAAAATCACACAGGCGAAGTTGAAAGAGGGTATCTTTGTCGGACCCCAAATTAGAGAAGTACTCAAAGATGTCAACTTCAAGACAACACTGGATGAACTGGAAGTGCCTGCCTGGAATGCTTTCAATTGGATCTGTGAGAATTTATTGGGCAACAAGAAGGCAATGGACTACAAGGATGGCATCAAGAATCTTCTGAAATGTTACTCAGCAATGGGTTGTCGCATGTCACCGAAAGTTCACTTCTTGGACTCCCATCTGGATTCCTTTGCAGATAACCTTGGAGCAGTGTCTGATGAACATGGTGAAAGATTTCACCAGGACATTAGTGCTATGGAGAAATGGTACCAAGGCTTCTGGAATGACAGTATGCTGGCTGACTACTGCTGGACACTTTACTGTGATCAACCAGATCAGGAACACTGCAGGAAATCCAAATCACAATGTTTCTAACTCTGTTGTTCTAACTTTGTCAGTCTTGTCTGACCCATTTTTTGTGTATTCACTCTTTGTAGAATGATAGTGATGACTTTTAACTCAATAAACTCATTTACTTTCTGAAAACAATATGTCCTTATTTATTACGTTAATGATTTCATATATACAAATATGTAAATATTTGCATGTATCTACTGAAAAACTGTTACGTGCTGCATACGAATGGAGTGAAATTTTGAAATCAGCATGAAAAATTAGTCTAAAAAGTTGGTTTGCATTCATAATGAGTATAATACATTTAATTTTGTTGACCAGTGTAATTAATGTCTTTGACTTTTGCCAGCATTAATGTCTCCTTTATTGCTTATTCACATTCCAACTTTGCTTTCCTTGTGGGGTGCCTAACGAGGCTGAAGTCACTCCATCCTGAACTGTTGTTTCTTGGAATGGTTTTTGAATATTTAAAATCTTGAGATGCTTAAAGTCCGTAGTTCTGTGAAAAAAAAGAGAGCTTTGGACCCCGAGGAACCAATTCCTGCAGTCAGTGCTAGAAGTGAAAGTGCTTCTATTCAGATACCATGCCATTCCTTTTGAACCTAGCATGAGCTTGTTACACCTGACGAGCACAAGCTGAATGCTCATGAACCACACCCGCAGTCTACAAGTCGTGCACTTCTGACCCTTGCTTGGATCTTCAAAACTCTAGTGACTGGTCTACTGGCAGAACATTTTAAAGTTGTCTCTGGGCTTATTCTACCAGCTGTACAGACACCATCCTTTCACCAAGAACTGCAATCTTCAGTCTAGCAAGCAGCGGCCAGCTATAAATCCTGGTTCCGGCCTCCATGATGGGTGGCTTTGAGTTGGTATTGATGCTACAGTAGCTGTGTTTCCAAATGCAAGCAGGAGAGAGGCCGCTTCTAACTTTCGGTGTATCAAAATGCACAGGGTCATGGACTCCAGCAGCAGTACAGAGAAAACCAGTTCTGCGGCAAAACTGGCTACCAAACCTCGCTAATTTGTATCCCTTCAACCCCATACCAAGGGAAACTTTTTACAGACCCCCATCACCTTGCTATTCTTTCATATCACACACACAGGTCGTCACCACCCATCAGAAATAATCAACTGCCAAATATTCAGTATTTTTTAAAGAAAGGGGAGGTAACTGCGCACACCAGCACAAACAAACAAAAGCTGTATAATTGAACCATCAACAGAAAAAAAAACAAAACTGAACAGGTGTGCTCCGAAACACGAGATTTACCTCAGCTGCCGAATACTTCTTTCTTCCTTTTTTTTTTAAAGGGTTCTTTAACACTTCAACATCAATTAAATGTTGCCTGTTCCTCAAATAATTCAGCATTTGGGCACTAAAGACAACACCCTCGTGCTATTTCTTGAACGTGATACCAAAAAAATGGCCTCAACCGGATGGCATTCTCCACAAGCTATCCAAACACTTTGCAACCTTCTTCATATAAGAATTAACACCTTTGTACCAGATATACACAGGATACACAGCTAATTTCCAAATTAAAAAGAATGAGTTAGGATAATGGAAGACGTCTAGCAAAAACTGCTAGGCCTCACCCAACCCAACATTATCCCAAACTAAACAGCCCAAATCCATCCTGGAGATTCCCCACATCTCCTACAGGTTGTCTCCAAAAGAATACAAACCCAAGACACCCCAGATATTTTTCCAACTACAGACAAAGATCTGCTGGCAGTAATCACAATTAGTAAACACTGTGTTCTTTAGTATTGATCTTTATTTCTCTACTTCCCATTCCTGATAAATTTAAAATAATACAAAGATCCATCTGCACATTCTTCTGGAACTTTTGCAAAGTAGAAGCCATAACACACTTCACATTATACAAATCATATGTGCAGCAGATAGGAGCAAATATACCATACCTCTAAAAATCAACATTAACATTCAATTCCTATATAGGTTAGTAACATAGACAACAATTTGAAACATACATTCCACTATACACCATAAGGGCTGGGCTCAAAAAATGCAATACTGCTTTAAAGACAATTCACATAACAAAAATCAAATAATACATTCACATTTCTGGTTTGTGTTATATCTCCCTATTATACAATTGAATCTCTCAACTACCCTGGGAAATCTATGGTGTTCATATAGGCTATACCCACCCACACACTTCATCTGCCAACAAAAGCATTGTGCCATATTGCTAATGTTAACACCCCACCTAGATTTTTTTTTCTTCCAATAAGCCATTCTATCACTGCTGCTAGGCAGACCTTCATTTACTTGACTTTATCAATGCTTAAACTTCTAGAATAAATCCATTTGGTCAAACATCATCAGATACAGAAATAGGAAATGCACACTGGCATAGATCATAAAACTTAGGACACATACACAAATACATATGCCAAGACTCCACAATTTTTCATTTAGGAGGAGAAATATGGTCTCTCATAACTTCATTGGTGACCTGCAACTTAGGCACATAAATGAAAAATATTATATACATCTGATTTACTGTAAATATATATATATATATATATATATATATATATATATATATATATATATATATACACTCATGAATAAAACTTAAAATAAAAAAAATGATATGAATCAGCAGTTTCTGTTACCAGGAAGTGTATACCAGGTTTTTAAAATGGGATTACTATTCTAGTTGTAAGAGTCAGGTTTCCACATCGCACTTAACACCAGAAAAATTTTAATTCCCAGACGCAATTATGACTGCAAAGTTGAACTGTTAGTGATACAGCAATATAATACTTTCTCAGTTGCATCACAGTAAACACGTCCTGTGATTAAAGATGATAAATTCCATTCATCATGCATAATTATGCAAATCCAGCAACTTTTAAAACAGTAATAAAGAAATCATTGTTCATGTGTAAAATAAGTTTCAAATTTAGCAAAAAACTGGTGGGTTGAGTTACATTTGAATAGAAATATGCACAACTGGCTTCAACATCAAACAGAGGATAGCATTAAATTTATCTAATCAACTAACAAGTCTGAGTTACTAATTACTATTTTTTGCAATTAAAATTTGCTGGAATCTGAGGTAATTTGTAATTATTGTGACCCTTAATATTAGGAACTGTAGATAGCTAGTAAATCGATATCCTTTTTCAAATAAAGACTCCATTCCATAAGTTTGGATAATTTATTAGAATGCTTGCTTTAGTAAAAATGGGAAAATTAATTTTCCAAAAATAATCATAGGATTAGTTGTTAACCAAAACCTCAGATGTGCATAGCAGTGAATTTCAGCTACAACCAATAGCAATTAACCAAAGTATTAAGATAGATGTAAAATAAATAATTTTTTAAAATAAATTCTCAGTTCATCCGTATCTTGAAAATGCTGTACACTTGAAAATTATTTTTATCCTTTCTAGTATTAATGTACATATGTAAAAAAAAAAAAAGCAAGTGAAATACCATTAAAATTATTGACACAATATCAATTCATCTAATATAGTGCAGTGTTTTTCTAACTATTCCCTAACTAATATGTGCCCTGTAAATGCTATTTTTTTCTATTCAAATTTTATAAAGACCCTTAGAGAAGTCAAAATAAGCAACATTAGGTTTCCCAGCAATTCTAGTTTTGTCAGGCAGGATTTTTTAGCTTGAAACCCATTCTTTGATCTTTTGAAATATTATTTATAATTGGATGATTTTGCGAACTGTCTTGACTCTCAAACATTTCGGACTATCAAATTAAACTAAATGGTCAAAGATCATTCTGTCAAGATCACCTCTCTCTATCTCTTTCTAGAAATAAGTGTAATGTTCACAACTCTTCACTGATTGGGGAGACCTCACTCTAATGATAAATTAAATTCTTCTGTAGTAAAAATACTATAAAGAAAAAACACATTTACCATCTCAGATTTTTCTTTATCATGGAATCTCAATGCAACAGTAAGGTTTATAATTGGTCCTAGTTAGTCAATTTCATTCCTGAAATTCCTTTCAAACAATTCTTAATAGAACAATCATTTTTAAAACTAAATGCACCAAACACAAATAACTAAGTGAAGTGGTACATCTAATAAAAGCCAGAAAAGATGGTAATATACCAAATATGTAGAATATTTATTTATCAAGCAGAAGTTCAGCTGTGACATCCCGTAACCACCAATTGTACCCTAAGCCCTAATACAGACCACCACTTTTTCTTATGACTTTCAGATGATTTAGTGAAAATTCCTATGCAAGACAATGCCACATCCACACAGGACTAGTGTCTGAGAACTGAAGATGTAGATGTGTCAAAACAAAAACATGCTCCAGAATGCAGAAGGGCATGGTAGCATCTCTTTCCAATTGCATTCAATGACA
This sequence comes from Nautilus pompilius, assembly GCA_018389105.1. Lineage (NCBI taxonomy): Eukaryota > Metazoa > Mollusca > Cephalopoda > Nautilida > Nautilidae > Nautilus > Nautilus pompilius. The sequence goes on along the minus strand of JACATO010001136.1, from coordinate 159,703 downwards.
GTGTCAGATGAGAGGTGATTTGTGTTGCACCACTTTTTTCACTGCACCCCATGCTTTGGAGGTAATGTCTGATAATTGTCATGGATACGTGCATATCTTTTGCCACAGTTGCACCCAATTATCATTGTTTTCTTTTTCCAGACCCCTCTTCACAGAACAAAGGGGGTACAGAACAGCAGTCTAGGGGTAAACAAATAAAATGCTATGATTGAGAGCCTGAGCTCAATCTAGTTCTCACCAGGGACTAATCTGGCTTGGCATGATCTCCTCTCACTCTTTACCAGCTGGCCTCATACACCTTCTACAGAAACTCCAGTTTTCTTCATGTCTAACAAAATGAAGAGTCCTCCTAGTAGGAATTTCCCAGCCAATGTCTGAAGTTCCAGGCTCCATGGGGCACATGATTGGTAACATTTCATTGCAGGCGACCACAACATTATGCTCTCTCATCAAGGTTGTCTTCCATATAAGCCTCAGTATTAAAAAAAACAAAAAGCACAGTTTGTCTGTTCAAAGATCTAAACAAACAGTTGCCTTCCCTTTACCTACATAATCATCCTGTCAACAGTGTCTATCTTCGAACAAAGGTTCTGTGTGTTCTGTACCAATTCTTTTATTGTGATTAGTATGGCCTATTTTGGTCTTAAAGGAGTTTCTTTATTTTGATGAAGCCTTTGCAAACAGTGTCCAGCCATAGTAATTTGGGCCACCTCTAAAAATGAATGTAAATGACCATAATTTGCATATTTTAGGATTAGCTATAATATATATTACATCAAGGTGAGCAGATAACCACTATGGATATTCCATGTGGAAAAAAACAGCAGATCCTGTGATATTCCTGTTTGCCTAATTCGGCCAGAGTTGATGAAAGATTAGCCACAGATCCATGAAAACTGCAGAGAACATCTGGCAAGATTCAACAGTACTAGTGGCATGTATTCTTTGATGAATCCTGGTCCCAGCAATTCATATCTGAGGATCACACCTGAATATGGAGAAGATTTAACAAAATCTCTCAACTTCAGCATTTTCAACTTATTGTCAAGTATGGAAGTGGAGTCTCATAGTATAGTGGAAAGATAGAACTGACATTTGTCAAACAATATCTCAGTTATACTTACATAGTCATTTTAAAGCTGTACCTCCTACAAAGAATATTACAAATCCATACTTGTATTCTGCAAGAAGATGCTGCTACATGCTACATTTCTTCTGTGACCAAAGTCCAGAAGAGGAAATGGGCCATCCAACTTCTCTGGGTAGCTGGAAACACTGGCACAAGTCAGATCAAGCTCAGAATCTGGATCAACTGAGAGCAGCAATCTGTCCAGGTTTTGTCAGTATGATGGAATTAAAGGACAGGCTGAAGGAACCTGGACCATTCTGTTATATAAGATCTCTTGCAAAATGTAGCTTGACCAATTGCCAACACAAACAAAGTCAGTACTCTACTGCACATTCTTTGTTGCTGTTTTATGCAACTCAAAGGATGTCAAAACCTTGGTATAATACAACAGTTTAAATAAACAAAAAATTGCAACTAAATACATACCTTTTTTTTTTCTTTCCAAAGTTTTTTGGCTTTTATTTTATTTTTAGTTTCTGTGTAATTTATTTCACATCTTTCATCAGAAATACTGAAAAAGATTTACTTCAATTTGTGCATCTTGTTTTCTCTTAAGATCTAGAATCATATTTAATCTTTTATTAACATAGCTACTTTCCCTTTTGAACTGCCCCTTATGCACCATTTGGTCCGCTTTGTGAATATACTCGAGAGCTCTACTGTAATCCTTTACATGAGTGAGGTAGTCACACCAGCTCAGGTAATGATAGACCTTTTTCAACCATGTCATTTCACTCAGGTAGTTATTCTCCATGTAATCTAAGCACTTTTTGCCTTCTTCTATGTGATGTGGTTTGAGGACACCCATCTTAATCAGATGGAAGTCATAGCATGCTCCAAATCCAAACATGTACATGGCAAACTTCGAGATGAGGCTTATGGTACGAGGCAAATACTCAGTCTTTCCTTCCCTGGAGCATTTCAGAGCAAAGTGAAACATCTCAGTAGCTGTCTCCAGTGTTGACTCAGTCAAGTTTTTTTGTGACAGAAGTATTGGCCACCAATGATAGTAAATGCTGGCCAGTATTTTGTTGTCTGAATTCTGCATCAATTGACACTTTGCATCTTCCAGAGTAGCTATGGCATCAGTTAGGTGGCCCTCATTCTTGTGGATGCATGATTCAACGTTCAGTGTCATCGCTAAGTAAATCAGAGGGTTATCACTCTTGTTTATCAGTTTCTTTGTATTGCTAATCAGTGTGTACACACCATCAAGCTCCTTGTAAATGTAAGCAGAATATATTTTCTGGCAGTTCACCATTATCTGAACACTGACATCATCTCGGAAGCTTTTCTCCAGTTTTCTGCATACCTTATAAAACTTGGAGTAACCACCACTTTCACGACATTTCCCAAGATTGCTATAAATCCTACGCAGCCAACAGTAACGGCCTGTGTTGAAGCAAGTTTCTCTTGATACTTCCCTTGGCAAACTATATTTCACCAAATGGTTCAGATTTCTGCTAAAAATGTTGTAATTCTCACACTCAGGACAGTCATTTTCCATTTGTTCCAATTCAGCATTCAGGTCTTTCAGATTAATGCTACTAGCATCCACATCACCACTCACACTGTCTTCCTCGTTAGTGTTGCTGTTTCTCTCTTTTATGATACTGTCATATAATTTATCCATTTTTTCCACAATCCAATCAAACTTCCCCACCATGGAAAACCGCAGCACAGAGTATGTTTTTGAAATATTATCTAGGGTTCCAAGCTGACCGAGAAAAATTTGAATACGTTCATTTCGCGTCTTTGCATTCACAATCCTTTCATAGATTTGCTGTGGAAAACCTTCTGTGAACAAATGGTCAATAATCAAGTCATCTTTTAGATCCACATCATTCAGTAGAGTTTCTTCATTCAGTAACACTTCGAGAGCTATTTCATCTGTTAAAAAAAGATTTTTAAAAAGAGTAATAATTTAATACATTTTGTGAGTAGGTGTTTTCAATAAAAATAAATGAAAGGTCCTAAAACATGAATTTTAATAGGGTAGGAAGTAAAAGGGTCATTGGGAATAACATGTATCATATCAGGTTGGGAAAGGCAGGGCAGGAAAATTTTTAATACTTCCCTGAACATTTAGAAGCTTTTTCTTGCTGCAGGTGCTGTGTATAGTAATTGGGGCCAAAACAGATCCTATTTATGGTGCCTTAGAACCCCAAAATGGAATTTCTCTCATCTGTGTGCCAAATATATGGTACAGAAAAGCTAGCTATGGCCAAATCTAGCAAGGACCCCTATTGAGGCTATCACTGCTGAGGAAAACACCAACCAGCTTCTCAATTATTGTTGTTGCGAGGGAGAGAAAATAATAGCCATCACTTTAGCAGTCTGACAAAGAGACAGCGGGTAACCAATGCATTAAAACCGTTTCTAACATCCTAATTTGCCTACATTTCATTTAGCATATTTCTTCCATTAAGTTCACACCTAGACTTTCCAAAACCAGCATCACTCCTTGTTCTCTTTTTCTTTTGCAATTACAATTTAGAGTAATCGTTTTATTAAACCACCACCAACCAACCGGATCCCACTGAGTGCGCACACTCACACAGGAATTTGTTCGCAGCTTTTCCATCTAAAAGAATCTTGAATTATCCATTTTTGCATTCTTTCTTTTACACTCACAAACAATGACAGATCCATGGCAACCTTCTACAGTTGGAATAAGAATTAATCTTCAAGGCCATCCTCAACCCTGATTGTTGGACAGGGCTGGCCTGCCTAGCATCATCTTGAGGGTATCCAAGATGGATTTCATTTGATCATCATCCTTATTTTAAAAAATGACTAAAGCTTTGTAATTTCTTAAAATAGTAGCAACAAAGGTTTTGCTCAGCTTCTCAAACTCTTCTACATTGTTCTCTTGTTTCTTAGGGGGAACACCATGTTGTTATTAAATCATAAAATAATGCACAGCTGTCTTCCTGTATTTCTGACACAAAGGATTAAAATGTGATGATGCTAAAATGAAAGCAATGTGAAACAGAACTGCAGGGAATTCTAAAAAAAAGGGTTGATGATAATTAAGAGAACACTGCCACAATACAATCTTATTATTATTATTAATGTAAATATTATTGCAGTTGTGTGTATCCAGGATCCATGTTGTCATTTCAAGTGAGGCCTTTTGATGCATAATTTTTAGTCAAGTTATGGAGGAATGGACAAAATTTGATCTATTTCGTGTGAATCATAAAAAAACTGGCTTAGTTTCAATGCAGTCCTCTCAGAGCTACAAAAACCAATTACCTGTCTAGCTGCAGATGCTTTGGGATACTCCTCCAGTTTGACAAATGGGATACCATCCTCGCTGTTAACCCACATGGTTTGCCATCTGACCTGTAGTGGGCACAATGACAGTTCTAAAAGACCAGAACACCTGAAACTCTCTCTCTTCTTCATGCACTGAACGCCAAGTGCAATGGGACAAGACCCCGCTGATGAGCTTGGTTCAGTAGGGTAGGAAAAACCTGCATTACAGACTGGACATGATCCAGACCCAGTGAGGGCATCAGCACCTAGCCAGCACTATACTAACCTGCTTCCTAAACATTACAAAACAATCAAAACCACCTACCCTCCTCTGTTCTGAAGTTACATCCAGACGTTGCCATCCTCTCCTGTGACCAACAAACCTGGAAATAAAAAACCTAAATAGCCAGCCCGTGCTTTTACCCACCAACCTTGTTCGCTTTAATACAACCAACAGGGTTTCAGTAATTTGTCCCTGTTATCATCACCACGGTATTTCCAAAATGTAGGTTCATTTATTTGTGGTTTTAATACTAATAGGATGATGGAAAAGCTCAAAGCAGCCCCATCACCAACATCCTTTAGTTCTTATGTTAAAAAAAAGCAAACAAAATGCTAAATTCTCAAACAAGTAAGTAGTGTGCACATACAAAACAGCATCCAACTGTTAAATACAGCATTTTCCTATCAAAGTTAATGTAAGGTTACCATGATCTTTAATTAAAACTGGATAGTTTACAAATATTAAAAGATTTTTTTTTTAGGCTTTTCCTTTATTTATAATCATACTTGATCTAAATTTCTATGAACAGAGCAGTGGAGAATTTAAAAATGGCTAAAGTGCATTGTAATAAGGATGCTGTTCAAACAAAATCCATCTTGGACACCATCAAGATGATACTTTGTCAACTGGTTCCCTTGTATAATAATAAACGATTACTGCTTTTACGAAAATTAAGTATCGCTGACCATGAAAGGATTATGTTAGAGTTGTGTGGAATTCTTTAAAGAGAAGAAAACTGTATCCCCACAAGTTTGTCTATATAAAAGATTGCAAACTAACAAACACCAATGATGGCCCAATGCATCTTTAATTTTCTCGAACTAACTGATTTACCTGTGAGAGTTCTGAATACTAGTGTTACTGGAACTCAAACAATGGATTCTAACAAAGTCTCTGCATTTCTTTAATATATGCAAAACTTAAAACCATTTATGGCTCCTTTCACAAAAATTCTGCAGAGAGAGAGAGAGAGGCAGAACCACCCTGCAAACAATGGCAAAGATTGCTCCACCTCTGCAAATAAACTTTAAGGTAGGTGCAAATGTTGTGGAAAATTTCATGTTTTTATCACAAAACTCATAATATCTTTTTGCATGAGCATATCAGCTGAACAAAGTCTCTCAAGTAGCAAACTGAAAGGTGGAATAATTATAATTTAGCTTAGTTATTACAAAGATACAGAAATCTATCAAGGTCTCCAGACAAAAGCAATGTATATTAACCTATATAAGAAATGTATATTTACAAGATTGGTACAAGATTACTTTGACAGGATCAATACCTTTTCTTCATAAATATACAGATATACTCAAAGGGTCAATATTAATCCTAAAATGACTCCTGCTGTTAGAGTTATGTAACAATTTATCTCATTTATTTACAAATCTTTGCCAGTGAATAAAATAATTTTTATTATTGGTAACTGTGGAATTCTAAAATATTTTGTTATTACTCCCATTCTCAGCAACCTTATTTATTTTTTTAAATTTCCATCATGTTTTCCCTTAAATTCAAAGCTAGATACAAAGTAGCCTACATTAAACTCTTTCTAATTATTTAACATGAAAAGATCTCCATGCCTTCACAGCATCATGAAGGTATGAATGAATCATTTAAAAAAAAAAAAAAACAAAGCTAGAGTTGCAGAGGAGGAGAAAGCTCTGATAGATACAACTACTGTAATATCTAAAAAAAAAAAACAAGGGTAAAAACAAGGGAAATAATCAGTGCCCATTGCTGGGAAATAGGCAGGACTGGAATGAGTCACTGGTAGCTTTGTGTTGAGGTGTTATTTTCTTAACTAACATAGTAATAAAATAAGACTTTAATAAACAAACAAAATGACATCATTCCCTTAACTAATACATTAATAAATAACAGATTATTAAAAACAAACAAATGACATCAAATGAAATACATGCAGAGCCACTGCACATATCTGGATGTTTATCCGATTTTGCTTTATCTAGGTTAAAAAAAAAGTAGCAAGCCAGCTTTATATAGCTTTTCATGCCCACAGCTTTTAAATGTATCATTAACACAGAAGGACCCCTGATAATCTCTCTCTGAAACCTGCTTCAGCATCATACACTTACACTGTAGTTTGAGGAATACTCTCTTTTACATAAGATATTTTAATGTACTCACATAAATTATCCATAATTCAAACTACAACATCCACCATCACTACTCAGTCAATAAGACAACCAGTGAGCAACATATGAAATAATTAATTCCCCTTTATTTATTTATATTTTGGAAAGATTTTAATAAGCAGCTGTGAAGCCTGACAAAGATCAACAAACATTGCAACATGAAAGCTCCAGTGCACTTATGTATGATAGAATCCGGTCAGTATGATTTATACTGTAAACGTTACTCCGCACAATTTTTCCTAATGCCCAGTTTATATATTGTTTAAGTAAAATTTTAAAATGAAAATATCTACCTCATCAGAAACTTTAAGCTTTGTGAATTATTCCATTTAAATAAACAGCCCTTCACAGAACTCTGTAAAGTGAGTCTCTCCCATCAAAGACTTAATTTTAAAATGTCAAGCAGCTATTTGAAAGTTAAATTAATGGAGATATGTAGTCACTGACCTGAATTACCTGCGGAATACCACCACCATCTCCTGCACCAAAATGGACTTTGCTACTTTAAGAAATCCCCTTTCAGGTTAAATGTATGACTGACTTTGTGAAGTGCAGAGTTCCTGGTGAGAGGAGTTGCTATGTATAGTTTCTTTTCTTTCATACACACAAAGGATGCTAGTTCATGAGTCAGTGGCAAAACAACTATGAATCACAGCAGTTACTTCCTGCTCAGTTACTTCATCTCTCTGTCGCTTGTTATAAAGTATTTTTATTAAGTAACTAGAATACTAACTATGAATTTAAATGAATGGCCATTTTTTAAAATGTTTGTGCAGTTCTGAATTTGTCAAACAAAAAGTCCATTGGATGTTCCCTATCAGTTGGGGAAAAACATGAGACATCAGGCCTCTGATAGTCCTTATGGAGTTTTTTTGATTTGGTCCAATGTCTTCTGTTCTGAAATGATAGAAAGAAAATAGTAATTATCTCATTTGCTAAAAAAGATGTTCTTGGGTCATCAAGTGAGTCTGTACTTGAACATACAGAACTAAATGATTGTTGGAATCGATGTGGCCTAATATGTTCTGAAGCAATTTCACATCTTACACAAATATTGCTTAAAGATGAATTTGGTTGGAGTGGATTTCCAATGGCTACTCATTACCTGCTGAACTAAGATCAAGTAGTTGAGTAGTTGCTCCAGGCAGTTTGTGCTTAAAAAGCAAAAAATCCATCTGGAATCTGGCTGGACAACTTTTAATGTATTGGCCCAAGTATTTAACTACATCCCAGGCTGCCAGGTTCCCCACAGAAAAAAAACAGACAACGTGGTGTTCCTCACCCCTATTAGTGCTAGATTGGATTTCAAATATGACCTTTGTGCAGTTGTAAACATAAATTCAAATGTAGCTGCATATGGTTCACTTCAATCAGAAGATATCTATATTCAGTGCACAGGTTACTGATGATTTGTTAAAATATATTTGCAATAATGAGCTTCACTTGTTTTAGAATATGAATTTTATCCAAAATTACTTTGCTTCAGTTATCATCATTTTGCATTCTTCAGATAAAATTCTTTAATGTTCTTGAGTTAAAGGGCCTTCTGGGGCTGAAAAGTATTTTTATAGATAATATTTCTTTTTGATGCCTACTTGATACAAGAGGATATATAGTTGATTTAGTGAAATAAAACAGTGGAGATGATCTGTGTTCAGTGGTGTGATATGTCTGTAGTCTCTAGTGCATCTTCAACTTCCAAAATATGATATTAAGAGATTTTATCATTTTCTGGCACCCAGAACATTGTCTTTTTTCTTTTAAGTGTATTTGGGATCAAAACAAACAATCCCCATTTTCAATTATAATCCTGGAGCCGTAGCCACTCCATTCATACTCGCCTGCCATGGGCAACGATAATGGTGGTAGTGACCAAGCACCTGAAGCATCTAATAGGTAAGAACACAGGTTTTGAAACTAACCAATGAGAGTTAACTGCCTGATTATTAAATACCGCTGTCACAAAGTTCTGAATGCTTACAATTTATATTAATAACTAACCATCAATTTTTTTGTAAATTATAAGAATCGTAACAACACTGAAAATTGTTAACAAGTCAGATGCCACCATTTTTTTGAAAAATGACGTTTTGATAGCTGCACTTGTTTAATTAATTTGTCTTTGTTAATGTTTACTTTAGTTCACGGGTGAGCGAGCCGGAAGAGTGGGACAGTGGTGGTGGGCTGCTAAGGTTTGGGGCCAGCTCAGCTTGATGACAATGTTTATTCTCACCCTTCTTCACCAGCTGGCCACATAGGCTTCTTCCTACATTTAAAAATAAAGGGATCTAGCAGGAATTTTCAGCTGTTCAGTTGGAATGCACCGGCCTCAATGTCGGCTATCGTGCACTCCCTATCCAGCATTGACACCCAGGTGTAATGGGGCACAAGTTACAACAACAGTACATGAATTGAGGGAAAACAAGTCATCTCTGACGTGAAAAGCAATTTAAAAGTGTAGCATACAAAGAGACAAAATTTGATATAATACAAGAAAAAACTTACAAAACCTGAGCCTGACATAATCACACCTTTCGTACAGTACCCGCAAAATATGGAATAAAAGTTTTTGCATTTGCAGATGCAAGAATTTGTTATACATAAAAAAAATTGAAGTTCATGTTGAAAAACAGCCAGAAAGGTCTTTCAAGGTATCTAATAGCTAGAGGATATCAGGAAACTAGTTCTACCTGTGCAAGGTACTGGATGAAGCAATTAGTTCTGTAGCATGCATCTCAGAAACAATTTCCATAAGAAAATATCATACCTGTTGGCATCTTGTGCAAATATAACAAGAAAATAATGCAGTTTGTCAGTATAGGTGAGATACTCTAAGAGCAGCCTATTTGCATCCCAAGAGGAAGAAAAATGCCATTATCCTATCTACAATGCAATACAAGTAAAAACAGAGGGAGGAGCAGCCAGTGATGAGGAAACCTGAAAAACTAGCACCTCACAATGTGACTAGAGGAAACTTACCTAGATGCAGGAAACGTAGAAAATTGCAATTTTTGGGGTTTTTGTTTTTCTGTTTGATAAATATCGCTGACAGCAAGCTCAAGATCTTTATCTAATCAACCAGATGGCAAAAATGAAGCAGAGATTCTTTCTGAAAAAGGTAAGTACGGATCAGAGAAAACAGATGGCAAAACAAAGTTTATTGAAGGCTATCCATGAAAAGCAGCACACACACACAGGTAAGAAAGACAGCAGGGCACTTGGCAGGGTTAGTGAGCAGGGCTGGCCAAATCTGGCATATGCTAAGTCTCTCCCTAAGAGGGTATGAAAACAAAATTCCTGCTTGCAAGATCTGCTTCAACCATAAGTAAACTGTGATAATCAGAATAATGAAGAGACCAAAATGGTGATTTGTAATAAGCTTGTGCATATCAGGTTTGATAACTAAATTTTCTCTGATTTATCAAATATTCTCTTTTAAAGTATTTTTGATATTATTTAGTTGTATTGAATAATTTTGAAATCATCTTTATCCAGGCCAAAGGTGTTTTCAAAGTAAAATGTCTCCATCAACTGAAAATTAAAATAGAATTCTTGCCCAAGTTCAGGTAATAAATGAGAGGTATGACAAATGGCTCATGTGACTGTTAAGACTATGAAAACAGACTGGTTGGCATTAGGGGGCACCAGGTATTTCTCCTCTATGTAGTTAGCTGACCCAATAAACAAACTGCATTTAACCCATTCCCCATGAGTGGAAAAGCCTGAGAGATAATAGTCTTTCTCTGGCTAAGGCGGCTTGGCTATGGGGCATTGTGTCCTTAGCCTTCCATTTGGGGCACTGACCAGGTACCACGCCCTTTGGGGAGCGACAGACGCTTTTTTTCCCCTGGAATCACCATCTGGCTGGGAAGGTTAGACACCTCCGGACTGATTTTTGGACTTGAGGTGCCAAGGCTTTTTCCCCAAAGAGGTTTTTTGGCTGGGAAACGATCGCTCTAAACAGAGTCTCACTCCATACCATGGGGAATTTCTGCTTCCAATAAAACAAGGCACTTTGGTGCCTCAAACTGGGTCTTTTGACCCTCTACCAAGGTGCTTCAGCACCTCAACATGGGCTTCAGCTCCCTACCAGAAACTTCTCCATTAGAGGTTTTGGCCTCTCCAAACCCCTTCCTTTTGGAGATGCACACACACACATGAATTTTACACGACACCACACATTGCAAACATCACCCAAAAAAAGATCAAAGCACACCCTGGTTTCAACCAGGTTTATGTTGTCCTGGAGATTAAGGTTTCCACTGAATCAGCATTGCTATTTTAATGGGCCTGATGCCTGGAAATTTTTATGGCAAAGCTGCTCAGCTTGGAGGAGCAATCACCGGCACAGTCCCTGACTTCACGTTAGGGATCATAAGACCCACTTGTCAGTATTCACTCGGGGCTGATGTCCAAAATCCAGAGCCCTAGTGGTACCGGTTCCCCAGTCCTCCCTGAAAGGAGTCATATGCACATACCTCAACACACATTTATACTCACGCACACACAAAAAATAATAATAATAATGTTAATCAAGAAATTAAAAGTTATCTCCCTTACCAATGTAAGAGTTTCAAATGATACATACTTACCTTTCTCCTGCAATTGATGATGACTTTTTTTTCTATATCTTCTAGTTTCTCAGCAAAATGTTTTCCAGTAGTTGCTGAATTACAAATATTACTAGATTTAGCTTGTGTAGTCAGAAATTACTTTCTATAAAGGCAAATAATTGTCACAGTTATTCAAAGAAAAATTCTGGCAAAGGGTTAAATCCAATTTTTAATGCTACACCTAGGAAAAGACTGAGAAATGAGACATCTTAAGAGTGTCTGAAAAACGTGGATTATCGCAGGCTTACAGTGAAATTTGTTTGCAATATGTTTAAATTATTCTTTATGAAAAAAAACTGTTTTGTGTGAAAACAGCATATTAAGATTATGGTTAATTAATGAACCCGCACATTAGCTAATTTAAAACCAATAAAAAAAACTCAAATAGGTCAACATAACCATGATGTAGCACCTGCAAGGTTCATCACAATTTCAGTCAAATTTTATTTGGAAAATTGAAGAGGTCTAGTAGGGAATTTTCTGTTAAGTGTGCAGCTAACATTCTGCTCTCCACCACTAGTTTAGAAAACTTAAGCCAGAGCATTTCCTCTGTTGAAGACGGCATCGGTCAAAGTGCCAGAATTAAAGTATGTGGCGCCATCAACAGGGATTTTGGGAAGTAGCTAACTTTGAACAGAAACCCCTACTTCCTTATGCATTACTTAAGGATAAGTACAACAATATTCAATTTAAAAGATTAATGCAAAAGCCTGCCTATAGTCTTAAAATGAAGCCTTCCATTTGATCCTTTAATTTAAGAATGCAATGGTTAAGGTAACTACAGAAGGGGCATCTGTCATGGACACAGGAATTGTTTCATTTTTTAGTCATTGTTGTGTTTTGTGTAATTAATTGTTGTTAATTCTATGAAGATAGTCCAGGACTGTGATTTTGCAGTATCTGCAAAATTGGACATTTAGATCAGCATATTTTCTTTATTTTGGAGCAATCCAACAACCAGTAATTATCTGGATGATTTCTTCAGCATTCCACATTTATTCTTCAGGGTAATGAGAAACTTCCAGAAACTGGGTACTGAGCACGCACAAAGCCACAAATCTGCGATGCCTTGCCTCTACAAATTTATTGGTTTTTGCTTGGTCGCTGGCCATTCTCTTGTACATGATCCAGAGATCAAGAAGTGGCTAATGAGCACCGTGCCATTGCAGGATGAGTCTTTAAAATGATTCACAACAGTATCTGTGCAACTGTCCAAGTTTCAATGACCCACCAATGCTTCAAAGGCATCTTCATCATTGGAAAGAATAAATACAAGGACAGGAAGCATACAAATTAAATTGGCAAAATCATCATTTCAGTAAGTTAGAGTGAGGCTACATTGTTGGACAGGTCTCCCAGCAAAGATGGAAAAAAGACAAGGCATAGACAATTGCAACAATCACAAACCGAACAGTAAAAATGTTGGAATATAGCTGTAACTGTCAACAGTGTTATGTCCAAATATCAAACATTCCTGACTTAAGAAGGTGAGGATCTACCTATATTGAAAGAGAGACTTCAGTTACCTCTGTCTCAAATCAAACTGCAAGAACATGGTTCCATCAATGAGATTCTGGAAATCATTGGAGGATTTGGAAATTGGGACCAACTGATTATTCAATACTGGGCTTTGCTATAAGTAACCAACCACTCATATTGATGAATTAATTCGAGTCTCAGCCAATGATTGCTTGGATGGTATTCTGAGTAGTTTCTGCCAACATCTGAATTATTTCCACAACTTTCATACTCTATAAATGAGCCTGGCTAAAGGTATGGTATTTGTGATCACTGGTCAGTAAAATAACAGTTGCATGAAGTCACCCTGAAATACTTTGCATTCTTATTTCAACACAATTTTGTCATCATCTCTATAATGCACGTAGACAAATCCTTCCAAAGTTCAAACACTCAGAGACATCTGTCAAAATTTCAACCTGTATTTAACTTGATACAAACTGAATTTCTGGCACAACAGATCTCAAGTTAGGTAGACTGGAGCTATTCTTTTTGTGACCAATTGTCTTTGTTATCTATAGTAATCATGATCAATTGTTGTTTGCCCATGTATACCTGTGGAAGCACATCATTCATGTTAGTTCCCTTCATTAAAACAGATCTCATAACATGGCTTAGCTGCACTGTCATTGAAAGTAGAGCTCAAAGTAGAGAGTGAAGTTCTTCCATACAGAATTTAAGACTCAAGAGCAAAACTGATCAAACCAAGATCTCTAGCACCAAAATCATAGTTCTTATAAACAAGCCTTTCAGTGATTTTTCATTATGATTCTGTGGATATTTCCTTTGATAAACTGTGTAGGGGTTTTCTCCCTCTTTCAGGGTCACAAACTCCTGTCTGTACACATGCTGTTGGTCACAGTTGACTAAGAAACCCTCTACATTCACAAGTGCTAGTGTTGTCAAGACAATTCAAACAGGTTAAAGTTAATCTTTTGCCACATATAATCAGCCAACGTTTATTTTCCAATTCTTGAGCTGACTGATTGAAGGTATAACTTTCTAGTGCAGAATAAGGTAAACAAACATATCCATGCATGACATCCACCAGAAAGTAAACCAAACTCCTGCCTCAGTCAGGTGGCTTAGGCCTTTGAAATTTTTTTTTTTTTGTAGAAACTCACTAGCAATGAAATATTTAAAATATTTCAAGGCTTAGTCAGCATACAAAAAATATTTAATTCTGTCCTACACTCAGTCTAATCAGCAAAGATAACCTCTCTACTGTAGAAACAGTCCCGGAGAGAGGGGGAGTAGTGTTGCCCACGAGTGGCCTGGCACATAACCTTTGCTTGGAAAATTACACTACTCTTTATTTTTAGATGTAGCAGAAAACCCATAGGACTTGGCTGGTAAAGATCAAGCAGTCATACAAGGATGGTACACCAAACTAGGCCAATTAGGAATCAAATTCAGGCCCTCACCCATGGCCTATTTAATAAGAATATTTCCTGTTTGTAAAACTGGTTTCCAGAAATATCCAACTAACCCATAATGCATCACTGGTAATCCAAGATCAGTACCAAAATAGAAAAATGCAAAGTGTCTCTTTACAACACGCAGTAACTTGTTGCAGATATAACCTAATAGATAAAGAAATCCCAAAATGTATACATATTTAATTTGGTAATGCAGTTACATGAATATTAGCATTTCAAAACATATGCATAACAAAGTAAGTTAAATTTACTCTATGTTAAAACTCTGTTCACATAAGACTTTTCATCTAAATATTCTTCCATTATATTTCATTGGCCATCACTTGTATAAAGATATTAATTAAGAAACCATTTGGTTAAGTATTACAAAACAATAAGACAGTTTTAAAAATGCTGCTGAAGTACAGTAAACACATTCGGGATGAATATATCTTACAAATACACACATTATGGGTGATTAGCCTACTAGACTTAAGGTTAAGAGCCAGAGTTCACTTTCCATAAGAACTATTTGCCAAACCACCTTAGTATGGTTTCTTTTGCTTCTCTTCACCAGCCAGCCATGAGAGTTTCCTCTGGGCACTTACTTAATCTTATACCTAGTAACAAAAAGCTCAAGTAGGGATTTCCCTGCCTAGGTTGGATGTTCCAGGCTCAGCACAACACTCCTTCTCAAGGATTGTCTACACTATATGAAACTCCTTATAAGGACTGACAATAATAGTGAATCAATTACTATATTTTTCCTTAAAAAGTGTTCCTGTAATTTGTCTAGAACTAAAAATACACTTTGACTAGGCAGAACTGATTCCCTTTTTTTCCTATGTTCGATCACCATATTCCAGATACAAAATATAAATGTTAAAGTTGTCAGCTGGGAACATTCAAACCAGAAAACAGATTAATGGCAACATTTTACTTGCACATTTAAACATACTGTAATCTGGTTTACATGCATAGATAGCTTCAGGTCATCATGCACTCTCTCTCTCAGCTAAAATAAATCAGCAAATTGAAGATATTCTTTTCAATCTGCCACTTAATATCATGTTTATCTTCGAAAACTATGAAATAATTACATCATTTTCCAATTTAACTTAATTAAATCAGGGAATCAGGAAGCAATTATGCTTATTATGTATAAGTTCCCAGAAAAACTCTTACTAATTGCTATTTTTTTTTGCTTGTATGAATTCTAGGTAAGTCTGATAAACATAAAAATTGATACACAGAAAATCTGTAAACTCTAAGAGAATCAAAGAACCAATCTTTGAAAATTTTTTAAAGCTTGAATTTGTTTGGTTGAGATCTTTTTCTTTTATTGAAACTAAAATATTAAATAAAAATACAAACAAACGTTAACCTTCTGTAAACCACCTGGGGGTCATATCATTACCTTTAAAATGTGTAAAACAGATTAAGTCACAGAGTCTGCAAGACACTACCTTCCTCATTAATGTACACCACTCTGACATATCCATAATCACTCTAATCGGTGTTTTACATTTAAAATGTAGTTGACTAAATATACATACATCCAGTTCAACATAAATACTAGTGCTTGCTTCTAGGTCAGCTCCAAGCAATAAGTGAAAATCTGTGATATATGAAAAGCTAGCTACACTGGTTCTATAGCAGCAGTGTAAATGTGCCATCTTTAAAGTGAACTGCAGCAGCTTTCAATCTTAGTCCATTATTACATTAAATGGTGAATTAAACACCCAATGACAAATGAAGTCTGGTTATATTATCTTCTGAATTTAGAATAAAATGCAATTTATACACTATATGAGTGTTTTTGTAACAAAACCTGTGATGTTAACCCAAAAATTATTCCAGGTTTTTATTACTTTTAATGCATTTTGTTGGACTAAAATTCATCATGGTGTTAATGATATTTTAATCTTAGTTACACTATCCTGAAGCTGTTGAAACAGATTTATGGTTTACCTTATGCTAAACAGTACCTTGTTCTCAGTCAGTTCACTAGCATAATTTTCAAAAAATATAAAACTGCTTATATTCATACTTTAAAGCTTAAAATTGTCTAAAACAAAAGGAGTCATTAAATTCATTTAGTACTAAAGCATCATTTTATTAATATAAATAAATGCTACAAGAAAATTGGAGCCATGAGCATAGTAAGAAAACTACTGAATTTTACCAGCATTTTTTTAATGTTTCTTTTTGTAACATAGAAGTATAGCAGATATTTCTGAGTTCATCCATTTATACTAATACAATGTGTTGATTTAAATATAAATCATTAATTCAGCATCATCAGTAAGCAGCAGACTTATCTTTCACACAGAATAATAGAGATTTTTTTCAATTTAAATCTACATTTTTTTTTTAAATAGTAACAGTTAAATTTCCTTTTTTTTGGTTTGATCTGAAAATTATATCTAATATTTTATTATTATTCACTTCAGGGAAAATTTCAGCATCATCAGAAAACTTCATTAGATTAAAATTTGCAACAAAGTTAATATCATTCATGAGTATATCATAAATAAAGGAAGACCCAAACCATCACACAAATGAACTCTCTCCGTTCACTGTCATTTTTCTTATTAATGCTGACAATGTAAGTTACATTGGAAAAGGTTATAGAGCTTGGAAGCACAAGGTGAGTTTGATACCTGGAGTTATCAAATTTATTACTTGCACCTTCCTGTGACATGGCCATATTCCTCTCACATGAATGCATGGAACAACAACTCAAATTAAGCAAATTACAAAATACAAATAAAAGATAGAAAATTGTAAGATCTCCAATAATATATAATGTGCCATTAGTATCAAAGAACATATCTAGTTTTAGGCTTTCCTTACCAAAAAATGATACATTTCAGAAATTTAAATTATATTGCTGTGAAAATATCTGAAAAATAAACTAGGCGAAATGATCAAACTGTCTAATTTCTATAAGTAACAAATCACCAAAACTGTCCGTTCTCATCTTGAGAACATGTACATCATTAAGTGTCCAAGTGAAACGTTTTCTGAACTTCAAGATTTGTGCTCTCTGCACAGTGTAGGTGCTACAGGATATATGCTAATTTTTTTTTCATTTTCTCTTCTTTTTTCTTTTGTTGTTGTGAAGTATCATATACCAATTCATCACCAGGGATGTGGTCATCAACCTACTGTTGGCGCGCACACACACAAGCCAGCAGATAGATGATACAGGACTTTCTGTGTTTACTAGACAACAAATGCCAGAACAAAATAGAAAGCAAGCACACAACTGTGAGCTTTGTAGTGATAATAAACATAGTGACAGTACTTGTTGCTTATTCCCTTAATATTTGTAACCCAAAACTTTAAATTTCAGTTTTTAAAACACGATATGTAGAGAGTCTGTATTTTAATGTTTGACCAAAGAACAAAGCACACACATGCAAATACAATTTATTCATTCACACGAATAGATATCCTCAAGATTCTCATGAAATGTAATCTTTAAACAGTGCTAAAACTCTTAGAGCACAAATTTTTATCTGTTATGTCCTCCTTACCAATCTTATATTTTATTACTTATTATTATGCAAAATTTATTTTAAAAAATATTTTTACACTGAGAAAATTATAAATGCCAAGTTAATGAAGTTTGGCTTTGTTTCACTTGTTTACTACATGGAGGAACCACCAGGCATTGCAGACCAAAGAATTATCTCATTGTGATTTTTAAATAGGTTCACATTGTTACTATTAACCATAGGTAATTTGTTTTCATTTATAAATTTGTTCTTTGAAAAAAAAATAAATAGTGCATTTATAGTGGGTTAAACTTTTCGATAGCACTATGATTTAGTTTTTGTAGTATACGCTTGTCTCAGATGCACATGTAGACATGCCATGCTCTGCAGTTATTAGATGTACATCCCTTCATTTCTAAGAGTACCATGTGCAATATACTGATTATATATAACCAGTGCCAAGATGAAATCCTTGTACTTTGGCAATGTATATAGCAAACTACACAGCAACCAATACAACCTAAACTCCCAAAATACTAATACTACAGAAAATCCATGTACAAAAATTGTCTGTATTAAATGATAAATTAATTTATTTCACTGTTTGAAGATCAGTTAAATATTGCATACAACAACCCTAGCAACATTTAAACACATAGGTAATGACTATTCAATGCATTTATTTATATTTAAGAACAAGTAAAAAAACAAAAAAGCACCTTCTAAAGGAAGGCAAATTACTGTTTGGTCCATCATCCCAAATGTTTACTTATCTGGTCCACAAATCTGATTAGAGTTATTCTCATTAGAGTCCATGTGTTTGGCAATAAAACATCCCAGGATGGTAGTTCAGTCAAGGAAAAACACACTAGTGAAATGAGTTGCACATAAACGTTTTACCTCTTCTAAAAAAAAACAGAAAGAAAGGAAAAGAAAAGAGAAAGAGAGAAAAGAAATAAGACAAAACAACATTAAATACAACAAAAACATCTTCAATCTCAAGAAAAAGTTAACATTCTAAATAGAGACATTTACTTAGCAAGTAAATTATTACTTTATGATTTTGTAAAAAGTAGTATTCGGAGTTTCTGACAATATGACACATTCACGTTACAGAAAACAAACACATGGTAATAGATAAAACAAATCTTGTTCACTAATCAAGAGATTAAAAGGTAATAAATTGCAATTTTTTTTTTTTTTTTTGGTTTTATAATTTTCTCCTCTTATACCATTTAGCTAACTATTGTACAGAAAAGTTTCATACCCACTGACGAAAAAACTTTTTCTTCTCCCTTTAATGATGTTTTGGCTTTTGGTATTTTATGACATACCACCTTGTAATTTAAAAAAAAATGGTTGTTACTTGACTTTTCTTTCTACATCTAGCCCATCATCTCCCAAAAAGTTAGTATTTTCACATCTATAAACCTGGTGTTCATCACTTTCTCATAACATAGTTGGCAATTTGAATAGTGCTGCAGCAACACCACATCTATTCACCAGACCATACGAGAAACAAAACATTCTTCTATTGTGTCAGCCGTTTCGTCAAGTTACCATAGTTTAAACCATCAGAGGTGGAGGAGAAAACTATCCACCAAACAAACAGCTACATGAATCAACCAAAGGTGTGTTGATTGACTGCAGGATAATAAGACAATCCAGACTCTACATGAGCAGCCATGATTCTTGTAGAAGAAAAATTATATAGTTTGTTTCCTTGCTGATTTTCAAGAAGGGATATGTATATTATGTACAAAATGTAACCCATGCATTTTAAGTTATGCACTACAAAAATAAGTAATTGCAATCAGAATCACTATAATTTAAAATTTACTTTGATAAGACAAAAGCATTGTCCTGATTTCAAAAAGCAAATTTTGTTACTATAATACTTACCATTTATCTCTATTAAATTAGCGTTCTTTTGGTTAATAACCACGTAAAATTCTCTCTGGTCTGACTTTTTTCCAACCACCCAACAGTCTGACAAAGTTTTTACTATTGTCTCTGCATCTTCACTGGATCTATAACAAGACAATGGAGGGATTTGACTAGGAAAAGAAAGTGCTTAGCAAATATGAAGTTTAATAAGTCCTTGCTAAAATACCTGTTCATAAGTTTTCAAAGCAGAAGAATTTCTGACATCAGTTTGAACTAAGACAAAGTGTCTGCAGAAAAATATTTTTTTTACTGAATTCCAGACTTCTGAGTAAGGGTTTAATGGTGTCCTTACTTTGAAAGGTCAGAACTGATGTCACTGAGCAGCTTGAGCGTTTCCAGTGGAATGTTAACATTCGATGATTTCTTGTTGTCCCCATGAACTGTTGTCTTCTGTGCAAGATTCATGTGGTTAAAGTACAAGTATTTGTACTGAGGATCTGTGGAACTAAAATAAAGACACGGTCTAAAGAAACGTTTCTACCGAATGGTAGGATTCTACAAAAATTAAAGATGTACACAAATGGAAATTACGAGAGAGAGAGAAGCAATAATACAGTAGACTAATTACAGGACAGTAGCAATATTCAGAACATTTTATAATTTCTAAATGTCTTAAGCAGAAGCCATGGACTGAAGTGTATAAGACTGATGACATTGTAAAAAAGACTAACCTTTTATATACCAGGTCAATATTTACCTTATACCCTCCAGTCTAGAAGCTCTAAGTAGCATTTGTGTTAAACTGGCCATCTATTTAGTCAACACACTTCTAATATAACATGTAGGATTGGAGTAATATGAATTTGTCATTATAAAGGATTACATTAATGAAGGTACTGCTACAGCCCCTTTGACTCAGATTAGAAGGGTAACATCCAGAAGATTAAAACAAATACAAATTACTGTAATGTTCATCGCGAATGTAATTTATCACAAATACCTTAAGCATCTTTATTGACTGTTTAAAAAAAAAAAGATTACAGTAGAGCTTAAAATGTGGACTTGTTTTTCTTCTTAAAATTAAGAAAAAAATTATTTAAAAAAAAAAAAAAAAAGCATTGGATTACCTGACAGAAACCTTTTTGGAATATTGTTCTCCAATGTCTGATGCCAGGAAGGTCAACTGTGGACCGAGGTAGCTGTCCACTTTTCGACAGAAGTTAAAGGTCAGATTTGAATCAGCTACTACAAATATCAACATCTCAATATCAGTATGCAATATAATTAGGTTCATAGGTATATTATATAAATTGCACTATAAACATTAAGTTCTTCACAAATTTAAAATTAAACCATTTTCAAAGCACAAGATATTGTCACATGGAAACCGACTGGGTAATGATTATCTATTCAGCAGAAGTCAGAACGATGCATCTCAGAGTTGGGTAAAATTCTTACATTCAGTTGCTGAACAGTGTTAACATTCATTAATAAGGAAGCTGTGGACCTTTATATATGAAGAGACTTCTCACTGTAGAACATTACTGAGCAAATGTATTTGTATAGAGACCATAAAAAAAAGTCAAAAGGATATCAACAAAAGTCAGTCTTTAGAATATAATACAAGATATAAAGGATGATTTTTCCAATGTTTCCATAATTTCTCCCAGTCCTGTAGATTGTCAAGTATATTGAGTGAAATTCACAAAGAAAAAACCTCTCTATTGTAAACAAAAAATGTTTTCCTAATGCAGTAATTGTTGACTTTAGGTTTTAAAGAATTTTTCTGCTGAATAACAAGTTTGTATCAAGACTTATGTAAAGTTAACAGGCCAACAAAGGTATCTGACATGTTGAACTTTGAGGTTTTGTCACAATTTCTGTTATTAAATAAGAGATGGTGATAAAAGCTTGAAATGTACAACATATCAGCAGGATTTCTTAGACAGCATAAGTCAGGAACACAAAAGAACATAAAACCAATCTTTTCTCTTTAAGTAAATAGCATTTATCAGATGGCTGATGATAAGACATTCAAAGATTTAAAGCTCTCCTAGATGCTAATTTTGGGTGGAAAGGGAAATAGATGTACTAACTTTTCCTCAGACTGTACTAGTTTCTGCACATGTGTGCACATGCTTTTAAAAGAAGAATCTTAGAGTAATCACAAACTATGATAAAGACTGAAAGAGCCACCTACCATTAATGAGGAGACAGACACTAGCACTGAGAGCTCGGTACACCAGCAAATAGCACTCCTCACATTCTTCATCTGTATTCAAGAAAACATGGGGAACTTTTCCCATGTTTGTGTCAACCTTCAGGTCTGGTGGACCTGTGATAAATCTAGAATGAGAAAACCAAACCTAATAGTCTAAAATGTGATGTTCACAAACTGATGCTACTTGCAAATCTTTCAGTTTTCAACAAAACAAATATAGCCAATTAAACAACGTTAAACAGCCATTGTCTGTTCGCTCATTTATTCATTTCTATTAATTCTGATTTATAGAAAGATCCAGGGACAGTATCAGCATTAACTAGGAGACTTAACAGCAAGAGACACAATTTTGGAAATTCCTTAATGCATGAACAGTTCCTTAATTTTCTGAATTTACCTTGACAGGTAAATAAATAAAATTATAACAATAAAAGTAAAATAAAATGATAAGTTAAGCGTCATGCACATTTATCTGCATTCAGCCTCAACAACACCATAAAATTTTGACACACAGCTCCCTTTTATCTGCATCAGCAGCCAATTTTTACTTTAAAAGTAATGACAAAAGCTGGTTGATTTATGCAAACATGGGATGCTTGGATCCAGTCAAAAATTTCAGTCTTACAGATTTTTCACATCCTCCATCCAGAATATAACAATATATGCACACACATTCATTCAAAAGAAAGGAAAAATTCACCTAAATGAAAAGCAGTACATATAATATAATTCCCATTTATTTCATTGACACAAAAACCAAAAATGTAAGAATTATCTCTTTCTTTACAACCTGAGTTATCCTATAATGATGTATGTGTTGCTTATGAGCATTATCTGTATAAAATGCATGTATGCACAGTGCCAAGATTACCAGTATAATGTGGTATTCAAAAGATGCTTCAAGACACAGCAATGCTGTTTCAGTTAGAACTAAAGATAGCACCATGAATCATAGTCCTAACTGGACATCCGCTTTACAAATTTCCCTTAAAATGCATCAACAAAAATATTCCTGCAACTATGATGTACCCTGTCAACTTCCTAAACTTTTATAATAAGTTACAATCTACAGACAGTCCATTTTCTGGGTGAGTTTGGTGCCATAAAGTAATGGATTATGCCACTTGCAACCTTGAAATATTAATCAAAAAACACAGGAGTGGTGACACCAGATAAAAAAAATAAAAAATGTAAAACTACTAAGCAGACTCTGAACTCCACATGAAGAGGCACTAGTTTCATGCTTCTCCAACAAGCAGTTATGCTTTCAGTCTGACATTCAGTTGATAATTCTCTGACAGCTAAGGACACAGCCTGTTTTGGTCGTTTCATCTTGACTGTTTTATTGAGTGCCAAGATGACATCCTTCAAAAATCTTTCATCTAATCTTGCTTTTGCAAGCATAAGTCTCACATTCCTACATACTAAAAAAAAATAGTTTTTAGAACTAAAATCAATAGTAGTGGTAGTAATTTTAAATGAGAGTAAAACTTGCAAACCTGTCAAATCATTAACTCAGGAGATATAACAATTTCTGCTTTAAAATTCAGAACCATCACCAAAAATAGCGGACAGGTTTCAAGAGTTTTTGGTGTACATTTTCCCTTATAAAAATTAATCTGCAGCTACAATAAAAAAAATTACCTGCCATAATGTACCTGACCTCCTGTCATCATACCAGACAGCTTGACAGGTGAGACATTCTCTGTCTGCAGTTTTTGTTCCAGGAAGTTGGGAAACAAACCTGTGATTAGATAGCGGTACATTATTCTCATGTCTTCCTGCTGTAAGCCACTCCTTCAATGGAAACAAAAACAAAACAAA
Source organism: Nautilus pompilius (assembly GCA_018389105.1). NCBI lineage: Eukaryota > Metazoa > Mollusca > Cephalopoda > Nautilida > Nautilidae > Nautilus > Nautilus pompilius. The sequence continues at coordinate 135,890 of JACATO010001136.1, read as the reverse complement.
CACACTAGCAGTGAGTGAAACAAATATTTCATTTTGCAACAAAATACTAGAAATGAAAAAATAGCATTGCCATAATGGCATCCAGCCACCGAGTTTTATTCAGACATCACTAGTATTAAAAAATAACCAATCACCAAGTTAAAATTTTTGATTTCATTAAAAAGGACAATTTTACACCTGTGAATGAAATACAGCAAAGGATATATAAAAATATGAATACAAAAAATTTACTTTAGTTTCTTTTTTTATCTTTTAGGTAAAATGAAAGCAGAAAGAAATTGAAATGCTAATAAAGAAGTTACTGCTTATACACGATCTCTTGGTTTCCTGCAAAATGTTGTCAATAACCGAAAGGCATTTTCAAGTGCAAACTCAGTGCTGCAATCATGTGGCTAAAGAAAAAAAAAACTGTATCAGTGATTGGCATTCTTTTGTAAAAACACAAATTTACCCTTAAAGAATAAACTGCACAATGCTCTCTGCTTTTTAAAATTTGTAGCCTCAAGATGAACTTCTTTCCTTCTCTATTTTGCATGCAATATCATGCCCTAGTTCAAAGTTGAACTTGTGGCACATCCAATAGCAACCACTGCACACAACTATTCAGAAAGGGATGGTTCTTCAATTAGGATACATTCAGCAGTTGCAACTGCTTCCAGAAATCTGACATCAATGAATGAGGTTCTTGTAGTCTCCACACCACTGCTGAATTTAACTTTGGCCTCAAACTCTTCTGCTGTTATACTGTCAAAACAGTAAAATCAACCAACACATTGTCCATTGGTCCGACACTATCTTCGGCAGACACAAAACCTCCCTCCCTGAAGCAAGAAACAACAGTATAGCGTAATACAGTTGCTCAAAACTTAGAAAGATGAATTGCATCAATGAGTTTTATCTCCTTTCCAACATCCAGCACTCAATGGTTCAAGTCAACACTGTCAGCAGCGATGATTCACACCAGAAAGGCACAGTTGTGGCTTCTGAAGTTCTTAATGACATTTGTGTCCATTACCTAAATGACTGAGGTCATGCTGCATAGAAAACATCAACAGTGTGACAGTTCAAGAATGTCCTGTAGAACAAATGTCAGTCAAGAGGCACACAATGGTTTTGTAAGTAACAGTTTCCACAGATCAATGACCTAGGTAGGGGTGAAACAAGCATCCTGGCCAAGCTACTGCTGAAACTAGAGCCACAATACTTCACCAACACATCACCTAGCCATCAAATTGGTGGTTGCAACTTTCATTTGTGCTGGTCATTGAAATGTCATTATTTCTCTTGAGACATTAAACAACAAATTCAGATACCAAACTTCTCTGCAACTTCCACTTGGTTTAAAGAACAACCAGAACACAAACTTTGTCAGCAAGAAACAGGTCAACACAAATGGAAACAAAAACTTTAAACACAGCAGAATACACTACTAGAAAAAGAGTCACAAAATAATCAATGTTCCAGTGTTTCCAGGACTTTTACAAGAGGGGTCAATATTACTGGCCAGTGGCACCATTGTTGATCTGTCTGAACTTGCAGTCCTTGGGAAAAAACCCTCTGTTCTCATGGTAAAAAACATTAACAAGCACCAAGGATGTTTTTAAGCAGTGAAGGATTACTTCTTGGAAAAATTTGCTGTATCAAAAATTTGTCTCTATGAAAATTGTTAATTAGCAACATCTGCTGTACTTGTTTGTATCATTGCTGGCCACATACAAGGCTGGCTTCTCCAGCAAATGCAAGTTGTATGTGCACTGATATGTACATTCTTATCTCAAACAAATACCATGGTTCCAGTTTTCTGCTTGACAAAATTTCACGACTTTTCCTAGACTTTACATTGAGCTAAGAGTGTAACTAAATTAACTCTGGATACAGTAATTTATGCATTTCTGTTACTTACTGAATGCAAACATAGAAAATATCATTCAATATGACAAAATCAAACTGGTTATTAAACTTTAAAAAGTCCTTCAATTAAATTGAAGCATTACATAATTTTTAGAAACATTTTGAAAATTGCAGAGTTCACAGAAAATCAGTAATAATGAAGCAAAAACTAGCACATACACAATGTTTACTTTATATTTTATCATAATATAGCCTTAGAATGTAGCAGTAAATAATGATAAATAATCACCATGGCTTTACCATGCTTGTTCAATAAAAGGCTGAATACCTTTCAAGACTGACACATTGTTTGTAGTCAAGTCTGAAGAATGTTAGTAACAGCCTCAGAATGCATGGTAAGGAAATGAACCATAACAGCTGAAAGTGCAGGAGTAGAGAGCGTAACTGAGACTGCCATCAGCTCAACTGTTTATCAATGAGTGAAACAACTGGGAAAAATCCATAGCAGCTCAAGAGCATCCTATTATGCCCTCCTGAAGGGAATTTGTTAAACTTCTGAGCTAGAAAGTTAAAATGATTTAAACTAGCTGATGATGTTGGCAGATTGTTTGATACTTTTAAATTAAATAATAGTTTTTAATAAATGGCATATAAGCTTATCTCCATTTGATTCCTTCTTTTGGAAGGCCTATTAAACACAGCTTTAATGCTTTAGCATTCTTTTGAAACAATGCAACTACTAACCAAACTAGCTGATCATTGTACAGGAAAGTGGTGTACTTGATTGCAGGGAAAATGGCTTCCAGCTGGTTGATAAAACATTTGATGCGAAGGTATGTGTTTTTGTCCAAAGGCAGGAAGTGAATCCCATTGAATACATCCAAGATGTCACTTTGGTTTAACTTCAGAGTTAGTAAATACTGAAAATTAAACCAAACACACATAAACCTCTAATAACTGAAATAGCTAGCATTCAGCAACAAATATACAAAATATATGTACATGCAAAACCAAATAAACTTAAGGATTTTATTTATTTTTTTATTTTTATCTTATTCCTCCAGAAAATTTCCAAGTTAATATTTTGAGAAGTCACTGAACAAAATGGCCAAGATATACACAGCAGTCATTCACATGAAAGTAACTATTTTAAAGAAACATGCTTGAGATGATAACAACATCACAATTGTTTTATGGTCCATCTCATTTTTCATGGGGATTTTGAGAGAATAATGAATTTTTATTAACAATAAAGTGCTGAAAAGACAGATAACCATAATTTTTAATGCCAGCATGCACATCATTTGTATTGGTGTAAAAACAGAATCAAAACTTAAAACAAAAAATAAAATGTGGAAATAAAACTTAGACATAACTATTTAGAAAAACTGTCTGATGTTACTTGCCCTAATGAAAAAATAGTCAAGTCTCTGCTGTAGTGATTGGATGGATCCATTAAACTGCCTCAGGATGTGTCCAAATGAACCATTAAACAACTGAAAATGACAATAGTGTACACAGTTAACTAGGAAAAGTCAATTTAAAAACTTTTAATAACACAGTTACAGTTCAGTGCTAATGACTTTCAAGGTTCCTTGTATTTCCATTGAGACTGGAGAGATTATAGATCTTTTAGTTTAAAAAAATTTCCCAGGGTGGCAGATAGCTATCTACATAGTGAGCTGGCCTGCCATGGATGAATGCTTGGGTTTAACAACCTCTTGCAGCATGGCTTATTCTCATCCTTCTGTACTATTCTGTCTGTAAGGGTGTTCCATTAGTAACTCTGAGTTCCTTCTGCAGCTAAACAAAGGAGTTATGGTAAGGATTTTCTAGGTATTTGTGGTGAAGGGTACCCGGGGTAACTCTTTTGAATGGCTTGCACCTTGTTTTCAAGAGCAAACAACTGTACCCAGGTAACTTGCTTGGTCATCAAGATTGATGTCTCTCCCAACACCTTCACCTTTCCAGCTCACTTCTGCAAGATTTTCTCAAGACCTTAGAGGTTTGCAAAGAAAGATAGATATGTCAACCATATCAATACAATTTTTAAATTAATTGATAAAATTATCATTGCACTAAATAATGCTTTGAAAGTCTTGCTTAATAACATTAAGGCTTCATCACTAAATGATTTTATCTTTTGCTCTTTTACTGACAATTAAGTTTCAAGTTTTACAAAGTTATCTTCAAATATGAAGTAAGTTTTTCCTATGCTTTATGTAAATTAAAAGGCAGCCACTATTGCCACTGACTTAAAAAAGCATATGAATACTATACTTGCACAGTATACATAGGAGTAAAAGAAAGTGCAGTTCAAACCAAGGTTACTTTGGAAGGTATCAACATTGATGAAGTAGGGGGTTACAGTGTTTACCTTAAACATTCGATAAGCTTGCTGTAACACACACTCAAACACATAATCCTGCACATCTTCTTCATGATATTCCTTGTACGTCTCTCCATCTTTGTTCTTCTCACTAAAAGGAATACTAACAGTCTGGAAAGTAGAGAAAAAAAAATTTTTTCCTTTAGTTCTAAAATAAAGATAATAATTTATAAAATCTTATTTAATCTGTTGAACGAAACACCTGGAGAAAATTTTATACTGAATAGGTTAAGTTTTCTTAACTCCTTGAATGTTGCATGGGTAACCTGAAACTGAAATACCAGGCAATACAGTAAACCCTCGCTAATCTGGAAAGGTCTGGCCTGGAGTGGCTACAGGGCATCATTGCATCAGTTTTTGATTATCCATGGAGTAGTGCAGAGGTCTGAAGAAATGTCTTGCAAACTTTTTGCTAACTTTCAGTACCCTATAAAGCATTTAAAATGGGTCCAAAGATAGAAAAAAGTGTAAAGAAAAGGAAACATGCATCCATAAAAGTAAAAAATAATATTTTTCTATATATAACGGATATTCCAGACTTTCAGCTAATTCAGACACCTCACTAATTAGTCTGGATTAGCAAGGGCTTAATATATTTTTTGTTCAGCTGTACAATTCTATGAATTTAGTAAAAAAAACATTGTATAGTCTAGTTCATTCAACGGTATAGCAACTAATATAATAACTAACTAGGCCAGTTAACTATTAGGGATTTAAAGGATTATACAAATTGATTGCAGACTTAGGCCATTTCCCTTTCAAGAAGTGTAAAAATAAATTCTGAAATGGCATATCTTAATGCTACTATTTAAAAAAAAATCAAAGAAATATTGTCAGTGTACATAATCAGCAAGAAAATGTTGAGAATAAAAATGTAATCTGACAATCACAAACTATACAAAAGCAGTCACATTGCCAAAGTTGCTAAATTTAATTGAGAATCAAGATAAAAATTTTTCTGCTAATATACTTCTCGTACCCAGATAGGAAGGAGTTTATGGATTATACAGTGTCAATAAATCATTTCTCAAACGGAAATTAATATTTTAATTTCACATTTAGTTATAATTACTTTCTACTTTTGTAATAAATAATGTGACCCAAATGAGTAAATAAAGTTAATACCATTGTTTAAACTTTCGTGAAAAAATACTAATCAAAAGATTCTCTATATTTTTATGGTGAACCCTCTCTTAACCAAAATAATTGGTATCCATACCTTTCAGTCAATAGATATTTTTGGTTAATAGAATTATAACTTTATTTTATTAGATACATTTCCACACATTTTTTTTTTAAATTTCAGGAACGGGTACATTACATGGATAAATAATAAATCAATCAGATAAATAATTTCAAATTTGGGATTATCAAAACAAAATATTTCAAATATTAAGCATGATATAATGTCTTAATAAATTCAGAAAAGATGTATTCATCCTATTACTACTTGAAATCTCAATAGCACTAAATACATTTTGCTTATGTTTATATTCAAAATAAAGTGTCTAAATTTTGTTATTTTAAATATATTGAATTATATTATGATGACCTGCCCCTGGTAGACACATGACCACATCAGCCAATGGTATCATAGCATAACTCTAATGGTGGTGACACCACTTTTACAACCACATAAGACAATACAAAAAACTGTTCTATTAGGTGAAATTTATCAGGAATAAGATCAGTCAGATGAAATTTCCAGTGAACTAGTTCTATTACCTGAAAATTGTTAGCTTTCTTTTCAGATTTATAATCAATCAACCAAAATTCAATTTTAATTTCAGTCTCTGGAAATTTTGATCACCATACTTTTAGTTAAGAGGCAGTTGGTTAATTGTATATATAATAATATAATAATATAATAATAATAATAATAAATAATAATCATTATCAGTAGTCTATAACCAAACTTTTAAAAATAGTTATCTGTTCACACTTAGTCATTAATACTTTTTCCCTATTTAATATGTCAACTACAAAAAGAAGATGGATAAAGTCAGAATATAACAGCTTTCCTTTATTTCAGAACAGAAATAATGTTATAAGTTAAATCCTAAATGGAATCTAGTGAGAAATGAATATAATGGCTATTTTAATACCGTATTAAAGTAAAATGTGTCCTGAGATAGTTCCAATATTAATCGCTTTATTAGAAAATTCTTTTATTTTTTGGCTTAGGCCTACTAAAGAAAGCAGCCATTAAAGTGGTTGGTTCCCAAACTCTACGGTTGCAATCCAAAATACTACTGCAAAAAGAATAGATGGGGTCATGAAGTCACCAGTATCAAGATTATTTTCATACGATATTTAATCTTATAAAAACACACACAGTGTGTGTGTGTGTCTGTCTGTCTCTCTATTTTCTGTGATATACTCAGGACCAGTGTATTGCCCACACCCTCCAAAAGCCTGCACATTAAACCACCAATTGACATCTCAAAATCCAGTTATTGTTGCCTAGAATAAAAGCATTCACCCAAATTATCCTCCCTCCCAAAAGCAGTGTGCATGCCTGCAGCTTGTACTGGTACTGGAGTTCACAAATTTGTCACTCTTTTAATGGGGTTACAATGAGAAAATGATTGAGAACTGCTGCATTAGGATCTGCATCTAAGCTATCTGGCTGTCAATGCTGAATAACCTAAAACATTTCTGTACAAATACTGAATTCTAAGATGCTTAAATGTTCCCTAGCAATTCAAGAATTGTTCATCTGTCTCTTAGAGGGCACAAAAACCCTTACTACAGCAAAGAATCAAAATATCTTTTTTTTTAGTATAAGTAATAAACAATGGAGAAGAAAGCAACTGCAATAAACAAAGTGAAATGCGAAATTTTGTCCTTAAACTTACCAGGACCATCCAAAAGTTTGGTTCAGGTTCATAAAACACCTGTCTGTTTTTTTGTGTGTGGAAGCTTTGACATGGCTTGTCAGAAAATGTCCTGCAATCACAAATTTAAATTATTCACAGCCTCCTAAGCAAAAGCAAAAGTATTACAATCTACAAACCCGATACAATGCGAGCGCTAGATATTTCTGTGGTAGAGCGACGCGTGAACAAACGCCACGGAAAACAAGGTTTCGAGAGATTACTGTCCATGGTACAGGAATGAAAAAACAATTTAAATAAAGAGGTGTGGATTGCTATGGCAAAAGATTCTTTAATTTCTGGATGGGTTGGTTAAACATTTATACCAGACTATTTAAAAAAAAAAAAAAAGTCGTGGCTTTATTGCACTAGAAATTCGGCGATTCCAGTCATTACAGACACACACACATCATATATAATAGGGTAGTTGGGGTAACAAGAAAGGCTAGAACTTACTCGGTGAATTTTACAATTGCTTCACTCAGCCCAACGCATTTTATCTTTGAGTCAATATCAAGTTTCTTTGGGAAGAAAAAGAGTATTTTCTTGTGTTCCTAAAGTTAAAAGAAAGAAAGAAAGAGCGATAAGGACGGAGGGAGACGCCAGAAGAAGTAGGTAGTTGTACTGTACATGAGAACAGCCCTGCCGTCGGGACATCTTACTCACACAACAACGGAATCTGTGCTGTTGTTTTTTAATAATTCATAACAGCAAGGAAAAAAAACAAACAAACACTAGATGGATCAGGGAGAGAGAAAATAAAACAGAGAACGACATTTTCCGACAAACGCAGGGCGAACCCCGACAGCCGAGGGTTTCCAAACAAATCCTCCAATTCTCCCCTCAGCGAACGCCGAACAGCGGGTTCAGCCAGCCTACCTCGCCTTCTTTCGGTCCGTACGACGAGTTGAAGATGAAGAAGTTGACGAGATTTACTTTCGATGCCATTCCTATGGTTTTTACTACACGCGAGGTTTTCCCCTATTTCCTGGCAGGAGGGGGCAGCGCCGCGGCCAGCCAGCTACTCATTCTTCCGAACTATGGCCAGACAGACGACGTGTACGCGGCCATGTTTTTGGTGGCGCGAAAGCGGGGGCCGCCCAACTCAACAAAAAAGGTCGCCCCAAACTTTAATCTTATCTCATTTATCTGTTGTGTAAAATTCTTTTTTTTTCTTTTCCCAAATTTTATTTCATCTTGTAATCATTTAAAGTTTTCAAATTATTATTTAAAAACCTCAATCTACATTTTGAATTTTTTTAGAAATATTTTTATACGGCTTTTATTTTGAAAGAATCTTTTATGAGGAAGCGCTGTTTATAAGCATGCAATTAAATATGTCATTACGGTCATTTACATCTACTCCTCATCGTCCGTAATTAGCATTTAAAATATGCAACAACGTATCTCTATCCTGTATTGTTTAAACCAGCGGCTGACCAGCGGCTGGGGGCTGGCGCTTTAAAGGAGACACACAAAATACTTTTTTAACTAAAATAAAATAATATAATCAAACATTGGATTAATGCATTTTTAAAACACTGAGATGGAATAATTTCCGCTGTTGTTGCTTCCAAAACTTTGTTTTGTAAAGGTTTTGGCTCTCCCCCATAGGTAACCATAACAACGCTAGGACGCCATCTTTGTTTTTTTTGTAGAAGAAGCTCCCGTTATGAAGAACGTTTGAATTTGAAAGTAGCTGAACTGTGACATTCTGGGACAGACTTTTAGGCGATGTCAATCATAACAGAGGTTTTAGAAAAAAATATCTGGAACGAGATCTGTAAAGGTGAAGTACGTTTACACAAATTACCGACACGGTCGGTGTCTGCCTGACCCACCTGGTGTGAGTGTGATGGTGGTGGGGAGTCATTTCGAAGATATTTACTGAGTTAATAGTCAGGGTATCGCCCCAGCCGTGAAATCATACACGGGGTTAGGATCCATCTACGTTCTTCTAATGCCAGTGGGAAACCAAATAAAAATTTAACGCAACATCCATCACCCTCAAAGGGAGAAGGGAAAGAGTCACGTACCAAAATGTCATTAGTTCCATCCATCATCATCATCATCATCTCATCATTATTATTATATATTATTAGCTGGTAAAGATTTATCTTTTTTTTTTTAATTGAATTTTAATTTACTCTGGCTAACATTTATTTGATTATGTGGAACTCAGCCACAATTTACACATGTTTTAGCAGCAGGGAAGTGGAGATGATCTAGGTATTGTTTTCTGCTAACAAACTATATTGCTTATTGTAGCTAATTAAATTTAGTGGTCAAATTTAAGATTTCTTTTCAAAAAAAAGAAAATATTTCTTATACCATTTAGGATATTATTTATTTAGGGAATGCACCTCATTTTGAAAAGTTGTCTTATGACGCACGCACTGGAGGGAAAAAAGCATACATGGTTGAGTGGGGTGTAAACTGAATGGGATGAACCCTGATAGCCCTCCCTTTTTGCTCCTGTACTCTGAAGTCGGTTAATTTTACAAATTTAAAGTTTAAGTTGAATAATTTATTTTTGAAAATTTTTTTTTAAAAATTCATCTTACACAGAATTTTCTGCCAAGAGATTTCCATCCACAGCCAAGGAGAGTGATAAAAAAGAAAAATACATCAACTATGACCCAGCACGCCACCACCCTGCTTTCTACGGTGTCACACACACTCATGTGTTGCCAGATAGTGATCCATCAGATGACTTCAATCCATCCATGAGCCACCCAGCATGTGTAGGATATGCATTTTTAGAAAAAACAGTAGACATTCCACTACCTCCCACTCCACTCATTCCTGAAAAAGACTCCTGTAAGTAACCAGGCTGCCTATGTATAAATGTTGATGTAAAGTAGATTGGTTACAACTCATGAATGACTAAAGGCATGGCTGGCTTCTCCAGTGAGGGATGACTTAAAGTTTTTGTTACATATTTTTTAAAAACACTTTGTGAGTGTTTTTTTGTGTTCAGAACCACTTTTAAAACTACACCTTTTGTGTATTTTTAGTTCCTTTCTAAAGATCTGGTGTGTAGTGGCAAAAGTCATTGAAGTAAGATAATAGTTTACCTTTGTAAAATGCTTACAGTTGCATTGTGTTAAACAACAGATTTATTGGCGCATTTCATAGTTGAAAAAAATTAAGAAGGATATCAAACAGTAGAAGAATTGAGTAGAAATGATTAACATCTATAATTGGAATTATCTGTACAAGCATGATTATTATTTATAGCTGTCTATATAGAAAATCCTGAAGATGTGTACACATTGCTTTTCTAAATAGACTGCAGTTGTACAAGCTCTATTTGCATACAGTAATATATTTTAGCTTTGTTCTAGAAAGTTGTGGAATTACTTTCTATTTATTTATTTTACAAGACAATGAATTAAACACAAAAGAATCGTTTAAATAAAGATAGCAGGTCATCGTGTCAGTTTGCATCAGATCCTCTCCATTCTTCTGATTGCTGAGGTTTTCATTAGTGTGAATATATCTTATCTGGTTTGTACATCACATGGTTAGAAAAATTGTACAGTTACAAAACATTTGGAGCTGCATATTTTGATGATGAGAATAATTTTAGTTTCTTATTATACCACATGGAAGTCCACAGATATATGATATAAATGGCAAAAGCTTCAGTTCATTTTAAAGATTGGAACAAGAATAGCTATTAAATACACAATTGAACAATGAATCAAAATACTGCTGAAGCTATTTAGATGTTTGAATTAAACAAAAGAAAAGGGTATCTAGGTTTATTTACTGTTGTAAACATTTTGGAAAAACTTGATATCACAAAAGAAAACAAGAACTTACTGAAGTAGTGTGAATGTTTTTGCAGTTTGATCAATTTTTCTTAAAATTTCCAGGCTCAACAAGAGAATTTTTGGAATATTATATTTTTCCTGTCTTGCTTCCTGCTCTAGAGGAGTTGCTGAAGCAAGCAAAGCTTGAAAAATGTTTTGAAGTAAGTAGCGATTATCCTCATACATTAAAGATGAAACGAGTCTCTCTAGATTTTCAAGCCATATATATATAGGCTGAAAATAGAATCACTATAATTGAATCTGGCCAGATATTTGAACATCTCTCTCTTTCTCTCTCTCTCTCTATATATATATATATATATTGATTTTAAATATACATTACCAGTTGTTTATCTTTTACTGCATATCATTAAATTTATTATAACTAAAAAGATTGCTTGCTTATTTTAGTGTGTAATTATTATAATCTTTTATTTATTACTTTATGCAGAGAAAGCGAACAAAATTCAGTGCACTGGACTTTTTAACCGAGTATTTATATAAGTAAGTTTATACGATTAACTTGTTTTTTTATGTGGATTTAAATAGGTATTTTTAGTCAAGTGATTGGCAATCAGTAGACCAGCAAGTAGTATGCTTCTGCTAGACAATAACATCATTAACAAAAAAATTCCAAATATCTGAAGAAGAATAAATGTACCAGGTAGGTTGGTATAAATCTAGATATACATAAAGCTATCAGAAGGGTAGAAACTTTCAAAAGATATTAAATAAAGGCTGTTTTGCCAAACAATTCATGCCTACACACCTGATTATCACCTGCATAACAACAGTCAAGTGTGCTGTGGAAAGAGGGAGAGCTCAGCTCTTATTTGTTAAAATCTTGCTCAAAATATAGGGGTTCAACCTCTTTTCTAATTTCCTACTCATGAAAAATTTCCATTATTGAGTTATGATGACTTTGTAAATTGTTTTCATTAATTTTCATTTTCACTTTATTATTTGATACATAGTATTTATAATGTTATTTGAAATATTCACATTCAGTTACAATTCTAACTCATAATTAGATTATTTAATTAATTTTAAATGTAATGCATTGTTAATGTACATTAATTTTTTGATCAGTTAATTAAATTCCTTTAACCACAATTTCATATCACAATTTCACCAGAAACTCACAGCAGAAAGAAGATTTTACATTTCTTAAAATGGAATCTTTTTATTTTTTTTTTATTTGTGTAATTTACTTATGCCGTGCATAGGTGTCAAGGTATTTTTAAATTGGAGGTGCACAAAGCACTCATTTATCAAAGTAGGGTGACCCAGTTAGAAGTTCACAGTTTATGCTGCTTCACTTGAACTCCATAAAGTCTGAGAAAACATCTTAAGGAAAGCACTCCTGATAACAGGGTAGATGAACAACAATAACAATAAAAGGCATTTTTGTTTATACTGAACTCGAAATCAATTTTACTTATTTATTTTTCTAGGTTAATAACACACCAAATGTTGACTTTTTATTTTACAAAATATTTTATTCTGACAAAAAACATGTGCACTCTATGGATAAAATATTTTTTAACACACAGTCTTGTTTCTTTGTAATTATGACTTAGGCAGAATTCTCATTGCACATTCCACATGTATTTGGTATATTTTTTATCTAAAATCTTTTATCTTTAGCTGAAAGTCTCAAGTCTGTTCTTGACACCTTATATATATATATATATATATATATAGAGAAGCAACAGAATATTTCATCAAGGATGGTTTTAATGGACAAGATTCCTGTGGGGAAAGTGTTAAGAAGTAAAACCCTCTTTTTTAACATATATAGATTGTCTAACAGTCAAAAGTTGTGCTACTACTTACACCTCCTGCTGTATTTCCTAAAGTACACTTTTAATTATTCTTTGCTTTTATTTTAAAGGTTTTTAATTGATGCAATATAATAGTGATGATTTTATATCCAAGATTTTAAAAAAATATCCTAACTTTACATTACAAATTGGTTTGAAATTCTGTTTTGTAGTTTTCTTTAATATTACCAGGCTAAAATAATTTTAGATATCTATATACACTGTGTGGACAACTGGGAAAATTATCTAAAAAGATTAACAGTGCCTGATGATAATTTCTCTGAGGGATAGAAGGAAATCCAGCAAGGAACTAAAACAAGATCTGGCTGAATCTGCATTGGTTCAGATTCAAGGTTCTACAGTATGAAAGATCATTGAGATAAGTGGACTTAAATGGATGGGTAACAGTCAAAAAACTCTTTTCATGTAAAGGGAATAAAGCTAAGCAATTAAAATATGCCACCTAACATCAAAACCAGACTCAAGAACAAGGGAACAAGGTCCTTTGGCCAGATGAATCAAAGTTTGAAATTTTAGTGGTTTAAGAGAAAGCAGAAGTAAGGAGAATAATTAGAGAAAAGCATCAGTAAATGTACAGTAATCTATGGTGTGGGCTTTGTTTAGGTTTGTGGCTATATCTCAGCCATGTCTGTTGGAGATTTAGTAAGAATAGAAGGAAGTATGAATGCAACCACATACAAGCAGATTCTTATTTACCACGCTACTTCTTCAGGTGAAGGCCTTATTGGCCATTTTCATATTTCACCATACAGCATTCCAAAATATAGTGTCAATGTTGTCAAAATGTATAATACATTCAATGCAAAAATGAGAGTGGAGAGCTGAAGCCCTCACCTTTATATTATTGGGCATGTATGAGACAACTTGGACAGAATAAAAAATAAACTACAACCAAAAACCAAGGATGAACTCAGGGCAGTGCTTTTAGATTTATGGAATAATGTCCCAGCTGATATTATTTCAAAAATGCAAAAGCATCTCACAAGATGTATTAAGGTGGTCATGAAAGGAAAGGGTGGAATACTAAATATTAGCATAAATAATCTTTATTTCAACATTTTAATCTTGCCCACTGTACACTATTCATTTATTAAATTTAACATCTCATTAGTTTGTTTTATTCCTTTATACAGTTTAGCTTCCTATGAATTTCTGCATGGTACTGTATGCATATAGTATTTTTGAAGATAATGATAGATTCCAATGAAAAATCTTGTTTTCGTATCACATTTTCTATACTTGAACTTGCTTTCCATAAATTTATAAAATCTAGACATTTAAAAGTATTTTAAAAACTGTTAAATTTACAAAGCTCTACCAGAAGTAAATAAGCACACATGTAGCATGTTTGTACACTTAATCAATCACATGACTAATGAAGGGCTAGAACATGTGTCATGATGCAATAGAATGGTGCATTAATATTTTGCCAAAATTTACTCAATTTTTCCATCAAATCTGCCATAGATGTTGGATTGGTCTTGTTGGTTTCACAGTTGGTAACAAGGTGCTCCCAGATGTGTTCAATTGGATTCATTTTAAGGCTCCTAGATGTCTTGCTAGAAACCTGCTGCTGCTCCTTTGTTCACTTCCATAGGTGGTGATGGTGGTGGTGGCAGCGGCTTTGGAGACATGAAAAACTGCACAATATTCTTGTTGGACAGTAGCATGAGATGATTAGCAAGAATGGGTATGCATGCAACAAAATTCAGACACTCCTTGATGAACACCAGGACAGTCCTTCCATAGTCCAAAATTTCTGCCCACCTAGGCCGGGCTTCCTAAAATACTTCAGTCTCTTTTCTCTACATCATGTTTATCTATTCAATGTAAATTAGTGAAACTAAAACTTTCCAGAGAACAGAACAAATATTCAAAATGCTGTAATTCTGTGTATAATTTCCTAGGTTTTTGCCTAGCCACAGCATCCCTTGTAGCTCAGTTTTTGCATATAACTTGACGTTTATAGCCTGAGCAGATGGCCTTGCGGATTACAGGACCTGTTTCATTATGTTCATAGCAGAAAGTAGTTCATTTTATTCTGGAGGGCTCTGAATTATATTTGTTAACACCATGTGTTTTTTATTGAACTGACCTTTTATCCAGTATGTTAACTGTTTCTTTCATTTACAGACATGCTTTATGTTAATGATGAATTGTTTATATAGATGGTAGATAAACATTTAATTTTGTCATTTTTCTTTGCTTTCGAAAAAAATATTAATGAAAAACAACTCTTTTTTTTTTTCATCAGTCATAACCAAAAAGAACGTAACAGAAAACAGTTAAAACTATTGGAGATACCCTTTGTCAGAGAATGGTTAATGTTCTAGTAAGTATTTGCTTTGCTCTTTTATCTAACTATTAATAAACATAGTTCTGGTCATCAGGTGAAGGGCAGGGAAGTCATTTGTCATAAGGATTGTTAAGAATAATATCTGAAACATACAGCACATCTTTTACTCTTAAGGTGTCTCTCTAAAAAGTACCTTTTAAAATGCATTCAGAATGTATTTGATGGCTAACAATCGAGGAAATATTTTGTAATTTTTTTGTTTTTGATTTTGATTTTGATTAAATGCCTACATTTTTATAAGCAGTTGCCCCAATTTTTTTTTAAACCTGCTTTGTGGTAATTGCTTTTCTTCCCCAGTTGGCCATGTGCTTTTTATTCCACATCAAAAAAGGAAAGATACTAGTAAGGCTTTCAGGGTTGACATTTCAAACTGTCTTCTAATCCAGATTCAGCTTCTATTGAGAATCTTGACTTGTATTGGTTTCTAAATTCTTACTGGGAAAAAGGTTTTCCTCATGCAGTGAAGATCTTCTGGCTTCTGCTTGCATATATTACAACAATATCTACAAAGCTTTGTTCTCTGCTTCATTTGCTCAATGAGTCACAATATCAAGTTACAGTAGTCCAATCTTCAAAATGAAAATGTCAGATACAAATATGATTATTGCATTCCATGTTGATTACTTACTGCAGTTAGAAAAAAAGTATTATTCCTTTCTTACAAAAGATTTTGTGTAATTAAATTATCAAAGTGTAGGCTGATGTTGTCAGAAATTTTCATGCATATTTTTGTGATTTTACTGGGTGGTAACTGCATCAGCAAGTAGCCTTGTAAATAACTGTAGCTAACTGGTTCCTGAATGCAGAAGTTTGCAGCGATTTTTTTTATTTTGTAAGTAATCCTATTATATTTTACTTTTCTTCTTAAGGAAGCAACTTACAAAAGTTTATAAATCATTTAAATGTTTTTGCTGTTTTGGTTTAGTTACAATTGTATTGTTATAACTGGTGATAGTTCTAGCTAAACAGTGTTCCTGTTTGTTTACCTTTCTTCTTTGTATTACAGCCAGATTAACTTAGACTCCATAATAAAAGAAATCTAAAATAATTTAATTATGCATTTCCATACTGGGGACAGATGTTCATTTGAAACCCAGATGGCTGGATACCATTATCGCAATACTCTTTGAGCCATGTTTCATTTGAACAATACATTGCATTATCTGCTACAAGTCACAAGTAGTGTTTTATGATAAGAGAACAAAGAATTCTATTGTAGACACAGAATAATTATGAGATCATTTCAGTCCTCGTCCACCTCTGCCAAAATCACTGATCTGGACTGAGGAGGAAGCAGCTGTGGCTATACAATCTTTCTGGAGGGGTTACCTGGTAAGTACAGCATTTACTAAAGTAGAAAGCACGTTTGCCTCTTACCATTACAAACAGAATTTCTATTGGACTGAATGCTCTGTATTTCTGGACCAGCCATTGTGTCATATACCAGTCTCAACAAGAGAGAGAGCATAGTGGCATGGATTTCAGATAGGGAGCATCATATATCCTACGCCATAAGGCGGCTTGGCTTTTCCAAATTTAGGAAAACTCCTAGAACTTTTCATTTTTAGATGTGGGAGGAAACATGTAGCCACCTGGAGAAAATTGACAAGAAATCATGCCAGGGAGGTACTGGGCCAAACCGAGCTGACCCTGACCACAAATGAGAATCAAACTTAGGCCCTCAATCTAACCACTGGCTGCCCTTTTGACCCAGAAACTTTTATTTTTGTTTTTTTTTTTTCAGATTATTTTCTCTTGAAAACTCTATGTACACAGTTATATTTTATACAAACTGCTGCAATTTTTGAGATACAGATCTAAAACTTTGAAACCACAAAAAAATTTCCAAATGAGTTTCTGTACTATGGTAGGAGTCCATTAGAAAAAATTAAGTAAAAGAGCAGAAATCCCCTAATATCCCAGAGAGCATTGGTTTATAACCCACACAGAGCATTTCACATGTTGCTGCTGACAGTTCCAAAAGGAAAATTTCCAATCACCTTCCTGAAGAACTTTATGCAAGCGACTAACTGCTCTATATAAGGTATTAAAAGATTTAACTATTTTCTGATCAATTGAGCTGCTTTTTTACTTACCAAACTTTGAATTTTTTTTAGAATCCATATTTTTTTGTTATTGCTTTTTATTTAATTTTTATTTCAGGTCAGGCGAACTCCAGAAGTGCAGGAACTACATAAATGGCAACGTGAATGGAGAGAAAAAAACATGGGCATTGATGCTAGAGTTAACAATCTGTGGAACAAAAAGATGCCCAATTGGAAATTACTTACACACAGTGGATCAGATCTGGTACCTATAGTAACAGTCCAAAGTGTTAGTAAAGAGCACCTTTCATCATAACTACTCATGACATTTTTTAAAAAATCAATGTTTCCACAACCTGTTCCTTCTTTGATTTTTGGTACTTATGCAGTAGAACACAGACACACAAGAGACTGGCAAGCATAATTATCTTGCCACAACCTTTGTTCTGACTGCAGGCTGTCCTAGGTAATCTATCTGCTGTAGAAAAGTAGAGGGTTTTTCCAAGAATGCCATATTCACAGGAATTTACTACCATGATCAGTATGATTTTCAGGCTCTTATCATTACTTAAATGATCTTATTTCTAATATCATTTCCTGTTTCCATCCTCAGGATGCTCCTGATGCAATGTTATACTGAAATGTCAATACAAGTGATAGCCTAAAAAAAAATTACGTTGAACATTATATGGTGCTAAAGGAGTTAGATTTTTTTATTAGATGCAGTTTCATCTTTCAGTTTTTCTAATATGGCATTTTTTTTAAAAATCTTTTCAAATATTTGTGCAAGCAATTTTTTTTTTTTTGTTTATCATTTCAGATTGGAAAATGCAAATAATTTTGAAGTTTATTTCCTGTGAATACCAAGAGATAACCCACGTTTTATTAGTTTGAGATTTAAATTTGTTTTTTTATTTTTTTCCATATGCTAATAAGTTATCTATGTCTGAGCAGAGCAGAACAGCTATGTGACACATCTGTCCTCTTTTCCCCTATCCACACAACAGAAAAGTGCTACATTTTTTTTTCCTATAAGTTTTGTAATAAATCTGCAGTTTGTATTTCAAATAATATTGATCCTAACTCTGTAGTTTCAATGCATCATTTTTTTAAAATTAAAGATTAGTCTAAATAAGCTGTTTGTTGTAAAGTTCTCGACTCTATACCACCTAGGGTGTATTTGCACCCTTCAAGTCTCTATTACTCAACAGAGGATGAACCCTATGGGGCAGCCTCTCTGCCCTTCCCCCCACACAAAAAGAAAATTTTAAAGGGCAAAGGTTATCATGAAATCTCAGTTTACCATAGTTACTGCATTTTGTTTCCACTGTCCCATTCTGCTAATACAGATTGGTATATACAAATTAGTCAGTATTTTCCAAAAATAAACTACTATGAAAGTTCCAAAACAGCAGCAAGACAATCCTACAACCACAAAATAATGTTAAAGTACTTTTCTCTTTACGAGCTCTCTCTCTCTCATTTATAATCATACAGCTAACTGCCTCTCAAACCTCTGGCTAAATAACCTTGAAATTTTAGCTGATAAATACACTACTATGCCACAATTTTTTTCTATTTATTGCTTCTGTATCATCAGACAATTTTTCATCTTGAAATGAAACACGGCAGCAGCTAGAGTTCATGCTCTGATGAGCTATGGTTTCCCCTTACAGTACCACTTGCCATTCTACAGTTGTTTTTCCTCTTTTGGTACGGTCTAGGCAGATTATCTGACGGTCAGGCCCTAGTTACTGATGTCATGCAATACATTTTACAAACAGAACTCCAGAATTTTACAAATTGTTCTGATAATAACATACACTGTCTTTCATGACAACTAAGCAAATCTGAACAATCTATCCATCTCAGTTCACCTGTATACAGCTAGGATGATCTGGAGCAAAACTAATCCAGCTACATTATGCAAAAAACTCCTTTCAGTCAGCCAAGTTAAAATTATCATATTTTAATCTTATTATTCACCAAAATCTCAATTAAACCTGTTAAAAGATTTTTCTGTCAGATATATCATTAAACCATTTTTCAGCTCTCTAAATTTACCAGTTCTTGCATTCAGTTACTATTTTTTTTGTATATATTTGCACAATTTAAATATTTTCTTTAATGTCATCATCCTCTTGTCCTGACTTTCAAGGTCTAAGGGTATCTCATGGAAGTGAGCTAGAAGAGGGAAGTGTGTGGTGGGGTACTATTTGCTTTGGTGACCAAACTAGTTAACTAGGTATGTTTGGAGGCTCTTAAGCAATGGTCAATGTGCAAGCCAGTCAAAGGTTACCCATGGAACCCTTAACACAAATATCCAGAAAAACTTACTAGAACACACCAAGTTTAGATATGGGAGGAAACTAAATGGCTGAATGGTGAAGAACAGTGAGGAAAAACCATGTCATGGAGGTACATCAAATCGAGCCACACTGGCACTCAAACTCAGGCCCTTAACCATGGCAGTCCAGTAATCTTACCACTGGACCAAAGCTGTCTACTCTAATGCCTAAAATATTTCAGATTACGAAATGATATTTTGATGTTTATTTCCTATAATATCAAGAGATAACCTGCTTGAACAGAATTGCCTGTTTGTTTTAAATTCCTCAGCAAAATTAAAAATACAGAAAAACAGACTAACAACAATTTTACATACTTAAATTCGAATATTAATTCTCTTTGCTTTAGTTAGAGTCTAATAAAAGAGCTGACAAAGAACAAAACAGAAATGACACATTAAATAGAAGCTAGTTTAATGTTTTCATTACATTAAATTAAAGGTGATTTCAAAAATTTTTCACTTTTACTTCAGTTGAGGTTATTGCCTTCTTCTTAAGGGATGTGTGTTCAGTGCACCAGTGAACAAAGAGAGTAGCTGCTGCTAGCCTGGCACGCACTTCATATCGATCTATATTGTGGTACCATTCCACATTGCCCCATTTTTTAGTCTAGAATGAAGAAAAAAAAAGCATTTATGTAAAACTTCTGCACCTGTAACAGATTTCATCATATTCATGCTACATGTTTGAGGTTTTGTGCACCTGGCTATTTTACTTTTCAAACTGTCTCTGTAGAACAAGGCTTTTAAAGTCATTTTCTCTATGTAACAGACATCTGATATATGAGTAAAATTTGTGGTTAAATCAATTCTCAAAAAGCAGAATGAAAATTGAAAATTTTTTTGCCTGCAGAATTTAAAGTTTTAAAACAACAACAAAATGACAGGCAAAAGTCTGAGAGTTTGATATAAAGAAAGCTTCAGAAAGACAGCCTGTTCTCAGTGAAAAGATCAAATTTCTACTCCTGACGAATTTACAGTTTGGAATGACAGTACTAGGGGCCTGTGTCAACTATAGGTTGTTTGTTTTAGAATCATTCAGTGACTTGCTTTATATTATATTCATTCTCCTGCAGAACAATACCCCTGACATCAATGAATAAACTGATTTTAAATAAATTTTAAAAAAAAAAAAAAACACTTCAGAGAAGTATTAAGTCAAGGACAACGCAGTTTGATATTTAAAGGTTAACAATTATCCCGTTTGCTGAACCACAACCATGGTCAACATACAGTTGGGAGGGGGGGGTTCTTAAAAAAAAAAAAATCAGCCTGCTGCTTGTGTCGTGCCCAGCTCTGGATATCAGTCATCGCAGCAGGGGAAGTTACCTGGACAGTTCTCATGTACACCAGTCTCTATAACAACACTGGTCAGAGAGGCCCTGTGCCATGAGGGCCCAGCACTTCCAAACTTGGGAAGGAAATCCCAACCAGAACTCTTCGTTTTTATATCTGGGAGGAACCATATTAGCAGTCCAATAGTTGAACCACTCAGTCCTGGCCAATGTTATAACTTGGTGATCTAACTCACACCAAAGGTTTTTAATTGAGTTCAGACCCTGTGAATAAACTGACCAGGGCATGGAATAGGCCTGGGTGTTG
The DNA here is from genome assembly GCA_018389105.1 of Nautilus pompilius. Classification (NCBI taxonomy): domain Eukaryota; kingdom Metazoa; phylum Mollusca; class Cephalopoda; order Nautilida; family Nautilidae; genus Nautilus; species Nautilus pompilius. Next base: position 114,762 of record JACATO010001136.1, on the reverse strand, counting down.
TTAGCCGTATGGGGTCATGTTATCCTGCTGGAATATCACTCCAATCAAAATATCCATAGCTTTCTCTCTCTTTGTGTCTGTGTGAGAGAGAGACAGACAGAAATATATATAGCAGCAGTTTGAATTATAAACTGATTCCTTACAGTATACTTGCTATCACTATAATTCAGATTACTTTTCCTCCTAGATTTACTCCCAAATTTATACATTTATATTTGTATTGATATGGCATCTTGAGAAAAAAATCTGTTACTTGCAAAGGACAATTCAAATTATAAACATAAATAAAGTCTGATGAAGAGAACTGACATACCTGGAATTCCACCTCAAGTTGGGACAGTCGGACAGCCTGTTCCACACTCAGTTGCCTCTCCATCAAAGCAAGGACAATCAGCAATGATTTCACAGTCTCCACTGCCTGGACATAACCTGAACAAGAAAGCCAGGAACACACCAATGTACATACAGTTTGTATTGGAAGCCTGTGTGAAAATAATGTTAGTTTACCAAATGATTACCTAGAGGGTAAATGCGTTGGGATTGACAAAGTATCAAGAATAACAATATTAATGGAGACTGAACACAATGTCTGCTGTTAAACATCGACAATACAACCATTTCTCAGGTATCAATTTCAAACCAGAGGAGACCAAAGTGGGTCTTTAAAAAACCTCTGTTGTAGGCACTTTACAGAGAATTAGCTCTGATAAAATTAGATAAAGTTTTTTTTTTTAAGAATCTGGGTAGTGACAGTAACTTATACACATATCTTCAACACCCCCTAAGAACAGGGGACAGAGGGCTCAGTCACCCAATTTTATACAAAAATTATCAAACCCCCAGATGAAAATGTAAATATGAAATTATTATTGGTTTCAATTAGCACTCAGAATTAAAGGCCCCTTTGTGTTTTTCAGTCTAATTATACTGTATGAACTATGAAATCTTTGATTTCTTGGCTAGTTTCTTCGTTGTAAACAAGTAAATGGGCTGTTGGGAGGTTTACTGCTGTACTGTTTTGTAGGAAGATTTCCAATCTGGGCACTGTTGGGATAGCAGTATTTTTAATCGTGTAATTATTCGCACTTTTAACAGCATCGACTCAGCTGTTTCAGAGGGAAAATCTCCCCTGCTGTGCTACAGAATTAACCCCTAAGGGCCTGTCCCTAACACAGTATGAAGGAGGGCACTCAGAAATAAATAGGGAGGATTTGATGAGGATGATGCAGACAGCAGATAGAAAACCCTAACCTGAAGACTTTTGAAATAAGTTGGAAAATATCATCACAAGTGAATTTGTAAAAACAAGACAAACCACCAAACAACAGTTTACAAATGAACAAAGCAGCGAGTCATCTGAGACCTTTTTATCTAGAAATATTAATTTGCTCCTATCTTTAAGTAGAGGAGTGTGCGTTCTGTTTTGAACTGAAGAAACCTGATACTCTACTAACAACACTTGTAGACGTCTACCTTGAGCAGCCAAGCCTTACAAGATTGACAGTTATTTTCTCTATGTTGCTGCAATGGCCATTGTATTGCAGACCCAGAGAAATTAAATTACTATAGATATATCCTGTAAAGCTATGGTTTCAGCTCTTCTTGTATGGATTAATTTATAGGTTTTAATTTTAGTGGATGCTTTTGCTTTTGTTATTGGCTTTTCACAGACAAAAATTGCAATTCCCAATTTCAAATACCTAAACAAAAAGGGATATCAATTTGTGACATACATACACACACATGTAGCTCAGCTCAAAAAATCAATGGTAGCTTATAAATTTAGGACAATCAGAAAATTGCATGTCGTTTCTTCCCAATCCAAGTGATTATAGAACTTTACATTTATTCAGGTGTGATTTTATTTTTTTTCTTTTTAAACAAACCAACAAGCACAAAAACCCACCAAACATCGAGAGCAACACCTGGTGAATTAAAACGAGATTTGTGCTGTGGAACAATACCAGCCATACTGCTGATCCCTCTGATTCAAAGAACCAATCTCTAGCACCTCACATTCACCCACCCAATATTGGGGGGGGGGGGGTGATCTACATGACTGCAGGTCCATCCAGGCAGAAAAACAGGCCAGTGAGACATACCAAACAATGCCCAGTCGGTGAAAGACACAAAATATTTTTGCAAAGTGTCCAACGTCTCTTGAGGGACGATGGGGTTTGTGATTCCTGTGGTTGCCTCAATCTGGATATTGTACCTAATAGCAAAATAATAATAATAAGATCATGAACAATGATAAGAATAATAGAAATAAAAAAAACAATAATAAAGAAATGAGAAGCATGAATAGAAAATAACCTACAATGGTTTACAAATTAGTAACTTTAACTCCTTCCTTACTAATAATTCATTTCATATTAATGATAAAGAGCAGTGTTTGCTGGTAACCTTAAAAGTCTCTACTATATAAAATTCCCTTTCTTCACATCTAGCATCTGTCAGCAAGTCAGCCAGTAAATCATTTAATAATTTTAAAATATCCAGAGTTTTACAGGGCATATCTAAGAAGCTAATTTACATCATGGGACTGCACAAACTTTACTAGTATGAAGTTTTCCACCCACTTCTGGATATTTCAAGCAGAGCTTCTGTATTTTCATCCCATTAAAATTTGTTATATTTGTCTACCCTGGGAACCACTAAATTAAATCCAAAGAAAAAATAATAAAAGCCATTAATATTCATTCGTTTAGGAACATTATTTATTAAAGCAACAACAACAACAAAATTTGCAAAATTTCTCAACTGTAAGAAATGAATTTGAAATCTCATCTTAACTGAGTGCAAGTCAGAGTCAAACTACTAATTGGCCCTTAAGTACCCTGAAGCAATGGAATTTACTTTGCTGACTCTTCAAGATTCTTTGCTGTTTTTTTTTAAATAAAATTTATTGATACCCTGCTTTGACTTTGTATGATTTACTTTATATATATAAAGAAAAGAAACAAAAATCTAATTAATATATGAAATAATATTTCAATGACCATTAATGAAGTCTTATAATTTTAAAAATCCATTTTACATTGGTTATTGGTGATTAATAAAGAAACAAAAGTGAAAAAAATTATTTAGGTATTTCTTAAAACTCTAGGAAACTGCTTACTTTTTTGTCGCCCAATCTAATAAAGGATCCCATTCAGCACATTCCAGTGCAACAAGATCATCAGGCTCACCTATCCTGTAGCTACAAAATAAAGAAAAGGTTACCTTAATAAACTGTACATTCTTAGTTTAGTTTAATACAAAAAGGAAGGCAGAATGTCATTATTGGTTACACAAGATACAATAGTTCTGTTGATAGTTTTTAAACTAGTTGGTTCAGCCAAATATGGCCATTTATAAATACGTAATGCTGTTCAACTAACTACCGTCTCAAAAATTTCTACAGATGGAAAACTGAAAATTTTTTACTGGCTTCATTTTAGATTTTTGAAAAATTATTAAATAACCTGACAGATCTGTTTCAACTAAATTAAATCTGATTCCATCTTTTAAATCAGCCTAAATAATTGAAACACTGATAGCAAAGGTGCTCCTCATGGACTTTCAACTGTGTGTTGTGGTTTTGGCCTATCATTCACAGACCTTTAGGACAGCATACTTCCCACCACCCAGCAGCTCCCCATGTAAGGACTTCTAAAGTCTAACCCATAGCCAATTTTATGCCCTTCTGGCCACTCAAGCATTTTTATAAAAGTTCTAAGTTCTGCTGCACCCTTCCTGATTATTTACCGATACTTTATTCACTGAAGACTGTTCACACCTATGCAACAAAATATGGTCCAAGATGTGATCATCCCTGGCATGCAGTTCAAAGATATCAACCTGTTTAAACATTAATTCTTGTAAAGAAGATACCTTATAATTTACAGGCAAAATGCAGTTATTTCTTTTTTTTTTTAAATTATTCTAGAATGAAATTTTTTCAGATTAAACCATTTTCAGTTTGCTTTTATTTGTATTCATGGGGTAGACGGTGGTCCATTTGTAGACTATTGGACTACATGGTCCTCAGCTAGATTCCAGACAGTGTGTGGCCTGGTATGGCTTCGTTTCCACCTAATGGCCATGTGAGGTTTGTCCAGGCTCTTATCTGAAAGACGAAGAGTTGGAGGCAGCTTTTCCAGGCAGGTCATGCAGTCTTCTCAGATATTCCCCAATACGAGGTCACACTACCTACAAGTGCACTTGCTGTGTGGACAGCAGCTCCTACTTACACGATAAACAAACACGCAGCCAGGTGTTCAGGTATAATTTGTGGACGGCCACCTTCATTTACAAGAGCAACCATTATTATTACCAAACAGTCTATCTCCTTTTTTTTCTTCAGATATTCTTCTGCTCCTGAGAATTTTAGAAATTATTATTATTTACTTTCTTTCAGGTTTTAGCTCGTCAGATCTTATGTTGGAGTTGACATAGGAATTTTAAAAAACATTAACAAACATTATTTATTTCTTTTCCAAAAGTTGGATTTTTTTAAAAATTATTTATTTTCACCCGATTTTGACAAATGTTTACAGTGTTTGGAGAAGACAGCTGATCTAAAAATTTAATGTAGCTTCTTTTCTTTGAAAGTCTGATATTCTTTTTAAAACAAAAGGTGGATTAACCACCCCTCTTAATGTGACAAAATGGTAAAAATTGATGGCTGGACACATAACTGCCCTTACCTCATCTGGTAGTGCAAAGAGGGCATTTGACTCCTTACCTGAGAAACAGATCTGAAACTCACCACATATTCCACTCAAAAAAAATTCAAATGCCTGGACGAGCTTTCTGCATCAAATTAAAGCCAACCTGTTCGTGACACAACATGCCCCAATTATTAATCATCAGAACTACGAGTGGCAAAATGTCCAACTACTTCATTTTTAAGTCTACTCACCACACTGTGTCTGTCTCCAGGAAGTGAAGCAGTTGTCTGATTAACTCTTTCTTGCCTTTGTGCATCGGATTGTCTAAGGCTGTGTTACAGAGAGAAGTCTACAATGTTCAAAAAGGCAAATCATAGTACAAGTACAATGAAAGATGGATGTGTGTAGTACATCTAGAAAAATCAGTACTCTCTCTATTTATTAGTGGTATTATTGAATTAATAATAAGTTGGAAGAACTTAATGACCAAATGCTTGACTGCGATATTTTCTTCTTAGCCACCCCTTGTCCAGATATCAAGGACCTAAGAGCATCTCACAATCAACAAATGACTATAGAAATATACTTTTTATTTTATAGAAATGAGAACTTCAAAATAAAACAAGGAGAAAGCCCAGAAATAACTTCATATTAAGCAGCTCCAGAAAATCTGATGCACATTTCAACAATATATTTATTTTGTACAGTGGGTGACCAAAATTATTGCATTCACTAAAAAAAATATTATGATTTTATTTTGTTCATGTGTATAATCTTGCAAGACTTTTGCAATGTTTAAGCATTTGTTTTACCTTGGATTTATCAGTTATGGATTCTTTAGTCAAAATAATATTGAAAAGTACAGATTTATTGATGCCTATTTTATCACTTCAATAGCTGCTTCACAAGAAATTACACATTAAAGATGTTTAGTACCTTTGAATATTAACATGTAAAACAGCATAATACTTAAAATTTTCCTTAGAATAATAACAGGATGCAAGAATTTTGGCCACCACTTTATTCTACAGCAGGATGGCCTGATTCAGATAAACCCTATCTATTCTACCTGTTGTCCCAAAAACAAACTTCAAGTCTGTCCATCTAAAAGTAAAAATACGAGTTTAGATAAAACAGTTGTTAAGTTTTAACTCAGATAATTAGAAGTACAAGAACCCCACAACCATGAGTTTACAGAAAATAATTACTTTACTGATTTTGACCTTTAGCTTCCCCATAAGATGTATTTGCATTTAAATATTTTATTTCCAGCACATTATCGTTATTTATCCGTATGCATTACAGAATTATCTGCTGACATAAATTTAACCCTTTTTCAGCACCAGGTGGATTGGTGATGGTGTTTTTTAATTTATTTTCTGCATGTGCAAGAAATTAGAATTATCTAAAACAGTAAGAATTTCGGAGAGATGCAAAGCTTGAACAGCCCAACGCATATAAAGGAAAAACAAATGGCTGACAAACTCAAATCACTCACCAGATGCATTGTGTGTCTTCTGATTATGCCAGTCTGTGCATTCCACTCTGTGGCCACAGCCAGAGCCAAAGATTCGTTGGGCACTGAAAACAAGTTTCCTAGAGGAGTCCTCAACTTCCGCTTGTCCAGATTAATTTCATACCATCCTGAAAAAAAAAAAAGTTTCCAGTTCTCATGATTTTACGGGCATCAACTTTCCAGAATACTGAACATCATTAAGCAAGTTTTTAAGTCTCAATTGGTCTTTTTCTAAAGATAAAAAAAAAACATTTATGTAAATGAACACTTTTTAAAAACATTTTTCATATAGCAAACAAGATTCTGATTTAATCCAAAGTTAACCATTTTAGTAAACATACTTTTAAAATGTTTTATTATAATGGCATCAAAACATGCCAGCAGTTTGTGTTGCCATGACAACATTAAAATTTGGATTCCTTTAGCCGACACCACATGGAATAGTGGGCACGAATTGACACTCCCCTAGATTCTGTCAAGTATTTTCCCTAGCCAAAAAGGTTGCGGGCTCAAGGCCAGCTCCAGCCACCTGTAGAGTCCCAGAAAAGAAATACCTACTGCAAATTAATATCAGTGCAGTCCAGAACATAAACTCTGAGGACTGAACCCTGTTGATGGTGACAGGTTTATTAGTTAGTTCAGTTACTATGATTAAGGTGACAAGAAGTGCCTGAAGCCAGCCTCTACTTTCTGACAACTGTTTGCTATACTTAAAGTGACATCCACAACTGCACAACTAAAATGAAAAAAAAAAAAAAAAGAAAGCCTAATGTGGCTACCAAGAACTGCTAAGATTTTTCATTTTTTTCTGCCGTTATTCTATCAACACTTCACAGCACAATTTCTTCAGTGGGAATCACCTTTCCATTGTTAAAACAGCCAATAACTAACTTCTTTTGTGGACTGCTTTATGAAACTGTCAGAATCAAAATTTCTAAAGAAACTTTTTGAATAATGTGCCATGGCAAAAAGACGAGAGAGAAAACACAACCAATACACAAATTGTACACGAGAGATTCAAGTGCAGTAGAGTTGTATTCAAGAGTTTTTAATTATTTCTACATACAAATGTCTTCATCTCATCATCAAAGTTTTGCTCAGATTTTAAATAACGAACTAACTGGATGACAATTTATTTTTAAAATCTCCAACTTTTTCCACTGTATAGTTTATGAGTGCCATTCATAGGCAAAGTGTCTCTAATCTGGGGGAGAGAGAGAGACAGGTTGAAATGTTTTCAAACTCTAAAATCAACAGCAGGTAAACAGTGGTGCAAGACTAGCATATGACAATAAATTAATGAATTCCACAAACTTTGTACTACAGAGGGAAAGAAAACGTACTTATTCAGCATTACTACTATACTGCTACTAGATTTGAGTCTTTAAGTACACCTGTATATTTACAAGAAGTGGGTATTAATCCTGACAGATATTAACCCAAATTCCATGAATAAATGGACATGCTCCTCAATGGATTAAGATCCAGCTCTGCTCGGACCACAGAATATTTTATAGATTTTTTAACTAGCATGTTAAATAAAGTAGCAAAAGAAAACCTGAAGCAATAATATACAGAATCTGAAACAAGTTTATAATTAAGATCATATTCTCACAAAGCAATGCTGTGAATGCCACTGATGGCCACTGTACACATGTGTCTTGTCATTACAGATCTAGTATAGGGATGGGCATCTTCAACTGTCAAGACATCTTCATAATTTTTCAGGCAAGTAACTTTATTCAGATTCCGCAGGCTACTGGTTTAATAATAATTACTAGGTTTATTTTAAAATTTCATTTTTATTTGAACTTTAAAAAAAAAAGACAAATCCAGTTTGTGTTTTTTAAAAGTTATTCAAAAAGTGATTTGAAAAAAAAATTATTATTTAACAATCTTCTAGGTACCTCCATCCCTATTATCTCAATCTTCCAAAGGGTAAATAATAACAATTGTGAAAATTCTCAAGAGTGGTGCATAAATATTTACTACAGGAAAAGGAAGGAAATGAGTTTTGAATTCATTTTGTAATTATATATTAACAACTTTTTTTTTTGTTTAATTTGTTTTGTTTACCTCTCATTACAGACCACAGATCTGTTTATATTAGACAACAAGTCCGGGATAATCAACTAGTCATTTTATCAATGCAATATCGCTTGATTAGCTGGTGTTTTCTCGACAATAAATCATTGCGTGTATTATTCATAAATGTCATTTTCTGATGGAACAGAAAGTGGACAGTGCGAGGGAACTGACCATTTAAAATTAATGTTAATTTTCCTTTTCAAAAGACTTGTTCATTGCTGGTCATCACAAATGCACTCATAGAACTTTTTGTTTTTTTTGCTTTCTAACTGGTAATAACAACTAAGGTCAACAAACACTTACATCCACCTCTTGGTGTATACAGAAATTGAAGTGCAAGCTAAAGCTACAAATTACTAGCACTCAGGAAGAGAATTTAAAAAAAAAACTAAAGCATATAAATGTATCTCCCTCCCCGTGTGTGTGTGTGTGTGTGTGCGTGTGTGTGTAAATCAAAATAGAATTTTTTTTATTTTTTTTACTGAGACAAGGATTTAACAATTATTTCACTAATATGCACATTGGTGATGAGACATAATTTAGGTTAGGCTGGATTTCCTAACTTGTTTAACATTGTACCCACAGCATTACAGACCTTCTGAAACTCTCAAAATCTTTCCATGAAAATAATTTTTAAAAAAAGATTTAAAATGTAGTAAGCAATAATACTCACCATTATTTTGGACAATAGAAGCATTTTTATAAAATTTCTTTAATTCTGAAAAATATATGCAAAGATTAATATTCCTTTTATAAAAAGTGAACAATTGCGATATCAGTAAAATTTAAAATCTACACATGCTTTTTATCTTCCCTCAAAAGATTCCCACTTAACTATTTTCAAAATGAAAAGCCTCAACTTTATGGTTACTCAGAAGCCTATAACTGGTTCACCTGAAAGCTTTTTTCTGATAAAAGTTTGATTTTAATTTTCATGTGAAGTCTAGCCCCCTTACTTCAGTTTGTATATAATTAATGGATGTAGTTTCTGTCAAAATTTTTTAAAAGGTTTCCTTTCACTTTCTTATTTATTATCAGTACAAGATATATTCAGGGTGATAAAACTAGAGATTCAAAAATATTGAATAAAATTCTCATCATGCTAAAGAAAAATCTTCTGATAAAATCAAAGATTTATGGCATACTAAATAAGGAAAATAAAGCAAAACTCCAAAATTGATCTAGTCTCACAATAAACAAGTACTGAGCATATGGCATTAAATGTAGACTAACATTGGAGCTGCCAAGTCATACATACAGACATTTAAAAGATATTTTAACTGAAGTATTTAAAACGTTTAAGAGATTTCAGAATGTGCGTTTCAAAAATCTTTAAATGTTAGTAAATGATTCGTGTATGATGTGGTCACTAATTTACGCAAAATAAAATCTAGAAGCAAATTGGTCATATGCAAGTTTTTGGTAATATAGTGATAGGCTGGTTCAGACACGGAATGGTCTGTTCCAGCAGGTTGTAGTCTCATGGTTTCACAAATAACTCTAAGAATACTTTTGGCATATACTTTAGGTTTACTGTGGTGTTATATGCGTTGAACACTTCGTGCTTCTTTACAATTAGAAATATTACACTGTAGTATGTTTTTTTTCTCAGTTTCATTTAAAAGGGTACGATTGTCAAAATTTTGGGGGAGTTTTCAACAAATGAGTCGAACGATTTCATCCAACGCTTCTAGAGCAAAAGGTGGGAAAGAGCAGCGTTAATTCCATGACTTGGGGGGACCACTGGACTGCTATCGTTGAACGCACGAATTCAAATCATGGTCGGTTTGCCATACATAGTTTTCTCTCGTTCTCCTGCACAGCTGATCACAAGGGTTTCCTCCCACATCTAGAAATGAAGAGCTCTAGTATAGTTTTCTGGAACACTGATCCCCTCCTCACCTCAACCGTAACAAGGTAACAGGCTCGGTCATCTGCCCCTTCACGCCAGCTCACTAATGTGCGATTGTCCTTTACACCTCGAAAGTCAGGACGAGGGTTCGCCAGGTTCACGATCCTTATCAAACTTTCAACAGTTCCAGGAGCCAGCCCCGCGAATCGACAGGGAGGAAACAAGGCAGAGGCACTTCACAAGACTGGAATTTAATTAACGAACTGGGCGACTAACCGAAAATAGAAACGTTACATATGCGGACAGAGACGACAGCCACGGAACCCGCAGCCCAGTCTAACCTCGTCCATGGAAGCAGACTGCCGGCACGAACCGCTTGCAAAAGGTCGGCGCCGTTCGGAGCTCCAAGGCAGCCCGTTTCGTTAGCGAACACCTCGAAATACAGGAGGCTGCCATGTTGACGTCCTTTGCGCCAACGTTCTGTAAACGCCAAGCTCATTGGCGGGCAAAGCGGAAGTTTCCGAGCCAGCCAATCGCCAACATCGTAGTGGCCAGGCAAGGTGGTTCGAATTAACTGTCTTCGGCCAACCGATGCGTTAAGACCGACAGGAGCGGCACAGACGCGACGATTATGCATCAGAAAATTGATCCTCCGCCGCCCGAGAATTCCCACTTACCCGGCCTGCCGACTAATTTACTGTACAATGGATCGCGGTTCCTCGGGTATCAGAAAAGCAAGGGGAACTCGTACGACGTCGAGGTTATTTTACAGGTATGGTCGTCTCGCCTGCGCCCAGCAGATTAGAATCCCTCCTCCTCCTGCCGACCAGCAATGCGATCCGACAAGTCCCGCCGCATCCCTTCCCTTCCCGTTTCCTGAATTTAATTTGATATTTTTTTTTCTTTATGGTCTCAGCTACTGTGGGGCCGTCTTTCAGCTTTAATTAAACCGCAGCCCTCCTATCTGAGACTGATGAACTGGTCTCCTACCTCCTCTCTCTCTCTCTCTAGGTGGCTTTCTGTTTGTTTGTTTTTTTTTTCCTAAAGTCGTTACTAACCCTGAGCATATCCAGCCCTAACCCAGGATCTGTCAGTGCCAGCAGGCTTCCATAAGTTCCTGGACTGTGGAGGAGCCCTCTCTCTCTATTGGCGATTTCGATGAATGGGATCCCAACATCTTAAACAGATCCCCGTCCTTCCTGCTTAATTCGCTGGAGTCGACGAGGAAACTTCTTTTTGACTGCTGTAAGCCTTATAATGCACTTAAAATCAGCTTTACTCTGCAGTCCCCAGAAACTCTCAAACTGATAAGTGTTTGCAGAACTTATTTGATATTTTTTTAAGCCAGCAGGATGAATGCAAGTTAAACATTTGTTGCTTTGTTGTTGTTTTTTTTTCTCTAAAAGAAGAATTATGCTCCCTTTCTGTCATTTTACGCTATAATAAAATAAAAGGAATCCCTAGCAGCAATGACTGAACATCCAGACTAATAGATCTTTCCGTTTGTTTTCCTGGTAGCAGTATAAATAGCAAGCAACAGTTAGCCATTACAGCTTCTAGAAAAACTCAAATTTGGAAACGTCATCACTTAATTGCTTGGTTAATCCAATGAATTTCACACCTAGACTTTGGGATAAGTTTGGTGTGTTAGCTGTTGGAGGAAATTTTACTGGACTTGCATGGTTTATGACCATAATATAATAATGTTTGTTTTTGTTTTTTTTTTAATTTATCTATGTGCTTTGTACGTCTAAAGAAAACTAAAGCGAGTGTAAGACGCACATGATCCTGTGTAATGTCAAAGCAAGCAGACTGGTAATGAAAGCCTTACTGCAGCCTTTAGTTGTAGAATCATGGTGCTACACTTTGGGTTTACATTCTATTCATGTCAAATTACATATACTTCAATCAGTGAAAAGTTGTCTATTTGTATCATTAATCACAACCTTTAACCCAGGGTGACTGGCTAGCCCACAAATTAACTTGATGTAATATCTCCATTATCAGAAAGCTTTTGTCTTTTATAAATTTTGTAATACAGATTTTTTTTTTCAAATGGCATTTTCTTTTATACTTCATAATTTGATATAATCATTAAAGATTTCATTTTTATTTCACAACAAATTCGGTACCATAAAGACTACTAGTAGATCCCCTGGTTCTTATTTTTAGATACTATTTCTCTAACAGGTAAAAGGTTAGGAAATCAGTTTAATTGTATCATTATTTTTCCAATGTTTAGAGGTCATCTCAGGACTGAGGCGAATATAGGACTAATTTTTTGCCAAAAATTATCTAAATCAACACATTCACCTGAGAAGTTTGCCAAAATTAGCCTTTGATATGGAATGTACCTTGGGTATATTTATTTAAACTATGATAGTTTCTGAACCATTTTCTTTCTTTCTTTTCAATAAATGTGCATTGTTAATTTCTTACTATTCCTCAAGAAAGAGGGGAGAAATCAGATAAAAAGTATTAGCAGCTATGCATTTCTTCTTTTTTTTATTACCCAGATGACAAGTTAACTAAGGGATACCTTAAGAATAGTAGCTCATATACTGAAAGTAGCAAAGACAGCCTATTTATAACTATTCTACTCCATCTATGTCAAAGTATGTTGTTGGACTGATTGGAACATCACTACTGCGACTGAACGTAGATTTTTGTATTTGGTTTTATTTTTTATCTTTGGTGTTCAGCTTATTCTAATTTATTTTCTCAGTATGTTGATATAGAAAAATCCTACCTATGTGGCTATCTGAAGATCAAAGGCCTGACTGATGAGTATCCAACTTTAACCACCTTCTTTGATGGAGAAATCATTAGCAGAAAGCATCCTTTTCTTACTAGGAAGTGGGATGCTGATGAAGATGTAGATAGAAAACATTGGGTAAGTACACTTATATAATGAAGCTGCAGAATATTATATCAAGTGTAATCTAAAGATTCTGTTTGACTACAGTATTCCAATGTTTGAGAGCATTTAAAAAATCAGAACATTGCACATCCAGTAATAGAATTTGGTGTAGGAAAGAAGAGATGGGGAAAACCACCAGGTAGGTAGATAACTAAAATGTGATAGTGCATGGGGTAAAAACCTTGATTTGAACATGCAATGTGAACTTTGAAAAAAATGAATAAAAAGGATTTTATTTTTGATCAAAAAATTATCACTGAAACGACCTTGTACTGCTGGATGTTGTGGTAGCATCTGGTAAACACGTAGTCTATCATTCTTGTTCATTTGTGTAAGTGTTGCATTTATTTAGGCTGAAAGGATCTTCAAAGTTTTCTTTTCAGTATCTGAAATTAAGTTGATGTACCAGACTCAAAAAATTAGTTACATTTCTTAGATTTTGAGTCCTGTTTTCATGTTTCATATGCACCATTGTGCTTCAGTGAATGATTTCATTGTCTTACACTAAGAAAAATTATTCATATTTTAAATCATTTATTATGATTACATCCTTTCTTGTCTGACCAAAGCCCCTAATTATATATGCTGAAAATGCCGTTATTTAACAAATTAGCAGAAATAAAAAAATATTTTCTGGTTTTCATGGTAAATACAGTTTGAAGATCACATTTCATTTATCAGTTCATTTTGATTGCTTTTTTTTTTGTTGTGTATATTTGCAGGGAAAATTTTTATCTTTTTACAAATTTGCAAAAACATTCAATTCAGACAACTTTGATTATGAAGAACTGAAGAAAACAGATTGTGTGTTCATGAGATGGAAGGTAGGTAACTCTATTGTCTTGCTCTTTACATTACTAGAATTCCAGGGGAAGTTATTTGTTATGTTCTTTATTCTCTTCAAAGAGTTTTAGCTTGAAATTTCTATGTTGAAAAACAAGTTTGGCCAGTATACCCATTTAGTCTAGCCATTTATATATATATATAAGTTTGTAATATTAAATGATTACAGAGCAGAAAATATACTACTCACAACATCACATCACCCAACAATATAGGGAGGGGAAATTATTTTATTTTTGAAATTAAGCATTGTTAGTGAAGAAGAAAAAGAGAGAACATTTTAGTTAATCACAGGACAGTTACCAAAAACCACTTGCATCGGCCAACAACAGTGATCTTACCCTGGAATGATCCATTTAATGGAAGACTATGCTGAGAAGGCAATTAGATCTGTTTATAATATTTGGATTTACATAAAATTTGGTGTGCTTGTGTTAATATGCGTGATACTGAGACTGTTTTAAAAATACTCTTTCTAGGAAATCTGAAATTTAAGCAATTTTATTTCTCTCCATTTTAAATGTAAGCTATTCATTATATAGATTATGCCCCTTTGGATGATATGGAAGTTAAGAATAATGCGGACATTTGTATTTAGGAAGTATCTTAATGTTTATGTTTGACTAGCTTAACAAGGAGTAAATTAGATAATGTCTAATATTTTCTTCTAATTAATATTATTTTTACTTTTCAAATATATTTTGGCATGCTAATGCAGAGGATGAACCAGTATCACTTCTAAGAGCCCTAATGGTTCATGAAAAAGTTTGGCACGGATTTACTAGAAAATTTCTGTCTTAAGCTTCTGGATTATGTAGACCTAATGTTTTCAAAATAATTGGGAATTTTTGGTTGAACATGTGAACAGAGACATTTTTTTTTCAGTTGCTACACTACTAATAAGGGGTCATAATTACAAATTAGCTGGAATTCTGACAGGGTTTGTTATCAGGAAATATTTCTTTTAGTAATAAAATTGTTACTGGAATAAGTTAGAGATAAGCTAAGTTAATCGTGATTGCATCAATTAATTTTTAAAATGTATCAGTGGCCATATCTCTTGCCCTGAGGGCTTTTGTGTAAGCTGAGAAGGGTTCCTGGCACTAGGTGACTACAGCTACACCCTAATGACATCAACAGCGTGCTGTGTCTTGAAATAGCTGGACAAGGGCTATAACTACTATGGATGTCTGCTTTTGAATACTTCTAATTGAGCCACTCTTGCTGTGATTTATAAAGTTTTTTGGAAATCCTGTATTCTCATGTTAGATTTCAAATAGTCATGAATTATAAAGCTAGAACTTTTTATTATTTTTTTTTCATACTTTTAGGAACATTTTCTTGTGCCCAATCACAAAATAAAGGATATTAATGGTGCATCGTTTGCTGGATTTTACTACATTTGTTTTTGGAAGTGTTCATCTACAATTGAAGGCTATTACTACCACAGGAATTCAGAATGGTATGTGCAAAGTTTTGTTTACTTGTTCTTCAGTGGAAAACAAAACTTGGAACAGTGGTATTCAGTTACTATATTATTTGTTCTTGATTCTATAAGAAACTCTTCAAAACTCAACTTTTAATACTTTATAATGCTGATTTGCTTTCAATGTCTCTTTAATTCCTTCAGCGCTCGGAGAAAAAAAAAGCAGCATTGCTGGAGCGACTTTCCTCCTAAATCTAGAAATGAAGGGTCCTAGTAGAGATTTTCTGTGGTAGGCACGCAGTTGGCCTTCAGACCCCTGTTCTCCACTTGGTTAGGAAACTGATGAGGAGGGATTGCCTCTGGTGGACAGGTTGGCAGGATTTTAGGAGAGGAGGAGAAATCTTTCACATCTTCTATACATCTAAGTGTGTGCAGGTGGATAAAATACTCACTTTATAGTGAAGCAGAAATGTATTGCAGTTGGATTTTGTTTTTAACATTTTTTTTTCTTTACATAAAAGTTAGAATGTGATGCTTGTAATTTTTAGACTGATGTCTAAATAATGTGATACAAGAAGAAAGAGACATTTAAATTGGTCATCACTTGGAAAAGAGCAAAAAATATTCAAATAGGTTGTGGAATCTTTGCTCATATTCGAAAAGGTCTAGGGATTAAGTTTTCATTAACAGTATTTGTATTTGATTAGTTTTTACTATTAGTGGTGAGTGAATTTACTGCATATCTCTAGTTCTGAACTTTACAAGCTGGGGAGAAAAAAGCCGCTTTTCTGTTTGTATTATTATTAGTAATGGTGCACAAATTTAAGATGACATAGCTACCCATCCTATTAAGTTGTCTGTATCTAAGAATTCTAAATGATTTTTGCAGCTAAATGTCTCTTCTAGTTATCATTTCTGTTGCTTTTCCTATCATTGTATGTACAGTTGTCCCCCGGTATTTGTGGGGGTTACGTTCCTAGAGCACCCACGAAGAGTAAAAAACCGCGAATATTGGACGTGGTCCATAAAAATGCCTATAAACGTCAAAATATAACGTAAAATATAAGTAAATATATAATAATAATTTAATAAAAAATACAACACTCAGAGAAACACTCGAGATAGCTACACGCAGTAAACTGGGATGATGTGGGGCTGCATCTGCCTGAGATAGCGCCTTGTGGGCAGCAGCCAATCAGCAGCGAGGAGAAATGAATAATGCTCTCGGATTGGCTACTTTCAAACCTCCAGCCAATAGCGTTTATTTTATGTTGATATTTTGCTGAATTTATGTTAGTATTTATATTACAAAATTAGTAAATTATATTGTTATTAATAATTTAGCATTAAAAAGTGTGAAAAAATATATATTGCCACGAAAAAAGCCTTTAAAAATCGCGTAAGATATTTGCGATTCCGCGAATATGCGGGACTTTCCACGAACAATTATTAGTTAGGTTCTAAGGAAAATTCCGCGAATAACCAGGGCCGCAAATGCCGAACCGCGATTATGCGGGGGTCGACTGTATTTATAAGATAAATTTAGGAAATAGATAATAAAAGCTTTGCTGATTATATCTTCTCTCGCCTACAACAATTGTTATAAGTAGTTTACATTTTTTACAATTATTTTTGTACTCTATTACTAAGTTCATATTTTAAAGTTTCCTTTACTTACATATCTCTTTAAGATGAATAAATATTTCTACCGTTAAAGCAACTCTGTTGTCCACAAGTTATAGCATACATCAATCACTGCTAATTATGGTTTGATTTCGTTTGGATGTTGCCATTGTTGAGGATCTTTTGAAGTGAGTAGAAAAACAAAAAAATATTTTTTAGAATCTGTACAGATGCTGTACATGTAACCATCTTGTAAAACTGATGCACAGGTGAACGTGCAGCATTGCACAGTGCTTGCCTTCAGTATATGTGAAATCGTTCCTTCTTGCCAGGGAGCTCAGGTGTTGCCTGCATCCGTTTTGAGTGATACCATCTTCTGGCCAAACCCCTGTCTTGACCCTTGAAGTCTATGGACATTAGGCAGCAGTGAGCTACAAGAAGGTATAAAATGTTATTAGCTTTGGTGACTGAGCAGACTTAGATACAAATGGGGTTTCTTAAGGTGTGATCAAAAGGCCAAGCCCAGTCAGGAGTTTCTGCAGAACCTCTTCTACCTGGAAAACCTTGACCCTAACTCACCACACCAAACCAAACTGGCCCTGACTGGTATTCTAACCTGGGCTCTTAATCTTGAGATTTGTAACGCACTTTAATTACAGGGCAAATGTAACTTATTGCCTTTTTTTTTTTTTTTTAAAAAAATTTTTTAAATGAAAGATGATTAGATTGATCTTTATTTCAGGTATCAGTCCTTAACTTTGAAACACGTCACTGAACAGAGTGCACCTGTGTATGCGTTTCGATGAGACGGCATCTTGTAGCCAGTGTGCACTAGTGCCCAACCCCCCAAGAGCAGTTGTTGAGAGCAGAAGACACCTCGGAGAGTTGCAAATACTGTAAGTCTAGGATTTCTCCGAATTCAACAGGGATTAGTAAAGTGGACAACTGGTTTCTCACCAGGTTAACTATCACAACATCCACCTGTGGATCATTGTTGAAACACAAATATATATATATATATAAATATAAACATATATATATATATATATTTTTTTTTTTTTTTTTGTAAACACTTGACATTAAGACGGATATAAAGTGATGTTGTTGGCAAATATCGAAGAAATTCTTTTGAGTCCCAGCTGATTGACTGCAACATGGATGGATGGAGAACCCTAAACAAAAGCAACCATGGATGC
The DNA here is from genome assembly GCA_018389105.1 of Nautilus pompilius. Classification (NCBI taxonomy): domain Eukaryota; kingdom Metazoa; phylum Mollusca; class Cephalopoda; order Nautilida; family Nautilidae; genus Nautilus; species Nautilus pompilius. The sequence continues at coordinate 96,643 of JACATO010001136.1, read as the reverse complement.
TGCTGAACTGCGTATGTACAACCAGGCCTGAGTAGTGTTGGAGAGAAGAGCTAACAGACAGATCTAAAGATTAGGCAAGAAAACAAAATGTTATTTTCCCACTATTTTATTTAAATTTAAATTTTCTAATAAAAATGGCCAAAACAAAAAAAAAAAATTTAAAAAAACTTATCACGAATAAGGCACTGTGTAGGTTTTTACAGGTTTCTTTTGCATCTGCTTAAAAATGTTTTGTCACTGGAGCAAGATTTTGTTACCCATACTAACTGGGGCATTGACAGACGGACACATCATTTACTTTACCTGCGACATTGGAGTATACACTGATGCAAACTGGACACAGCAATCGATTGATTTTGAATCAGATGGATTTTGTTTTTTATTTTGTTTTTTTTTTTGATTTTCCTCCTTTTGGTTTGGATTCTTTTATCATCTTTTTTAAAACTTTTTCTCGTGTTGGAAGCATGTCAGAAACAATGTGGTTATTCAGCGTTGGCCCTTTTCAAATGTGTAGTGTTGGAACTTTTTAAATAAATTTTTTTATTTGTTACAGAATGAAAGCTGATGCTTTTGTTTTCGTTGGTTTGTTAGGTTGCTGCTGCTGCCTGATAGTAGTGAGCATTAGAAGAAAAAGAACAATTTGTGATAAGCCCGTGCTTGGCGGCGACATCTAGTTTTGTTAGTTTGGTACAAAAAAATAAGTCATAACTGAGCTTTTTGGGTGGAATTTTAAAAATTGCATTTTTCTGATGGCATCCCATAATGTTAAAGTAGATGTTATTGTTAGAACAGATCTTAAAGGACTAATAGCGGACTATAAGGTAGGAAACTGGCCTACTCTTTGCTGCTCTTGATTCTCACTTGGTTTACTAAATGCATGTTAAAAATCATAAATCACATTTTTGACTCAATTAAAATTTTTAGCAAAAAAAATGGCATTAAATATGAAACATGAATACGGTCCATTGGTATCATAATTATACACATTATATCTATTCCTCATGTTGAAGTATCATCTGCCACCACAGCTGTGTGTTTATGCCTTTCAGCCAAGAAACCTTTTTCTTTAGACTGTTTATTTTCTGGCCTTTGTTTCCAAGGAACCAAAGGACAAATGCTGAGGGTGCAAAACCCCACCCACAGCTCATTTCAGAATGATACTGACAGTAACAGCCAAGTATTTTGACAGGAAATACTCTATACTGGACACATGCTGGGAGGACTTAATCCCCAACTGGAGAAATCTTGTTTCGCAATTGATTCAGACTTCATTGAGATGCTTCAGTTGGCAGACATCAATAGTAAGCAGCCTGGGAGTCAGGTCAGGATGTTGAGATAAGCATCATCTGCACTGACTTTCCTTATGGCCTTGGACTCAGTAGTCTGTTAGAGTTTGTTTGATTGTATAGCAAGAGCAAGCATCCATTGAGCAATTGTAGAATCATCTGTATTTTGAATAAAACTTTGTCGGGGAGGGGAGCATAATGAAAGTTGCAAAGACTGCAGACAACTCTCAGCTGGTGGCCTATAAAAGGAATCCTGTAAGTCAGGAATTACCATGTCCAAGAATCTCCACTGTTTGATATATGGCCACTGACAGTCTCTGCCAAACTCCATTAACTAGTCTTGATAGATTGCATCTTTTTGGTAGAAGGAATAGCATCTGAGTTTTTATACCAAGTTTGCAAAGAAAATTCGAAGCAGCATGCTATGTACCTATCCGTTAACATCATGATCATGGACTCCATGAAAAAGCGTTTGGCCTGTGACTGTTCCAGCCAGAGTGCATGGTAAGATATTAGTTGATTACAGGTAATTTATCTAAGATGGAGGGCAGTCAGAAAGTCCTCTACCCGAAAAGAGTGGAGGCGAGTGAGGCTCTCTGCTTCTGGCCAAGAAGGTTAAGTGCGTCAAGACCGGTTCTGGACTTGATGTGCTGAGGCCTTTTTCCCAGAGTGGTTTTTTGGCTGGAGAAGTGACCACTCTAACACGGGACGGGGCGTTTTACGCCCCAACACGCTGGCTGCCTCGGCCACCACACCCATTCCCTTCTCCTTGGAGATACACATGCATACACGAACTTTCACACGCACCACTCACGCATGCACCACACAAAGAGAAAAAAACAGATGGAAGGGAACACAGTCATTGACTACAGAAAATTCTTTCATCCCTAAATCATTAGCTAGAATTTGATTGGATAACTGAACTTGGTAAGCAACAAGTTATGACTTAGTAAGACTGGTCAAATTAAAGGAATCATTATCAGTATGTTTGTGGATTATCAAAACTATTCTTTCCACTGTTTGCTGTGCCATGTGTGTTATCTAAAAGAATAATGAAATGTGTGCAACTTAAGGGTGTGTGGGGATCTTTCAGTATGGACTTTATTACTTGGTGTGCATGCATTTTTTGCACGTTCATTCTGGCCTAGAAGTATCTTCTCAGTTCTGGTCTGCACTTAAAGTAACAAGCAGTTCACTTGTATTTCTTCAACATGTTGGAGCAGTAACTTGGACAAATATTGATCTTTTGAACTTTTAAATCCCTCATTGAAAAGTGTGGCATAAGTTCAATGGCTACCTGGAGCAGAAATGTTTCGTTTTGTTGAATTAATGAAAAATTGACCAGTTTTTGTCTGGTAGATGGTTGCTTTATGTACTGACATGAGCTTGCAGGGTTGGCCAGTGTCTGTGTTCAACCATCTCACTGGTCAGTTCTCAAATGGATCTAGATTATTTATGAGCTAAATCACTGGTAACCTTTTATTTCCATGTCAGCAACAACAACAACTGTGAAATTCTTCTGCCAAAGGTTCCATGTACATTGCTTTACAAATGAAATTAGTGATTAAAACAAGAAAGAAATGATTGCGAGTTTAGCCAACTTCCTATATTCACTTTTTCAAAATGGTTAGAATTTTTTATTCAGCAAATGATTTGCGCAAACTTTTTATATAACACAACTTTAATTTTAAAAAAATATAAAATTTTTAATAGAAACATGTAAATTAGCTTTTGTATAAAGACAAAAGGAAAACGCAAACATCCTTGTGTCTATAGGTAGCTCTGCGTGTTTGGTAGATTTCCTAAGGTGGCATGCTATTGGTAGGGTAGAGGCCAGATAGTCACATACCAAGGTGGATGATTAAGTGTGAAAAAATGGTTTCAAGTGAATGGAAATATTGTCCAAAGACCAATTCAAGTTTGAACATCACTTGCAACCACCTGTAGATGATGGTTGTGTCGCTTTGAGATTTGTGAAGAAGAACTTCAAAACTTACTCGACCTATGGCTACAGGAAGGTTGGTATCAGCCTCAACCCTACACAGTAAGCTGCATAAAAAGAGAGCTCTCTATTGCAAGACTACCCTTGATGTATACCTTTGTTCTGCCACTAAACAGGAACTTGAAATCATGCTATAAACATGCCATTTTGATGGATACCATGTAACTGGAGCTTTATATTCTTACTGATGAGTCAAGTATAGCCTGCAATGTGACTTGTGGTGTGTATTCATCTGGTAAGGAATGGGAAACATCTAACCAGCCAAAAAAACATAATAGAAAGAGATTACTGATGGTCAGGGCAGGAATTTCATTGGTTGCAAGTACAGACCTGCATGTGTTTTACGGATGTCCCCTAATGACAATGAGTTATAGGGGTGAGATTCTGGATTCTTGATCGGTTTATTTTAGTGAACAAGGGCATGTGTAATCAACCATTATTTGTATGTCATGGCCTGCATACTCTGAGCTAAATCCTATTGAGAATGCTTTGGATTCTCTAGGAAGAGACCACTCTTCAAGAACTGCAAACTTCTAGGCTTCTCCTATTGACTCTGATTTATTTTTGCTTTCTGATTTGGTCCTATTTGTTTTTCTTTACACCCCTAAGATTTATTTGTAATTTACATAATTTCTTGATAAAAGTTGTATTACAAAGAGGGGTTTGTGTTGATCATTTGGTGAATAAAACCTAACTATCTTGGAAATGCTTTTGTTTCATTGTTTGTCTCTCAGCTTTTAATGTATATTTTGTTTGATACTATTTAAAAAAAACTGTGGAATAAAAATTAAGCTGGTTAAATAAACCACTCACCTAAAAAAAAATGTTTTTACAGAAATGACAGATTTTGTCAAACTGCATCATAGGTTAGTAAAGTGTACTCTGTGGTCCTGATGTTGAGTGCTTGGAGTAGTTGGTTAATAAATTTTAAAAAGAGGGGTATTATAGGCTTTGTTGGCACCATTTGGACCGGATCTAGTTATGATTATTGTTATATAGATTATCTTCACAGATTAAAGTTGTTTAGTTATGCAAATAAGCAAATGAGAAATAATTTCTTCATAACCTTACGTATTTTCTATATTTTGAGATAGTCATGTAGTAACTTCAGCAGTGGTTGAGAGCTGATTAGTAGCTGCTGCAATTGTTGCTAGGCAGCAGGTCCTGTGCTCTTGAATTCAAACTGGATTCTGGGAATTTTTTTAAAATCTATGATTGTTTGTTGTGTGTCACATATCGTATTGTATCTCTACCGTACTATTTTAGCACTGCACTGATAAATGAACATCTTAGAACTTCTAGAAGGTGAAGAAAGCTGATGCAAAACACAAAAGAATGAAGGGGAAACTGGTGTTGGAAATACATCAAGCAGCCCAGGGACTGAATGGATCCCAAATGAATGAGAATTCTACTCTAAGCGGCCTCCTACAATTGTTCAGTTTCTTTTATTAAAGTTAGGCAGGAAACCATTCTAAAATGTTTATTAGCAGAATGATTTAAAATTCAATTCACTTTTTTTATTAACTGCCAATTGCATATGGCATCTGTAAGGATGCATTTAATTGCTTTTGCAGTTATTGGGGATGATACAACTGTTACCTCCCTAGTTGGTTAACTCCCGTTCTAAATTTAATTTTTCTCTTTTTTTTTTTTTACGAACGGTCGCTCTATATTTAACTGTCACCCACCTTTTGATTAGAGATATATTCTCTCCATATCAGAATTGTTCAAGGGAAATAACTTCGTTTTATAATTTTTTAAAATTACTTCCCTTTATTTAGATCTGATTGTAGACAATTGTTAGTCTCTAATAGTGGAAGCATCTATTTTTTAAAATGCTTCTGGCTTTTCGTGTACGCCAGGGCAGGCGGATATAATTAGGAAATGTGGTTTACTGACTTGGTATACAGATTTTGCGTATATCAGCAAAAATATTCATTAATTTGGTGAACCATGAAACAAATTTTATCTTTTTACAATTTTTTTGTCATTGTTGCTTAAAGGGAAATAACTTTTACGCATTAAAAGCTAACGTTTACAGCAGGGGTCTTCAATTCTTTCTGCTCCAATGCCCACCTTTTCAATATTTTGGCATTAAAAATAAGCTCACCGCCCACCTAAAGCATATTAACTTGATAATTACTAAAAAAAATAAGAATATTAAACATTTTATACTCATAGTATACAATATAAAAATAAATACTAGATTACGTTTGTGAGCCAATTACTAAAGACAGATTATTAAATATATTTTATTCATACATATCTTATTGGATAATATACAAGTTACAAAATAAACGTTGTATATCCTTTAATTGTGAACCTAATTACTATAAGATGTAAATATTAAACATCGTATTCGTATATAGAGTATACAGATATTAATATATATGTTTAATTAGGCAAATGCAAGCCTTGTGGTTTGGGCCTACTAAGCAGGAACTTTATATCAGGCTTTAATTTAGTATGGCTCAGATGAAGATCTCCTCTATCTCACTCGTTCAAACGATTTATTTGTTTGGTCTGGAGATGGTTGACTGCACTGAATCCAGACCCAACTAGATATGAGGTAGGGAATGCTAGCAATCCACAACTGTGGATAGAGAGTAGACATTTTCTTCTGCCACAATTGTGTATATCCACCTTGGTTAAAATTGGCTTTATTCTCATCATCATGAATCAATTCTAATATCTCCTCTTGGTCATCTAACTTCTACGTCTAACACATTTATGTTGAATGGATTCACCATCCATGTATCAATCTTCAAGTTTATTATATCACTGAAACAATTATGCATATCAATTTTAAAGGCATAAAGGTGATCTCTAAACTTCTCTATCACATTTTGTAAGCTCATCTTTGACAGAAAATAGTTCTGGAAACTCTTTGAAATTCTTTCTGTAGTTTATTTTGCCTGAATAAAGCCAATTTATCAATGAACAGAGAGATAGCATTTTTGCAGTCAATGAATGTTGCTTGCTTGCCTTGAAGTCTCAAGTTAATCTCATTGAATTTCTTAAATATTCTAGCCAAATAGAAAGCATCCTTCTTCACTGCTCTTAATTCATTGCAAAAATCAATTTTGTTTTCATTATGGAAAAATTGCAACCCAATTTCATATAATTCTACAAAATTTGTCAAATAATTGCCTTTTGACAACCAATGAATTTCTGTATGTAATAACAAATGAACAAATTGTTCATCATTGTCATGAGATAGCTGTTGGAACATGCTATCATTTTTGGAATTGACCTTAATCTTATTTATTACAATATCCAGTGATGCATGCAAGCTTAGGCTTAAACATTTGGCAACTAGATTTTTTCTATGAATTACACAATGAATAGTTAAAACTTTGGAGAATTCTTTTTTTTCAAAAATGCCACAAAGCCACAGTAGCAATCTACCATAACTGGTGCCCCACCAGTTGCACAGGCAATAATATTTGCCAATGAAATATTGTTCTTCTCAAAGTATACCTTTAGTGTAGCAAAAATTGATTTTCCTTTTGTATCAGTGAAGGTTTCCTGCAAGCAACATATCTTCTTGCAGTATATTATCCTCATCAAAATATTGTACATAAGCCATCAGTAAGGCAGTGTTGTCCATGATTGTGGATTAGTCCAACTGCAAAGAAAATTTTCTTGTTTGCAATAGTGTCATAAGCTGTTTCTCAACATTATCAGCCATTTCATCAATGCGCCACTGTACCGTTGTATCACTAATCGGTATGACTTTCAAAAGGTCAGTTTGATCCTGATGCATTACTGTGGTGATAACTTCTCGCAAAGACGGAATTATTAGCGTTTCACCTACATTGTGTGGCTTACCACTCTTAGTGATTATCTCTGAAATATGATAAGCCGCAGTAAGTCCATCTTTGGCCTTGTCATTATATTTTCTAAATACAGAAGTGATTGTTGCGCGTGTATTAAATTGTGCATGAAGATTTTGGAGATATTCCAATGGTTTATCTTTTGTGTCTGAGTGTTTTGTATTAAGATGGTCATGTAACCGTGATGGTTTCAGCGCCTTGTTTGTAAATGTTGTTGGCATATTTGGTAAATGCTTGTCAGTGGGGAACTCGATGAACCGATACTTCAAGTATTCAAATGAATAGAGACAACAGCAGTTTTTCTTTGGAGGCATAGTTACTAGACTGGGGGACAGTCCACTAAAAGTAATTTCTGAAAACACAAGAAAAAATTGACAATATTGAATAAAGCATGATGAAGCAACTTCCATGAAATATCACACAAAATTAATGGTAATCACACAGTGAGATTGTAAATATACCCTCCAAGACGACATAGAAATGAAAGAACTGATATAATGAAGAAAGTGAAGTTTTCAAAATAGTCATGAAGGAAGAAAGATGGACAAGACAAATTTATAAATAGAGTCCATTATTTAATCAAATACAATTTATTTACTAGCAGCTGTAATGGAAGACATTTCAGCAAGTTACACAGAAGGATATCACCAGAGTGATATTAAATTGAATAAAAATCAAAATAGAATACGAAAACATGGCTGCCGGACACTTTGAAAGGCCACTGGAGCAGAAACTTTTATTTCGTCCTGGTCGCGGCGTATATAACGCACTGAAACGCTGCAGTTTAAATTAAATTAAATTTAATATTATCCTATATATATATATAATATGTATTATATAAATTAAAATTTATTATATTATATAATATTATAAATATACATGATTAATAAATGCGCGAAAAAAATCGAACCCCGCTGGGCTCGGGCGGGCGAACCTCGTGTCCGATAGCCCTACCAACCGAGCTACTTCGGCTCGGACGGGCGAACCTCGTGTCCGATAGCCCTACCAACCGAGCTACTTCGGCTCGGACGGGCGAACCTCGTGTTCGATAGCCCTACCAACCGAGCTACTTCGGCTCGGACGGGCGAACCTCGTGTTCGATAGCCCTACCAACCGAGCTACTTCGGCTCGGACGGGCGAACCTCGTGTTCGATAGCCCTACCAACCGAGCTACTTCGGCTCGGACGGGCGAAGCTCGTGTCCGATAGCCCTACCAACCGAGCTACTTCGGCTCGGGCGGGCGAACCTCGTGTCCGATAGCCCTACCAACCGAGCTACTTCGGCTCGGACGGGCGAACCTCGTGTCCGATAGCCCTACCAACCGAGCTACTTCGGCTCGGACGGGCGAACCTCGTGTTCGATAGCCCTACCAACCGAGCTACTTCGGCTCGGGCGGGCGAACCTCGTGTCCGATAGCCCTACCAACCGAGCTACTTCGGCTCGGACGGGCGAACCTCGTGTCCGATAGCCCTACCAACCGAGCTACTTCGGCTCGGGCGGGCGAACCTCGTGTCCGATAGCCCTACCAACCGAGCTACTTCGGCTCGGGCGGGCGAACCTCGTGTCCGATAGCCCTACCAACCGAGCTACTTCGGCTCGGACGGGCGAACCTCGTGTCCGATAGCCCTACCAACCGAGCTACTTCGGCTCGGGCGGGCGAACCTCTTGTCCGATAGCCCTACCAACCGAGCTACTTCGGCTCGGACGCCTCGGTTGTTAGTGTGTATTAAAAGCGGCTAGCAGCCATAAAACGGTAATAATATCTAGGTGGGTGTAACTGTTATACTAAATGTAATATATACCAAAGTTAAAGCAGTGATGTAGAATATGGTCGAATATAATTTCCATAGAATTAATGTTTTTAGTTTTAACTTTATTTTTGTATCGCCCGTCTAAGACCTCAAAACGTCCACCTTGAAGACCCCTGATGTACAGCAAAGTAATCTCCATTAATTTACTTGTTCGATTGCATTATTCCCTTTAAAATCTTTGCGCTTTCATTTATTTTATCGTTCTCGATGAAATCAATTATAAAACATTTTAGTTTAACATGGATTTAAATTAATACTATTAATATTTGTAGTTATAAATTCCACCATGTTGAATGTTGAACGCCATGTGAACATCGTACCCAGACTGGAATGTTTTAGATACATGGACTAGAATTGGTGTTGACGCTAACTAGAGGTTTTATGTGACTATTTGAGATTTTTTTTGACTGCTTTTATTATTATTATTATTATTATTATTATTATTATTAGACATTAATAGGAAAAGCTAGCAGATTATTGCGGCTAAGCGAACTCTTCGTTGATATCGAGTTTAAGTCCCTGTCAGCGACTGTTTAAAACAAAACAGGCTTAAGACCTTGGGCGGGCAATCGGTTGAAAAATTTACGTTTAGAACAAAAATATGAGAGAATTTTAAGAAATAATATCTAATCTAAAAAAAAAATGCTGGTCCTTTATATGTATATCGAAGTAAATTCTTTTTAAAATGGAGAAATAAAGATGGCTATCTGGAAGAAGTGTCAAAACTGCTATATTTATATTACGCAGATGGCGGAAGGGTTTTTAAAAACGACACTGAAAGGTTGGGAACCTACTACTATTGTTAGGGAGAAAATAGTGTACTAAATAATGTCTGATGGATATATTTGCATATTGCAGGATGCTTTATATTATTTTATGTGCATCCAGTCAATATATTATGTAAATCTTAAATATCACTTACGAAATAAGAGTTGAATTCCACAAAATGCAGATGAAAAATATTTCGTTGCTTTGCATTATTAAATCTCCTTTGTCATCCTTCGTTTCACTTTCGCCATTGTCATTTGTAATCAGCTCAAACGGGTTGTTGAATTTCCAATGAATATTCAATTTCCTTGGATAAATTACAAATTTTCCGAAACGTAAGGTTCCAAAGAAAGAAAGACCTTGTGAAATAATATACACTAAGAGATTTTTTTTTCTTAATTTTTGATAAAATTAAAAACAAGAGGTGTAAAATGCATTAAAAGCATTTGAGACGTCCTCGCTTGTGGAGAGGAGAGAGAGAGAGAGAGAGAGAGAGAGAGAGAAGAAAGATGGAGAGAGATGGAGAGAGAGAGATGGAGAGATGGAGAGGGAGAGAGAGATGGAAATGGAGAGAGATGAGAGAGAGATGGAAAAGAGAGAGGAGAGAGATGAGAGAGAGAGGAGAGAGAAATGGAGAGAGAGATGGAGAGATGGAGAGAGAGATGGAGAGAGAGAGGAGAGAGAGAGAAAGATGGAGAGAGAGATGGAAATGGAGAGAGATGGAAAGAGAGAGGAGAGAGATGAGAGAGAGACGCCTGTGTGGTTCCGTGTACACGAACAATTAGATGTTGTTGTTGCGGGATGGTGGCAGTAAGGTTTCGAGGCGAGATTTGAACAGCAGTCGGTAGTAGAAAAGGCCGACGGTACAGAGGAATTATTGGGGAACACTTCAGAACGTGGAGTGATCCGTTCGGCGTAGCGGGGGAAGAAGAATTCATTGATAACCATGTAGTCGCAGCTCCGAGGAGGATGCGGTTCGCCGTTGGTCGGTCGTAAGATCTGACTGCAACTGCCTTGGTTCGGTAATTCTATCCGCCACGAACTGAAAACCATTATTTGGCTGAAATGTCGCTGGTGCACCAGCAACGACTTTTATACGCCACAGCGGCGGCTCTCGTGTGGCCTGCAGAAGGCAGGGCTCGGTGCGAGACCGTTACCTCATTCCGAGACTTTGCGCGTCGCTGTAGTTCGCTGAGCTCCTGGGTGGTACCCATGTCAGCGTTGGGCTTCAGAACGGGATGGGTGGGTCGTTTTCTCCTGCGCTAGCACACTCCGCGTCGTGGCTTGGACAGGGTGAGGCTGTTCTTCGGAAACATCTGCACTGCTGTTAGAAGATTCTACTCGGGTCGTCGTGCCCCACGTCTGATGACGTCACACATATTTTCAAAGAACACCCGGTGGATGGGAGGGAACCTCGGCTCTCTCTCTGTACTGACGTCATCTCTTTCTGTCTCTGCTCTGACGTCATCTCTCTCTGTACTGACGTCATCTCTCTGTCTCTCTCTGCTCTGACGTCATCTCTCTCTGTCTCTCTGTACTGACATCATCTCCCTCTCTCTCTCTGCTCTGACGTCATCTTCCTCTCTCTCTGTTCTGACGTCACCCCCCTCTCTCTCTGCTCTGACGTCATCTCCCTCTCTCTCTGTTCTGACGTCATCTCTCTCTGTCTCTCTGTACTGACGTCATCTCCCTCTCTCTCTCTGCTCTGACGTCATCTCCCTCTCTCTCTGTTCTGACGTCACCCCCCTCTCTCTCTGTACTCACGTCATCTCCCTCTCTCTCTCTCTGTTCTGACGTCACCCCCTCTCTCTCTGTACTCACGTCGTCTCTCTCTCTACTGACGTCATCGCTCTCTGTCTCTCTCTGTACTGACGTCATCTCTCTCTGTCTCTCTGTTCTGACGTCATCTCCCTCTCTCTCTGTTCTGACGTCATCTCTCTCTGTCTCTCTCTGTACTCACGTCATCTCTCTCTCTGTTCTGACGTCACCCTCCTCTCTCTCTGTACTGACGTCACCCCCTATTTCTCTGTACTGACGTCACCCCTCTCTCTCGCTCAATCGTTTCCCGATTATCACTTTTGCGTTATTACGCATCGTAGTGTTTCAGCCGTACCGTATATCATTAATAAGCGCCCCGTGTCCTTATCTTGTCATCAACCTACTTTTCAAAGCATCTTTGCTCTGGAGTCGGTCTGCCGTAGTATTGCGCCCAGCCGCCGCGTCAAGAGATACGTTTACGATCTCATTTCGTGGAGAGAAAGAGAACTTATTGGAAATTAATAATGCACATGGCTTCCTTGCCGCTTGTTAAGTAGAAGCTATCTGGGCGAGGTTTATTATGCGAGATGGTTGCTGTGTCGGTGTTTGTCTGGTGTTTGCTTATTTTTAAAAAAAATAATAATCCAGTCCTAAAATCCGGGGAATCGTAGAATCCCGCATAGTTTTGGTGGATGCGCGAATTCCGCAACTGATTCGGGAAATGGATAAACAGCCTAAGACACTTAAATAATGGGAGTTTGTGTGTCTCTTCGTTTGTTTGTTTGAAGCAAAATATGGCAAATGCTGAATGTTAGGAAGATATTTAAAGAGGAGGTAAAAGGGGTTCCCTCCGTCCAGGGAGCGTACGGAAACTACGCGGGCTCCGCCCCCAGCCCGGTGTTGTTTTAACGAAAGATGGGGCCGGGCGGCCATATTTTTCCTCCTCATCTTCGTAGTCGTCGATGGCGAGATATCCCGCACCCCGGTGGAACTGCTTCTCCCGCTCCGCGATATCGATTTGGTTTCGCACGTGAATGGGGTCAGGCGTTTTCCTCTACGGAAAACCTCGTTCGCTGCATCCAGATCTGGAACTGGCTAACGGAAATTCTGGAAACCCGTGCTTATATGGCGGCCGAGGGAGTTCCGTCCGCTACAGACATGCTGACGGACCGATCTCGCTCTTCCTGTCGCCATGGCGGAAGATGCTGGAGATCACCACCTGCCGACACGACTCGGCCGTCCACGTGCTTTCTAAGGTCCCCACCATTAACTGGAATTTCCCAGCGGATAAGACGAATTTAATTGTGTTTTCTCTAAATGACGCGGATGGTATGTCCAGTTTCCATTGTTCCGGGAGAGATGTGGAGCTTCAGCTCGGAAACACGGACGTATTAGCGAACAAACCCATCCGCCGGTGGACTGGCTCCCCCTGGTGGCCGGTCCGAACATCGCGCTTTTACGGAGATAAAAGCTGACAAATAGTTGCAGCTAAGAGGTAAAACCCGTGGGCCAGATCTACGCACCTCGCCTTCCTGCGGTAGTGTCATAATGGCGCGTTCCCAGGCAGAGCTCGGTCACCTGTTATCGTTGCCAGGGTAGCCAGGGCGTTCGCTGGCTACAAACCTACCCTGCTCATCCGGAAGATAACCCACCAAATTATCTCCTTAGTGGACATCCCTAAGTTACAATAAGTCTTTGGTTATAGAGCAGGCACCAAGAGGACCGGTTGGAAATTCAGTATCGCCGTTGCTTCTGGAAGTCTTGGAGGACTCGAAAGATAATTATAAAGTAGCTAATTGAAATCTGCAGTGAATGCTGCCAGGTGCGGAAGGAGGTAGAAACCGTCTGATCTCGGATTTCTTTCTTTTTTTTTTAAAATGGAGCTTTTCGTGATATATCTTTAGCTTCCAGAAACGTGAAGAGGGCACAGGTCGTAGAAGATAAGAGGTGTAACGAACACTTGTGTGAACTAGAAGAAAGGGTAGGGCTAGCTGTAAAATAAGGTATAGCCTATAAGAAAAATACGGTGATACCGTCACAAAGATAAGGGTGGAAGTTCGGTGGTTACAACAACTATTCACTAGCGAAGAGACGTGTGTCCCCATCTTCACTCAACGCCAATCACCATGGAATTTATTTAAATAAATTAGTTAACTCAGAAGCTAAGTTTTCCGAAGGCCATCTAAACATCCAATAAGTAAAAAGATTTTACCAGGAAGCAAAATAACGATAAAGCCTCAAGAATCGACGGTCTTACTACAGAATTCTATAAAAGAATCGGATACCTGTTGCAGAAAACCTGACAGGGGTATCTAACATACGTTCGAAAGGGGTTTTCTCTTTTATCCAGCGATGTGCCACAATCAACCTGCTTTATGAGAAAAATGATATGAAAATGTTAGACAATTGGAGATCAATTAGCTTGTTAAGCTATGATTATAAATAATAACTAGAGCCCCAACGAATCGACTAGCGAAAGTAATGGATAGGAACAGACCTATTCGAGGATAGTTCATGCAGGACTCTTAAACTGATCAGAAAAATTTGAACATCGTAAAGCAGTTAAAAGAATTCGATAGGATAAACTGAAGTTATTTGTTTGCGACGTTTAAAGTTTCCAAATTTTGGAAAGACTTTGCTAAATTGATAAACTGTGGTATACTGACACCCAGACAAATATTATATGCCGCCGCGTAATTTCAACCCTTCATAAAAATACAGCAGGTCTGCCCTTTAAGTGATATACTTTTTGTAATAATAACGGAGGCACTGCCGTGTGGCATTCGGAATGAGGTGGAAATAGTAGGGATACAGAATCAATGATAAAATATAAAATAAGTATTCGTTAGGCCGGCAAGACTGGGCCACCAACAAACCCCTACCGCAACGGGACCAGATGGAATATGGAAAAAAAAAAAAAAAAAATTCTGGGTATTTATTATCTTTTGAAAATAAGTATTGACAAGACAATTTGCAAAGTCAGCTGGGTGATTTAAAGTGAAGAGCTGGCGAACTTATAACCTAAGTTTATTAAGCCACCTAGTTATCCAGGTCCTGTGATGTAAGAGAAACATACTAGGAATGGTAGGATGAATTCGTCGCGTCATCGAAGTCGACTCTGTGTGACAGACCAAAAAAAGCAGCTGGTAAATAAAGTTACGTCTACCTTCCCCTGAATCTAGGAGGGTTGTGCTGAACTAATCTAAACGGCAATGGGTGCTACACACCCAGCAATAGATTTCAAAAATAAATGGCAAATACTATATGTATAACAAATAGAACACGTGTAATATACTGATAACGGAATGGCGACCCAACGCTGTCAGACAGCAGCCCACAAAAAATTTAATAACAACCGAAAAATACATGTTCTAAGGATAGCATAGAAACATAGAGAAACAGTAAACTAACCCTTACTGGGAAACGGCCGTTCTTAGGATTTATGGAGTTCTACACAGCATCACTAAACTGGTGCTCGGTGCCCGACTTACTCATTGCATCCGAAGCATAAGCTTACAGGAAGTGGAAAAATTGGCATATGTTTATTATAAACAAATTAATCATGCTATAATCCCGTTTAATCTCCCTCGAAAGACAGAATGCCGCTAGGAATATCATTTTAAATGTGCCTACATTTTATTAAAGATTGTTATCAAAAGGAAGCAAAGAATTTTCATTATTATTTAAAAGCCATTTTCCTGGCCTTTTTCACTGCAAAATCGTGAATAAAGTGATCATATGGCAGTGAATAAGTTATGTCTCTTGCTCGATTGCAAGAATAGTAAGTCCAGTCAAGCGTTCCTGGTTCATTGTTGGGTAGATATTGTTTTTAAATGTATTTTCCCAGATGCTACTGTTGCAGTAATTGTCAGCATAATACGATGGGAAATGTGCAGATTAGGATATCTTCCAACAGGTATGCAGGTATGAATAAACTGTATAATACCCATCACCGACTCCGCCTGTGGCAGCATTGATAATAAATACTCAATTATTCGCGCATTTCAAGTCCATTTAGATCATAACTGTCACCGTGTAGGTTCTCTGGGTTCTTGTATTTTCTCATTAGCTTCTGTTTTCCTATTTTGTTGAAGTAGAGTATCGAGTCATTCATCTATGACAGAAATTACTTTATCCATTACAGAATTTTAAAAGCCAATCTTAAATTTCTTTCTGGATTTTCTATTGGATCTTTTGACCTTCATATTCCGCTCGCCAATATTTTCTTGGGTCTCTTTTCACGTTTGGGAGTTCGCCAAGTGCTGCTGCTAACTCCCTCTCTCTGTAACCTGCGCTTCTTTGAAACCCACTTCTCTGTATTCCACTTAAAAGTCTCGTGTCTTGTTTAGTAAGGTAAGTGTAGAATCAAGCTGCATCTTTAAAGTTTGGATTTTTTCCTTTTAGTTTCGATCTTGACAAGAAAGTCGTACTACACAACGACAGATGTTAGAAATTCTAAACTAGACATCTTAGACGTCAATGACTTTGCTTTCATTTTAGCTTCTGTATTTCTGGTTTCTTCCGAAATAGCAATCGGTCCATCATACACTTCCTTCCTTAGATTAATATCTCAGTATTTTTACAGTTTCTACTTTGCTTTCCCAACGTATCTCACGGTGGCTCAACGGTAATACCAGTGATGTGTGCTTTGAATATGTCCAATCGCTGGAGAGAGAGCACATAGATGCGCTGCAGTAAACCTCCCCCAAAAGAAAGAAGTAGAATCTACTACGGAAGATTTGGCTACATCAGAGAATCAAGTTAACGATGTAGCATCCACACGGAACAAACATCCAGATTTTCCGCCGGCAATCTTGCCTGCACACCAGAAATAGGTCCTTTAATAGCAGCACCATTATCGTCGTCTTGCCTTCTAACGTCTGCTAGACACAATCCCAGTCGTTCTTGTTCACCAAGGAAGGCTTGGAGAAGTCCAAGATTTACACGAGCCACCTGTAAACGAGTACCGCCACTGGAAAGGTCTTCTTCCAGTAAATCCTTCCGTAAATGTCCTACCTGTAATAATGCTTTTGAATATTCGAAATCCATCACTTTTAGTGGACCTGTCTCAAAGTACAATGTCCAGACGCCAAAGTCATTTGCATCTCACACTAAACTGTTTGAACCGCTGTATCTTCCTGTTCTGACTCTCTCATCTGTCTCAGCTTTCTTCAGCAGTCACCAGCTTAGGCATGGCTCCACTCCGCGCCTTTACCTGTAATTATATTTTATCTTTGTGTTTACCCTTTTGTGACCCGGGAAGTAGTTCTCGATGCAACCCTAGAGGAATGTCTTCCGGGTCTTTCTAGAAGTATTCTAAAGTTCCGCCACTCATAGGATTATTACTATTAGCCATAAATACGGGAAATTTGGCCTTGGGCTGGTTAAGGGACAAACTTATGAGGCCGAAGAAAATACAAACACTAATCGCCGAAAAAAACTACCTGATCCATAAAAAGGATCAGTTAGACCGTCTCTCTCTCTCTCTCTCTCTCTCTCTCTCTCTCTCTCCTCTCTCTCTCTCTCTCTCTCTCTCTCTCTGTATAAAGGTGTGTGTTGCTTGCTCTCCTTACAATCGGGGAAGTTTCCCAGTCTCATATTCTGTAATACTAACGGACTCTTTTCGCGCATGTACATTTTTGCTCAGCGTTATACAGCTTCCTTATCGCGTGGATATCGCTCCACGACTTAGCCGACCGCGGGGGCGCTGCGAACTTATGACGTAATGGCCTCAAAATTTACATAAAGGGCGACGCCTCAGAGTTTGTTTCGCACCGACGTCTACCTCCAGGTAAAAAAAATAGCAACGAAAACACCGAAAAAAACCAACAGTTTTACAAATGCTTCGAGCAAGAAACCTTCGCAAACATTATGACCCGAACCTGATGTTGAACAAAATATGGGGTAGCGTCTGGTTGGCGATCCAAACTTACGTGGTTCCCCGTGTCGCGCACGGCCCAAATTAAGGGGGCAGGGGTACCTAAAATCGGAAGCTTTGACGACACTCAGATATCTACTGTAAGTCCCCTCTCCCCAGACCACAATAAGCTCGACTAGAAGTCAGCAACCCACCCACCCTCACGAAATACCTTAGTTGTTGGAACCTGGGTGGTAGGGTGGCCAGCGCCGTCTGCAGGGGACGATGGGACCCAGTCCGACGATTGGCGCAATTCATCACCGATCTCCCGACCAGAGAGAGGTATTTAGGCACATCCTGGACTTTTTGAGCGGGGAATAATCCCAGGCTTTAAAATCTTTTCGACCCAGCAGGTAATTTGGACTAATTAAGAGGCTTCGGGAGACGGAAAATCCAGTCCAATCGAATTAGTTTTAAAGCAGTTTCTGCCAAAGAGGTTGCGACGAGATTATTTGCTTCAGAACTCCAGGGCCATCGATCGAAGAAATTTTCCGGATCGCTGACTAACCACCAACTTATTAGACCACCCTGACGCCCACAATCGACTGGTTCTGCGCACTTTAAGTACAGACTTACACGAGATGGATGTCTGATTTAGTGTAGGTAACCAAACCTGGTAGTTTTTACACTCTTTCAGAACAGAAGACGCGGAATGTAGGAAGCACTAAGTTCGAAGATATTTTTCTTCCAGCTAATGCGAGAAGACTTTATTTTAAAATCTAGAAGCTGGGTAAATTGGACAACAACTGGGTGGCCGCAGAGGTCGGATAACCCTCACTTATAAGTATCCACAACAGCCAAAGGTGGAATCGTTCTAAATTACACACCAGCGTTAGACATTTAAGAGTAAAATACTAGTACTTGGCAATACCCGCAAAGAAAGGATTTATTTTAAGGGAATCGTTACCGATCAGTGGCTTTAGTTGTTTGACAGATTCCCTCCAAGGTGGATACCCTGTTCGTAGGATAGAAACCGGGCAGTCAGAGACCCAAATGGCAGAATGGCTAGATATAAACGTGTGTAGTTTCTCGGTTACGGAGACAATTTAAAGTGCAGGGAGATATTGTCTATAGACCAGTTCAAGGTCGACCAGAGGTCACAACCCCAGCAGATGATCGCCACAGGTTACTTTGACTCGGCGAACCAAACTTCATCACCCACCCAACTCGCTTCTGATCTGGCATCAACCTCAACCACGTGCAGGAAGCTGCATGAAAAAGAGCTTCATGCGAGACGTCCCAAGCTCTGTATCTCTTTGAACCGTTGCCATAAATAGGAGCGGCTGACACGATGCCGTAAACATGTGACCTTTACATCACGTGACTGGAGCCATGTTCTCTTTATTTACCAGACAAGATTTAGTTATCAGGGTGACTCACGGCCTTTACTCTTCCTGAGAGATCGTGGAACGCAACCAGCCTACAAAATTCATGGAAAGGGATCACTGTAGCGGCGCAGGTGTATTGTTCTTCGCAGGAATTTTATCGGTTGTTCGTGCAAACCTGCATGTTTCAGGAAGGTACCGATACTGCGATGAGGTACAGGGACGAGATTCTGAATTCCTATGTCAGACAGCCCGCAAGTAGAATTGGAGATAAATTTATTCCAATGGACGATAACACTAGGCTACATAGGTCACGAGTAGTCGACCAATATCTTCAACATTAACCCATTACCCATATGCTATGGTCAGCGCTTTATTTTGAGCTAAACCTCTATTGAGAAAGATTGAAATGATCTAGGAAGACCTGTTGCATTCCTCCAAGAACTACAAACTTCTCTGGTAATACGGCGAACTTCATTGCCCACCGTTCTTGTTAACAGGCTTCTAATCAGCACCTGAAGCCATTGTGAGTCATGTTTTGTCACATCTACTACCACTGACGACCTCTACTTCCATTTTGTTTGCATTCTTTATTAGAACTTTGTCTGTTTTCCCGATTTAGTCCCTTTTTGTTCCTCTTTACAGTCCTAAAATATTTATTTGTAATTTAATATGCAACGTGATTACAGTTTTGGCAGGTGCAGAATTTTCTGTAGGTTCAGTGTGCAAGACCCCCCCCCGAATATTTTAAAAATCGTTCGATCACAATAAGTGCGCCTGGTGTTTCCCGGCGCATTAATCATCTCTGACTGTCAGAAAACAGTAAATCATCGCTGGTCCGCCCGTGGCCTGGTGACTGGAGGGTGACCATTTTCCAGGTAATAGTGGATCTAGTATCAGCTCTGAGCGTTAGGGGGCGCCTTCGTTGACCTTATCGTCCTCTAAGGCCGACGGCGCCACAATCGAGCTGTCTCAGCCGCCTGCCGATATCAGCATCAATGTCTGGGTCTGTGTAAGCACTGAGGCCGACCTGAAAATGGGGCTCACCAACCAAGACGGCGTAGCGTTCTGTGCGTCGTCGTCTCAGGCTTCGTTTACCAGTCGATTGCTTGGTGTAAATGAATCGTTCTATGCATGTTGTCTGTTGGACTACGCAGATAACGCATTCAGCGGTAAATTCCTCCATAATAACGGAAGCTCTCACCGAAATCTTAAACCCATTTACCCCCCACACACACGCATCTTTTCCTTATCATTGTAACCCTCTGTACATTTCTTTATTTAGCGTAAATCCGACGGCGCGCGAGAGATAAAAGGCAAACGGTTAACGAGATTCCGCACAAAGGTAAGTCGACAAATCAAAGAAAATGAACTTGAGCGGTAAAGCGAATTACCGGCCACGTGGCGCCCCCTACGAGCAGGGTCCAGTTTATTCCCACGTCGAGTTCTTCTGGCGCGCGGTTATCCTCAGCACCTTCTCTTGTGGTTTAGGAGATTTACACCGGCGAGCCGTCCGTCCTCTGGCAGATAGATGCCTGCCCGCTCTGTAGGCTGTTCCGCGACGTTTCAGAGTATGAATCCCCGTCATCGTCCTCACAAGAGACGGCGATTCGACCTCCGAAACTGTATCGTTGGCTTAAATTCTTCTCTTTTTTAGAGACGTCTCGCCGTTTCCGCGAGAAGAGCTGTCCCAAACAGGTCGGTCTGCCTGTCCCGAGCGGGCTTTGGACGTTCTCTGAGACCTCCCACTACGTCGTGATTGGAGGTGTACGTCCTCTGTCCGCTGGTCTCTACCTGTAGATTCTGGATTTTCCGGCTCACACGCTTCTGTCCCACGTGAAGTCGGACCGTAGGTTCTATGGAGGAAACCAAATTATCAGGTTTCAGAAAAGATCGGTTTACGAAAACTACATCACATGAATTCGGGAATCGTGATGAGGTGAAATATTATCGAAAAACCTTCTCTTAGATTTTGTGTTTAACGTTCTAAAATAGAGATTTATCATATAAAAAAGGAGATAAAGCGCATCTGATAATCTGTGATAGTACAGATGCACCCTGAACCTGACCCTAGCCGCACCTTCCATATTTGGATGCTCATGTATCGTTATACACCATTATAAAAGCGAAAGCAGAAGAGTCGCTACGTCTGCTAGTTCGTGCCACTGGTTTATAAAGACACAAACCTTGATACTACTGACTAAAGAGGGTTAATTGCGAAGCCTGTGAGTAGTGCTGCGGAATTGATGAGATCTACAATTAACACGCACCCGCAGCCCTGCTGTGGGCTTAACGCGTAACGAAGGAGCAGAGAAGCCACCATATATAGGAGACAGACTTCTGACGCCAGCTGTTTTGTGCACGCTATCCTCTGTAACCACTGGGGACAACCCCGTAGGCCTGTCTCTGTCTCTACTGGTCACCATGCTGGAAGAACTCTACTTCTACCGACAGATAATGGTCAAAAGGCCGCCTCGGTTCCGTATTTTTACCAAAAGCAAAGTGGGTTATGACTGCAAATCAGCCGCGTACGTGCGGATTACCTCTTCCTCCTCACGGAAAACAGATGCCTATCCCATGTCATGTTTTTAATAACGTTTCTCGTGCATTCCTTCCTCTCCGTTTGAGGCCCCGGTGCATCGTCAATCGGAGTAGGCCATTGTATGCGTTATCTGTTTGTTAGAACTCTGTTACTGTCTGGTTTCACTTGAGAAATACAAGCAGGCATCCATCGCTTCTCCATTCCGCGTATTAATTAACCGGAAGATTGGGTGTGGACTCCATAAAAGAACGAACAAGACTTTTACGGTTAATAGTTTTAAATAATTAAATAGTAAAAGCGATTCGTTTTTCAATCTTCAGCTCCTTCTTCTCGGCGAACTTTGTGCTGACTTTCGCGGTCGGAAGACATCTTGCAGGAGGCGGGAAGTGTTGGAGGAGGGGGTATCAGCCTCTGGTGAACAAGTGAGTAGTTACCTAAGTATGGTTGGGGGTTCTTGAGCCGCAATCAAGGTGAAAGCCAGCCGAGAGTCACCCGCGGAACCTCTATCACATTCACCCAAGAATTCTTACTGGACCTCTTCACTTTTAGATGTGGGAGGAAAGAGAAATATACACGGTAGGTTAATTAAGAAGACCGAGAAGAAACCAGGCAACGGAGGGACGCCAAACCGAGCAGTTCTGACCAGACCATCGGGTGCTCGGATTGAGAATTCGAAGAAAAGGGATTCGTGTGTGGTACGTCTTCGTGGAGGAGAGATCACCAAAGGGCACCTCACTTCTAACATATAGAGTTATAAAAAAATAATTCTGGAAACGCACAAATAATTGATAACTGTAATTGGGAGATGTATATAGTACACACACAAAGCATCGTAGAAAATATACAAGGGATGAACACGATTTACAGTGAATTAGTATTTGGTATATGAACTGTTATAGCGCCTAATCCTGCTTTTTCAATGCTCCAACACAGGTTATCATTCTATGACTGGAAATGTTTCTCTAAATATCCTGTAGCACTACAAACATTCATCCAGGATACTCGGTTGCCGTTTGAATTTCTCAGTAGCCATATATAGCGTTGATGATGTTCACATCAGGACTTTGTAAAGGTCAAGGCATCACTGTAGGTATTCCATCAGCCTCTTTACGTTCTCGATAGTTTCCCACCACATTGGCCGTATGCTTGGGGTCATGTCAGAAGAAGAATCTCCGCCCAATGAGATGTCTTTCTTAGGGGATGGTTTGGTGGGTGAAAACCTGCTATGTCCCTGTCGGCAGTCAATATATTTTCGATTTTATGCAGATATCCGACATCCTCAGCGATTGCAGCCCACACTTGCATTAGTCCACCCCAGGCTTCACTATAGCTGCTGTACCCTGGCTGTTACCCTGCTCCCCGGTCCGTCTTCCAATAAACTGCCGTTGATTACACTGGTCAACAGGTATTTTTCATCAAGCACATGTCAAGGTGTACTTAGTGTAGTTTTTAATGCTTATTTCAGATATACAATTAGTTTTTTGACATCACGTACAGTTTTCAAGATGAGAAAGTTTTTTGGTTTTAGCTCATGCATTATATAGAAATTCCAATTAACGACGTGTATGCATGTATTTCATTTACATCATGGAAACATACCTTTAAAATAAACTGCATTATTCATTGCTGCATAGTTCAGATGCAATATTTCATCATCTTAGATTAACCAATCAAGTTTTGTCTGATGAAATAGGTATTTCAACATCTCAAATTGTCCAGTCATAATTGGTCTGATGAAATATTTCATCATCTCAAATTCAATGTAAGTATAACCGTTTGTATCTATTTCCTTACTTGTTTTACAGTGTAGAAATACTCCTGATGTGTTTTGTTATGTCTGTGGACAATTTATTGTGAAAGCTCAAAAACGTACAATAACACCAGAGATCAAGAAGATTTATAAGTTATACTTTGACTGTCCTCTTGGAGATCCGGACAAGTTATGGGCACCACATTTTATCTGCTCAGCTTGCTCAAATGGCTTACGTGACTGGTTCAATAAGAGGAAGAAGTCCATGCCTTTTGCCATTCCAATGATATGGAGGGAGCCGAAAGACCATTTTAATGACTGTTATTTTTGCAAAGTAAATGTCACAGGATTTTCTATGAAGAATAAACACAAAATTGTGTATCCCAATTTGGATTCTGCAATGAGGCCTGTGCCTCTCAATGGAAGTCTGCCAATTCCAGTTCCACCAGATGATGGTATTGAAACATCAGACGATGATGCTGACTGTCAGAATAGTGCTGCTGAGGAAGATTACGTGGCTGATGACGATAGCTTTGAACCTCAGAAATTTTCCCAAGCTGAACTGAATGACCTTGTCAGAGACCTATCCCTCTCAAAAGATAAAGCAGAACTGTTGGCATCAAGACTGAAGGAGAAGTATCTGCTAGAGCACGGTGTTCGTATAACTTAATCACAATGTTTCTAACTTTGTCTGTCTTGTCTGATCCATTTTTTTTGTATTCACTCTTTGTAGAATGATAGTGATGACTTTTAACTCAATAAACTCATTTACTTTCTGAAAACAATATGTCCTTATTTATTACGTTAATGATTTCATATATACAAATATGTAAATATTTGCATGTATCTACTGAAAAACTGATACGTGCTGCATACAAATGGAGTGAAATTTTGAAATCAGCATGAAAAATTAGTCTAAAAAAGTTGGTTTGCATTCATGATGAGTATAATACATTTAATTTTGTTGACCAGTGCTATTAAAGGTAAACAGCATTTAAAATTTGAAGAGCAGCTTCTTCCAGGTTTGGCCATTCCACTGTTTCATTCTTGCTACCAATTTCAGCCTCTCCGCTCGGGTGTCTCTCCTTAACAGAGGTTTTTGGACAGCTACACATCCATCGAAACTACTTCGCGCTAACGTACATCTTCCTGTTCTCGAAGGGACCTTAGTTAGCACCCTTATTGCAACAGTGCGGAGACGAGCTCTAATACTTATTTTTTAATGGCTTGGTTGGCATTGGGCAATTAAATATTTACCTTCTGACAGAACAACAACTGCATTCTTTTGCTGCGATGATGCATATTTATGAAGGAAAAGGATTTGCTGTTTTATTAAAAGCGAACACACACAAAACACTGCTTCGAAAGTTTCGAACATTCGTCATAGTTTACCAGGTTTTTTTTTAAAAAATTCACTGCACGAAATCTTTCATTTACGAGTCAAATAAAATCGGTAATTCTTTACATCTTAGCGACTGGAAAACACCGAGGACTGACCCGAGAGATATTAAATCGCATATACTGATATAGTGGAACATGGCATTAAAGTGGACTTGACATTTTTAAAGATTTTGCTGTATACGGTTTACATCAAGGCTAGTATTCAAACCCATAACGACAGAGATGTCGGAAACCATGTCATGAACATCAGCATCTCTTTGTCCGGACATCCGGTGTACTGATGTCGATGCCACTTAACATGGACTGTGCGTCACGAAGAATTTTTGAAAAAAATAAGCAAACATCGAATCTTCTTCCATATTACTATTTATTTTTCTTTGCTTGGTGCTTTTAGTATCGATTAACTTGGATAAATTTTTTGTGACAACTGAAGAATCAATAATCGGCTACCAACTCCAAATTTGCTTCATTTTTCTCTTTAACAGCGAGTTAACGATGCCAAATCGGTTTACCCGACGCCCTGAATATATTCGGGAGAGCTAGCCCTATACTTACTGCGCTGGGGTGGCTTCAGAAATAAATCGTGATCTAAAAAGCAGAGGGTTGATGCCATTTGGCAGAGGGGGGGGCTCGAGCTTTGTTCTGTGTCTAGCCATATTTCTACACTTCTAGTCAGAATCGATCTCTTGGATTATTTCTTACCGTGGCTTAAAGCGGAATTCCGCCGTCTTTTTCAACCCGGCCATTGTTTTCGGTGTAGCGAAGACCGCTTGTCCTCGCCAGGGTAAATTTCCGGATTACAAACTGAAGTATTACAGCAGGGTGCGCAACCTTAACGATTTAAAGTCACCACCAACCGAATACTTTTGATTACTGTCTGTAGTTCTTCGGAATCACTTACACAACGGTAGCGTTCGATCTTTGTTACACCTGCTCAACAAGTATTTCGCACTGTAAACCAACCATAACAGGGAAAACAACCGTTTTCCTAGAACAGCAAAACAGATCTAACTTTATTCTTTCTGAAAACCCAAAGCCACTTAGTGTCATCGTGTATCGTGTTTATAGGTAGGAACAACTCGAACGCATGTTCTATTCCTGTTGGTCAATCCAGCCGACCAAGTCAGCCACGGCTGGCAATTAGCGAAACAGGTCGCGCTATTTTTTTGTACTTTAAATGGAGAATAAATCACAGTTTTTTTTCCCTTCTTCTTATGACTGAGAAACCCCGTCTCGTTAGCAGCCTGAAATCTATCTCCTCGAATTTTCTAACCGTGTACGGATCCGTCACTGGTAGTATTGACAACGATCAACCTGTCTCGTCTTTATTTTTCTGTTCTTTTCTCCTATTTAACGATTTTCTCGCCAGGAACATCCACCCATGTTCTGGTGAAATAGCCTTATTATTTCTTTTAAACTTCCATGGACGATAACTCGTGACTGCCTTATCTTTCACATCTGACCCAAGGGCAGAGTACTCGCACGGCAGTAAATCTCCTGTAAACAGCATTTTGTTTTCTTGTGTATTCCAATAAATACAATTTTATTACAAAGTTAATAATAGAAGCCTAACGGAGTTTTTGTTGCAGGGGAGACTTTTCAAAAGCTTACTACCGTATTGGATGGACGATCAAATCGCTGGTTGTGTCCACGTGAATGAGACATCTAGCATGCAATCATACAACTGCCGAGTTTAGGCCGGAAGGTTTACGCAAGAAACAGTAGAAATCTGTAAAACCGAACGTACACGGATGTACGAAGCTGTTATGATGGAGCAACTTGTCTGGCAAGATGGAGCAATATGCCATAAATACAGGGCGATCCACAATTTGGAAGCCGCAGAATGAGCGAAAGTTGTTTTTCTGGGTCCCGTCGCTCGGATTTAACTCTGTGATGGGCGAGTTCATGGACAAGACCCGGAGTAGACCACCAATGATAACACTGGTCAACACAATATTTTTGGCAGGAAAAGTGAGACTGGTTTCTGGGGTTTTCAAGGGCGCTGAATCCGAATCTGACATTTGTTTTTTCAAGTTGGCTCTAGTTTTGGAGATATCACAGGGGGGTCGTTCGTCTGAAATCACCCATTCGCGACCATAACTAAACGTACAAAAAACGGCTAAATAGTGCAAAAATGTCAGATATTGATTTTTATGATAATCCAAAACCACAAAGACAGTGTAAAATCTCAATCTAACAAGTTAAGTTAGATATAACATCATTTCATTTATTAATAAATGAACACTTTTCATATATTTCGAGAATATACAAAAAATTTGCTAAAAATTTGCTGAATTTTAATTCTCCAAGGGAAAAAAACATTTACATAATCAGTTATATATCATAAATTAATGCAAAGCATTATTATACACTAGATTCTTAGTTACAATGAACACACAAAACAATATTTTATTCACAAAAGTGAAATTGACGTTTATACGATTTTCGCTTGTGAGCAACTTTCGGGCAGTCTCTCAAAAGGTTCCAGCAGTAGTCTGCCATCATGTGCTCATCCCATTTGCCTTGATACCTCTCTTCCATTGTTTTGATGTCTTGATGGAATCTCTCTCCTTGCTCCTCACTGTAATCACCAAGATTACCAGGAAATCTGTCGAGGTGGCTAAACAAGAAATGAACTTTGATGCTCACATTTGCCCCTAGTTTTTCGTATGCAGTAAGCATCTTACGGACCAATTGCTTGTAATTGTCAGCTTTGTGATTTCCCAAAAAGTTTGTCACTACATCTGTGAAGGACACCCAAGCATTTAACTCAACCATGTTCATATGATTAGTGAAGTCAGAATCCCTCATGAGCGTTCGAATCTGAGGTCCATCGAAGATGCCACCTTTAGCTTTTTCGATGGAAAGACCTGGAAATTGCCTGCATATGTACTTGAAGCAATCCCCATCTTTGTTCAACGCCTTAACAAACTGCTTCATGAGCCCTAGTTTTATGTGCAATGGAGGGAAGATGATTCTATCCCTGGGTACCAAAGGCTCATTGATGACGTTGGCTGTGCCGACTTCGAGACTTTCTCGTTCTGGCCAGTTCTCCCTTCTCCAGTGCTGGATTCTTGCTCTGCTATCCCACAAACAAAGAAAGCAGGGATACTTTGTGTACCCACTTGCTGACCAAGCAGAAAATTCACCATTTTCAAGTCCACACAAATCAGCCATTTATGAGTGTTGTAATTTAGCTTTTCAAGAACAAATTGGATACCATCATACTCTTCTTTCATCTTGGTAGAATGGCCAAGTGGTACAGGAGCAAACTTATTGCCATTATGCAAAAGTACAACTTTTAGACTTGCTTTCGAGCTATCTATAAAGAGACGCCAATCTGCTGGGTCATATGACGAGATCCCAATGCAGTTAAGAAGTGCAGAAACGTCATTACAAAAGATCAGGTCATCTTCTTTAGAAAAGAAACGAAGCAAGCTGCCTTCCCTTGTCCTATAGTATGTTATAATGATTCAATAATATCAGAAAATTATTATTTACTGCTTCTATATTGAAGTATTTCAGGGAGAATTTTAGCAGTTTAGGCTTATTTGAGGCTATCAATATCTTCTAAACTAGAGCCAATCAGACAAAACCAATGTTATATTCGTAATCAGCGACCTTCAAAACCCCAGAAAACACTCCTAGATGGTCTGCCAAAGAAAAAAAATAAAAATTTGTTGACCAGTGTAATCCGATGGATTATATACCTTGACGTCTGCAACACGCGGGAAGATTCCTTACCAGGTAATGAAAACGACTTATCGAGCACCTATTATGCGCACATTACACGACAAGCGCACACCAACTTATTAAGGCAGGTCTGTTTATTACTATGCGTAGAAGTTTAAAGATACAACCAACCAGATGAATAATTCTAGTCTATCCACACAGAATCACCGTTCCAGACATCGAGCTGGTGATGCGAATTCAGATTCCTTTTCCTTTTCTTGTACGAAACATCGGCATTGAACAGTCGGTCACCGTACCACTTCCCCCTGTGAGATGGGCCGGAGCTGAGCCTTGCGCTCTGGTCGAAAGGTTCATTTTCACTGCCCAGCTGTTTAGCTCACTAGAAAAACCATAAAGCAAGGTAAATGTCCGTTCACTGGGAACAAGATGCTAGAAGCAGCTGGGGGGGATGGGGCATGCATTGCTGACAGCTGATGCTCACCAAAGATCCTTCGCCTTTCATGATACAGATTGAATTCAACTTTGTTTCGTCGCTCTTCTCGCCTCATCTCCCGCCAGCAGATTTGTCCGCCTTTTAAAAATGGCTGCCTCCGGTTGCTGTGAATACAAAACGGAAACCTTTGCGAGTTTTTATTCGCAGACTCGTTCCCCCCCCCAGATTTCAAATCCATCCACTTTTACCGCTACTCGGTCCCAGAAACAAGTTCTGGATCTTGTTATTTTATTGCTTCTTGATAGAAGCTCGATCAATTCCAGCGCATAAACCGCTGCCATAAGGAAGCACATACAACTGAGTCAGTTAATAGTAGTGTAAAATTTCCCTCTACACTTCTTTTTGCAAAACCGTAGGGATATTTTCTATCTTTCTGAATTTTTTTGTTGTTTCATTTTTTTTTGAAAAATTTTACAACTGAGTTACTGTGTTAAGTGTCTGTAGGTTCCAACAGTCAAGATACAAAAAACCCCACAAGCCAATGTTTATAGCTGAAATGCGATGAGAATCCTCGCCTCGTTCTCTCGCAAATGAATACATTGCGATCATTGATGTACAGTACTGGAGAAAACGTTATAAACAACTTGATCAACATTTATTGCAAGATCAATACGAGTAGTAATGTGTTCGCCATTTATAATAAGAGAAATGCGATAAGAAAATGTTTTTATTAATAAAAGTAAAGATAATTACGTAGACCAGTAATCGATACTTTCGTTTTACGTGCAAGAACACATAACGTGGTATAGTGTTGGAACATTTTTTTCATGTGGTGACAGAGTTTTTACATGCAGCTCAGTAGAATTTGTTTTGTACGCCATGCAGGAATTATATTCATTACATTGACATTTCTCTCGCTTTTGGTGTTGGATTTTCATAGTGTTATTCTTTCGCTATACCGCTCACGTCAGAACAATCTAGTGCCCAGCCCATTGCACTCAACGTAGCATCCGCTTTCCTGCCATATCGCCAACTTGCAGCACGTATACGCTTTGGATCGTTATCAGGCTGTATGTCGCGTCTGATGTGAAGCCAATCACGACATTAATTACGATACTAATTTCGGGGTCTCGCAGGAGATGTCTCCTTAAGTCTTGTTTTATTACAGGTGACACATTCATACCTGTTAACAACAGCGATATTTCCTGTGGGTTTTTTTCTTTGCACTTAGTTTTCAACCATTTGGTGAATTACTGATTTCATTTCAAGCAATTTAGTGTTTGGCTCCACCGTCTCTGCATAATTAAGATATTTTGGGGGATCTTTTCTTCTTTTGTAATTGCTGGATCGTATTGCACGTAACCCTAAGCCAGTTAAACACGATTATATAATATATATATTAAATTTCTAGGGAACACTGACAAATAACAACTGTGTGATACATATTTACACGAAACAGGAATAGCCACAACATTTTTAAAACTGTACCTTAGTTTATCTCGATGAACGACACCCAGCTCAGGCACAAAAATTGGAAAGGATCGGAAAACAACAAGCACGAATAGCTTCGGCGTGGCGTTCTGGATCGAGGATAGTAAGTACGTGAGGGGGTGGTCGAGTCCTTCCAAGACGGCGAGGGTCGCTGGCATCTTTTTTTGCCACTGAGCGAATCTAAAGAAAGTGTATACTAAAATGCGTCGTTTTTAGATGTGAGAGGAAACCCACGAGGGCGGAAGACGAAGAGAAGGAAGGGGAAAAAACTCGTTGTGGAAGTCGAACGTTTAACCGAGTTGGCTTCGACCGGGATTCGACCTCGCGTCTTTGGTAGTCTAGTAGTCTAACCATCTAACCACTGAGTTACAGGGCGCCCGGACCGATGTAAATATCTGGGGTAAAGGAAAAAAAAAATTAAAAATGCAACTTTAAAGGGGAAAAGGAACGGTTGTTTTATTTTAATTTTAAAAAAGATCCAGAAAGCTTGATAAATAAAGACTCCTGGATTCGGAGTTTTGAAATCCGAACTAAATGCGTGACATCAGCTAAAACAAATTTGTGATTTAAATTAAGAGGAATTTGAGAAAGCGCAAAATTATCTCTGCCGGGGAAAGATGCGAACTTCTCACGGAGACTCCAAACGAGGCACGGAGGAGAATATGACTACAAAGTCTATCAGGGGAAGAACTTCTCACCATTCGCCACGGTCTCCACGATAACATCACCTGCATACAATGTACTAGCCGAGGCATCGTCAGCATACCTATAAAACAAGGTGACCATGTCGAACAGTCAGTTGGCTCAAACTGTTACTTCAGAGTAATTCATCGAAAATATGGGCTAAGGGATCAGAGGGAGTTCCCATGGAAACGGTCGTCAGTTTTAATGTTAAATTTAAGATTAAAAGCGATCGCCCGAAGATAGGGCACTGACTGCATTTCTTGAGTTTCAATCAGTCGAAGAGTAAGTGCAGTAAGAAGTATTCTATTTGTGTATTTTTATTTTTTCCGCATTCAACTGCTGTAAAAAACAACAAAAAGCACGCCCTCTGTACGCAGAGAGTTGAAGTAATAACCGTCAGATTTCCGCCATGGCGGCCTCGTTGAGCAGAAAACGAAATCATGGGCGAGCCGTGCAGGGCTTCTTTCTTGAAATATAGTTTTATCAGTGATGACAAATACGAGCCAAGATCCAAAGCCGCACTGTGTTACTTTTAGCAAGGTGCTTGAAAACGATAGTTATAAACCGTCAAAGTTAAAAAGACCTTTAGATTCCAAGCAGGGGAAACTCGTTGATAAGCCTTTTGAATATTTTCAAAGTAACCAACAACAATTAAAGATTTCAGCGAACGTTTTTGGTCGGCCAAATATTTTGAATGATAAGGGTCAACTATTGGTATGTTTGGTTGCATACCGTTTCCTCCGAGTTCTCTGGATATGGTACGTATGTCTTTTCTTTTTGACAAGAAGTGTACTAAACAATTGAAAAGTATTCCTCTAACTCATAGCACAGTCTCTCGGCAAATATGTTCTACTGCATAGCATTTAGACGCCACGTTTATTATCTGGTTAGTGTCGGCAAAGTTATTCTGTTGTGTACGTTGACAATAATATTAATAATATTCCACACTGTACGACAATGTCAGTTTAAATGGGATATGTGTGACAAGATGGATTTATGGAAGATTTGCTGCGTTTCCGAATTATCTACCGATAAAGTTGCAGCACAGATATTCGAAACGCTGAATGTCTGTGTAGATTCGAAACACAGATCGGACTGGACTAATTGTGAATAATTTATAATTGATGGCGAAGAAAATATAACAGGGTAGAAATAGCGGAGTCGTGAAAAATATCCGAGGAATTTGTTTAGAATCACTGCTTCATTCATCGCGAAGACCCTGATCTTATGGCAGTGCCGAAGAAAATTGTTAATTTGATTAAAGGAAGCTCACTGCGGGCTTGTTGGAGTTATGCTCATAAATGGAAGAGTGAAGCACATTGATTGTCGTGAGGCAGGCTGCTATAATGGCGTACGACCTCAGG
The DNA here is from genome assembly GCA_018389105.1 of Nautilus pompilius. Taxonomy (NCBI): domain Eukaryota; kingdom Metazoa; phylum Mollusca; class Cephalopoda; order Nautilida; family Nautilidae; genus Nautilus; species Nautilus pompilius. The sequence goes on along the minus strand of JACATO010001136.1, from coordinate 64,582 downwards.
AATAAGACTTAAGTTAATCTGGCAGAGGCAAATTTGGTTTACGATGGCAGTCGGTTAATGAAGTTGTCAAATATGGTTGACATTTTCTCAATTTTAAACGAATTGAAACTGAAGTTACAAGAAAGAGACAGTGATTTGTTTCGGCACTGTCAGCGGATAAAAGCATTCGCAGAGTCTTCAGAACTCTGGCAAGCAGGGCTGAAATGCTTTCGCACGAGCCCATTTACTGTTACGACACGATGAAAGCATCATCGGTGAAGAGAAAGTGGATGGACTGGACTGTCGTCACCTGGCTACTATCCGACGATTTTGCTGCTGGCTACTTCCTTGCAGAATCCTTTGAAACTTTGACTGAAAAGCGTCCCGCGAAATCTCCTTTCGCTTTCGAAAATCCTGAATCAGTTATGAAGCTAAAGTTGATACCTGAGCTAGAAGACGAGCTGCCGCAACTCACCTGTGATAACGCACTGAAAACTCACCTGGGATAATGTACTGAAAACTCACCTGTGATAACGTACTGAAAGCTCATCTGTGATACCGTATTGAAAACTCACCTGTGATACCGTACTGAAAACTCACCTGGGATAATGTACTGAAAACTCACCTGTGATACCGTACTGAAAACTCACCTGTGATACCGTACTGAAAACTCACCTGGGATAATGTACTGAAAACTCACCTGTGATAACGTACTGAAAGCTCATCTGTGATACCGTATTGAAAACTCACCTGTGATACCGTACTGAAAACTCACCTGTGATACCGTACTGAAAACTCACCTGGGATAATGTACTGAAAACTCACCTGTGATAACGTACTGAAAGCTCATCTGTGATACCGTATTGAAAACTCACCTGTGATACCGTACTGAAAGCTCATCTGTGATACCGCACTGAAAACTCACCAGTGATACCGCACTGAAAACTCACCTGGGATACCGCACTGAAAACTCACCTGGGACTTCCCACTTTGGCCAGGTTAGAAGAAGAGCCGACCCAACTTTTCACCTGTCCGGTTTATAGCGCCATCAGGGTTAAAGAAGACGCAAAAGAACATTTTTTTAAAAAAGTCGACGACAAAAATAAAGTTCATCCTGAAGCGAAGTCAGTTCCTTTGCTAGATGGCTGACTAACTAATTGTCAGAAGGTGACTCGGTCCGTCCGATGGCGGACCCCTGTCGAACCGTCCCCAGCGCTTTTGGCTTCTAGGAAGAGTGGACCCCTCCATGCACTCTCCAACATTTAAAATGGTCACGACTAATTAATAATCAGTAAAAACTAACATCATTTGTCAAAACTCTAAGCTCAAATGACATTACCCACTAGTATTATAGCATGTGATCACTGTCGTCTGCTTTGGGCGCCATAGATAATCTGGTGGCATCTACGTCCGGAACCATTCGATCCCAGCCTGATGTCGGCAAATCGCCTCCGGTTCTCACGATCGCATATTTTGGACGCGATACTATATTTCATTTCGAAGAGAAGCCACTAATCGAAGCCCGTGTACCGTTCCCTCCCTTCTCGAGACCAAACCGGTTGCTATGGTTACGATGCGTCTTCATTAAAAGAAGAAAAACGCGAAGCAGCCAAACGATATTTCCCACGTAAACGCGAGCTAGCAGACGACAGGTTTTTCGCGGCAGGCTGCCTGCCTTTATCTGTAAGGTACATCGTGGGTTTACCATTCTTACCAAGTGAAGGAATTTATTTATTATTTTTTGAAAAAAATGAAGAATTCAAGAGAAGTCTTCGGTTTTCGTGAAGGTATTTTGAATAAAACAACTATTATAACTTAAATGGCGAAAGTGTTAGGTGCTAGCTGGTGCTTCAGCGATGGTTAATCGATATGAGCCGGACGCGTCTGCCACCCCGAATCGCATCTGAAATCGGCAGAGGACAAACCGGTGTCGTTCCCCATGCATGGAGACGACGGTTACCGAAGGCTGGAACTGTCACCTTCCGGCCAATAAGGCCCCCGACCTCCAGTCCTGCTTCACGTGGAAGAAAGAACGAACCTCCTGTCTGTCAGCGGTGTTTACTCCCTGAGATCCTCGGAAACCTTTTCGTTTCCTTGCGCGACCGAAATAATTCGTTGAAGCGGGTTAAAGGAAAACCACCTCCCCCCGGGGGGGGGTCGGAACAGGGTTCGAGAACGCTTCCGGTCTGCGGATGTGTCGTTAGGGTGGCGAAATCTCCTCTCGAAATGACAGGTGACAAGGCTCTAATTTACCAAATAAATGCCACGCCAGGCGGCGCGTCAACGCTTCATTTCCCATCGTCTTTCCACCCGAAGCCCTGTGCATCTCCGTCGGAGGGCCTAGAATTACAGAGAAGGCTCCCTAGTCCGTAAATCCTTCATACTGAGTTTGTTTGTTTTTTTTATCGTGTCTGACAGTAACGCAGAGATGGAAAACCGTTTACTAATTCTCACCGTATGACTGCTCCCACCAAAAAAGACTTTGTTTTCGTATTTTAAATGCTAAGAGTTAAAAAAAAAAAAAAAATTGGTAAGTGACGAGTTATGGTTCTTGTTCTAAACCGATGGATGCCGGGATACGAATGATGCCATCTTAGAGTCGGCATCGATATTTCTGGATTACTTCCATGATCCAACACAGGATAGATTCACAACTTCATAAACATTAATCCCGTATTAGGCGTTCCCAGATTTTATCGATCTAATCCGAATTTTTAAGTAAAAACCAGAACAGACAGATATTTATTATTATATATTATTATTATTATTATTATTATTATTATTATTATTATTATTATTATTATTATTATATTATTATGTAAACGTTGTTCTGAATGACAGTCAGGTTCAGATATTAGTTTTCGGCTCCCAACTAAAATAGTTCATATTTAATTTTGGTTTGTAGGACCACTCAAACGTTACCAACGCATGACGTAATAACGCGGTGCTGCCACCTGAAGGATATCTCCAAAAGCAACTGCAAGTGTTTTTGTTTTCTCACACATTCATTCTCTTTACTTCTCATAATGTGTTTTTTTTTCAATTAAAGTCTACAATCGTTTTATTTTTTTTTTAAAATTAAACAAACAAATAAATAAACAAGCACCTCGTCGTTGATTTCTTTGAAGATTTTAAGTGCGAAAGATTAAAATATTTTGTCAATATTAACCTGAAACGATACAGTCGGAACAATTTTGTCGGATACGAGAGGAAGTGGAGGGACATGTCGACCTAGATGCTGTGCCATTTCAGTGAACGAAAAGTCTTCCTCGATTTGCCATTGATTACTAGAAACATTTAAATATCCAGTTAAGCATGAAAGATAACAGACGTCGAGAAAACACCAAAGCCCAAGTTCACTTCCGGTTGGGACAAGTTCAGTTTGGTGTACTTCCATGGCAGATTTCTTCTCTCATCTTTTGCCTCGGACCACCGCGTGAGTTTCTTCTAAACTCTCAGATTTCCTCTCGCATCTAAAAATGAAGAGTTCTAGTAGAGATTTCCCTGCCGAAGTCGAAAGCGCCGGGCGTCACGTAGCGCAGTACTGGCAACGGTTCCTAACGGATAACCGCAGCACTACACTCCTTCGCCGGATTGTCTCCCCTGTATATTTTAATGCACGTCAACAACTAGTGTGTGTGTGTGTTGTATGTGCAAAGGCAACGGACTTACTCAGATGTATGAAGAGAGAGAGAGAGAGAGAGTTACTTAAATTCAATACAACTTAACTGATCTTTAATAACTATGAAACAAATGAAAGCGACCTTGTTTACATCACATTAGACGTGAAAGACGTTGAGTGTCGTGTAAATACCAGGTAAGGAGGTCGATTTTTGGTTTCTTTAAGTCGATCATTAAAGCTGAAGTATCGCCTTATTTCCGAATACTGCATCAGCTGAAAGAATATTTCCCTACACAGCTAGAGCATATCAAAGGTGTTACTTTCTCCGTATGACTTCCCACGAAAAACCTAAATGAACCATCATAATTTTGCTTTTAAAAAAAAATTACTGATTTAGTCGGAGCGCTATGGTACCCAGTAGCGTTATCGCTCGGTATGGTGGCGGCCTTGTTTGGTATGTTTGCCCCTCCTTTCCCGGCCGTGCGTGATATTCAGCCAGTTGACGTCGCTGGTATGTGAGACCGTAGCATTCCGACCAGGATCTCCAGCTCTTACGAGAGTAACCCCGACAGCCGATGTAAACTGCGATTCTGAACACAAATGAATCTGGACATTAAATAAATGGCTAACGTAATTGAATTAGCAAATCTCCAGGTATGCACGTCGGTCATTGCGTTATAGTCTAAAGGGGGGGGGGGGTATTTGTTGTTGTTGTTGCTGCTGATTTTATAACTGTGTCTTCACGATGCAGTGGATCTCATGTTTGCTTTACCGGCTGATTCATTTCTTCTTAACGATTAGGGCGCGACAGGTGTAGCTAGAGAGCAGATTAAGCGTAAAACAAGAGAAGTGGGCTGACTACGCATTTTCTCTCCCCGAAAACAGGTGCGAGGAGGACGACACAGTGAGAGAAGTGAAGATGGGAGACGACAGACGGTCCATCGCATTTGTTAGACTGTTGGCATTGGTAGGACTAAAATATCTTTACAATTAAAAAAAAAAAATAATTTCAAGGCGAGTATGGGGGCTGGGTGTATAGTCAGGGCTTATTTAATTGTTGAGAGGTTGCTTAAAATAGAGTCGGTTCATTCACATTTTGGATCGCTGTTTTTAAAGTTAATTTTACATATTTATTAGAAATACTTCAAAAAATTTTCACTTGTCGAAGAACGACCCAAGAACTTATACAAGTGTAATAAGAACACAAATTTTTACGCACAATATAAGAAGTTATGTGCACCTAATAAAAGGTGCTACAGACCTAATAATAACAGAGTTATACAAGCCCAATATAAAGTTATACAACCCAATAAGTATACGAGGATTATGCGGACCTAATAGAATGTTTTACAGTTTAATAAGTACACGGAGTTACGCGGACCTACTAGAAGTTGTACAGCTTAATAAGTACACGGAGTTACGCGTACCTAATAGAAAGTTTTACGGTTTAATAGGTACACGGAGTTACGCGGACCTAATAGAAGTTGTACAGCTTAATAAGTACACGGAGTTACGCGGACCTAATAGAAAATTTTACAGTTTAATAAGTACACGGAGTTACGCGGACCTACTAGAAGTTGTACAGCTTAATAAGTACACGGAGTTACGCGGACCTATTAGAAGTTGTACAGCTTAATAAGTACACGGAGTTACGCGGACCTAATAGAAGTTGTACAAATCTAACAAGAACACAAAGTTAGATAAATATATAGAAAGTCAAAGAAACAGGAAGTTTAAAACTTACGTATAGACTCTTTTGCCAAAAAAGAAAATTGAGCTTATTTTGAAATAGTCATAACCTTAAACTTAATCTTACAGATAACCATTTATGCAAATATAATAAAATAAAAAAACAACAGAAAAATATTTTAAAACCAAGAAAATTATTTTAAAAATATACCGATAGATTATTGCAAAAAGTAAGAACGTAATTCCGTGCAGATGAAGAGTTGATATATCGTGATTTTAAAATATGCATTATTTTGTTGTTGTTGCTAATCTCACCTGGATTCAGTGTTTTATTTTTTTGACAATTCTTTTTCCTAATTTCAATTCTGGTTTTGTTTCTTCTTCATTTACATTTGTATTAAATGGGTGGAGGTTTTGCACGATGTCTGGATGAGGATGCAAAATCAAATTCGAACTTTTGTGAGCAAACACACGAGTAACTCGACCAGTGAAGATAATTCGAAAACGACTGCTGTTGTTTACCTCTACGGAGAATGTAAGTAAATGCACTGTCAATTAAAGACGACCAGCAGGGCACCTGAAACCCACCATTTATGTCTCGAATGTTTCTAAACTAATAACGCATTTTACGATGGATTATACCATATTTGCGATTCTTTGTTTCACAGATACTTCAAGATATTACGGAGTGTCGAGCCGCTATAAGTACCGCTGTTTCCTTTCCTTTTATCTCTTTTTAAAATTTACAATGCTTGAAATATTAAGGTTTCCGAAGAGCATCGAACTAAAATGGAGACAGTGGTGTGGGATACAATACAAGAACATCTAGAATGAAAACCATCAGTCAACAGTGGAACAGTCATTCCGCCGCCTTCCAGACCAATTAGATCGCAGACTACATTATTGATGGATCCAGTGAATTTCATTAATTTCACGCGTCACTGAGTAAAATGAAAAGGTTTGCAAATGTCATCAAATATGAGTTATCAATCTGCAGGCCCTCATTTGGATTTTTTTCCGGTTACAGTAGCCATATTTAATATAACATCACGAACACGAACGCAGTCTGTGAACGAGCAGTAATAGTGAAGTTAAACATATCTCCGTATTTCGGTTTATCCAAAAGATAATCACTTAGGGTCTCCATCACATTTTGCTCCGCAAAAATATGAAAGGTGACCATATTACCCGGAGAAACCCCAAGAGTGCGGTTGCTGAAGAAGAAATTCTGCCTCGGAGGTACGCCGACCATCGGTCACAGCAAGCTATCCACCACACTCCAACGACACAGGAAATTAAATAGCCCAGGCCCCTCGGTTAACCTATGGTAGCATCCCGTCTGTCAGTTGTCAGTAAGCGAACCAAACAAAAAAGTTATAAATTTTTAAAAACTATATATTTAATTATTCATACCTTAACAGTTGCGATGTTATACTTCGAATAAACGGCTAACCTAATAATGCACAAATATATCAACAAACAAACAAGCAACAAGCGGTTGCTTCTCGGCCCGCGAGGCCTGTCTGGTACGTTGTCCACACTGGTTGACCCGCAATGTGGGAGGAAAGAAGCCTGCACGTGACGTGAACCATGGGATGTCACGGCCATCTTCTCCGGAACTGAGAGACCTTGGAGGCTCACGGGAAAAATCACTTCTGCTGAATCTGCCTACGTGTTTTCGCAAGACCCTTTATTACCATTTCCTCTATGAATAAGTCAGTTTGGACATGACCAACTGTCTTGGCGGTGTCGTGGAGACCAGTTAAGGGCAGGTTCCTCGTTCCCTCCCCCCCCGGTCAGTGTCGTTATCTTGTCACTCTCGCCAGACGATACCGGTTTTCGTCAGCGCGATCTCGCCAGAATTATATCCGAAAAGCGGCCAGCCATAGGGTTTCAGATACAGACGGTTCGCAACAGGGTTCGCGCTCGTGGTTTGGGGTCCACGTACCCCCGAACACGGCGCCGTGCACCCACCCACCCCCCGTAGAAGTCTAGATTTCGTCCCGTATATCAACGATGGACGGGCTATGTATGGTGCGGAGGCGAGCTAGATAACTATGGCATTACAACCGAGTATGGTCGATTTGGTTTGGGGAAGGCTCAAGTCACAGGCCGACCTTGAAGCTGCTCATAATTATATTAACACTGACGTCGATGCTATTTTGTTTGCGCCCAAAGAGTTAAATTTAGCTTCCACTGACATCTGTTTTCTTTGTGGAGAGTTTAGATCGATAGGCAGACCCCCTTTATGTAGAATATTAACATCTTACCATACCAGCGCCACAGGCTCGCGGAAAGCACTTGTTGGATGGGTTTTGTCAGTGGTATAAACAAACGTTTTCAGTGGTGGAAAATCTAAAAGAAATAAGACGCCACTTGTTTCCAACCGATTATATGCCAAATTCTCACAAGCCCCCTTTTTTTATTTCTTGACCTAAAGGACAAGTTTAGTTTCCCCCGTTTTATCCAAATCTTTTCTTCCTCCAAAGTTTCCAGTTCTTTTTAAGGTTATATATATACATGACAAATAAATCTTCATTGCTGATCAAGTCTCCTTCACGCTTGACTTGTTTTCCCACACATTTTGCTGCTTAGAGTATAAACACATTTATCGTGGGTCTTTGTTTCCATAGCCACTGACGAGTTCTCCTAAGGGCTTTCCAATTCCTGTGGAAGACTTAAGTGCCAGGCCACAGTGACGTAGGAGTGACACGTTCATTGGCGGTAACCATGGCGCCAGGAAACTTCAGCAGGTAGTCTTTGACTACCAAAGAACATATCTGGTGCCAATTTAAAAGTATTGGTAAAACTGCATTTTTTATTATTAGTCGGAAATTCCATTTTGTATATGTTGAAGCGGAAACATTATTAAAATGTCAATCACTATCGTCTTAAGCAGTTTTCCAGTGTTAACGAAATTAATCTTTATACGCGAATTGTTGTAGCTTTTAGGCGTATACTTGATTCATAAAAGATGCATCTAACTAAGTGAAGAAAGCCATTCTACTATATCCATCTGTACTGTCTGGACCATTTTCTCAAATACGGTATTTTAAGGTGTTCATTGATTTCCGGAGTCCATAACATCCTACATCTTCACCCAGGCAAACCTGGGGCTTGTCAAATGCGATGTCAGAGTAAAATGTTCTTGCTATTTTACCTTGTAAGTTTTTGGCAAAGGTGTAGAATCTCGTGGTTTGCAAATTTAAAGAAAATGACTAAAAGCAGGTAAAAATAAATACGAAATATGACTATAAGAAAAATTAAAGTAAGTCCGTTTTTAAATTTAAAGCAACAGCAACGAATTGCTTTATTACATAAAAAAGGAAAGCTGTAGCAGAGCGCTTTCTAACATTGTAGGAGATTTCTGGGTTACCATAGCAATCAAGTTGTGAATCTACAAATTTTGGATTTTAGTATCATATATTTCATATATATCTCTTTATCCCCCACTAATGCACCCCTTAAAGACGTTTTCTAACGTTTTACCTTCTCATTTTAAGATGCTTTCTTATATTGATTTTCTTATTGTTTTTTTTTAATTTTTCATAATTGTTACAAATAGGAATCTCACATTTTTTGTTCTCCTTTATTCGCTCTTCTCTGTTAGAAGTTAATTTTATTTGCTCTGTGAATATAATATTTTCCAGCATTATTAACCATGTAATGGACTGAGGAGATACATTGGCTCATAGCTCAAAGATTAAACAATTAAACAGAGTAACCAGTTACAGCAAGGCCTCCGTGGTACAAATTAGTCATCCGTATCTTGGGTTATTTCCTTTATAATTTTTTTTTTTAATTTGACTCTCTCCATCTCTCTCTCTTCTCTCCTTCATCTCTCTCTCTCTCTCTCTCTCTCTCTCTCAATGACATACCACGTGCTTTCGCCCGCCCATCGATCGTTCCACCCGGCACTATGTAATAAACAAGCGAAATTAACACAACACAAGTGAACGACGACCGATCGATACTAGGACCAGCTGAGTGAGTAAGGAAAAAACCCTCCTTCTAACCAATCAGAGCCGATCGACTTGGCCCAGGCTGTCTGCTGCATGACGCTACACTTCTCCACCAGATCTTCTGTTCATGGAAAGCACAGCCGTCTTCATTCCCTCCACTGACCGAACCTGAACTGTCCCCGTGAGCTGGAAAGACGTTCGTTTTCCTCTGACCCCCGAGACGACATCCGCTGGTAAGTACACAGCCATATGTTCAGTTTATGTGTCTACTTGAGGTTGTTCTTTTTTTTTATTTAAGCGAATCGATTCAAAAATAAATATTGTCGCATCTGACTGCAATAAATCTGCATCGTTACACAATGGCACTTGCACGTACACGTAGACACGTCTACAGTATCACACACAATCTGCCTATGTATGTATGTAAACATATACACGCACACTCGTCGTGTATATTATGGCCATCGGTGTTTTAGCTAAACTCAAAAATCTAAACCGACTTTTCTTTGTCCATTGCGCAAGAATACAAGTCCGGCCACAACAGGCGAGCGCATAAACGACGAACAAGTTCTGATGCTGCAACAGCCAGCCAGTCTCTCGGACATCTGGCGGATTTTGAGACAAAACTTCAAGCGTCGTAGGTCTTCGCAAACAAACGATAGAAATCAAGCAGATGCGCCTAACGTAAACCTCAACCTCGCCTCTAATCTGGTCCTCGCCATCTTTATTTATGTGGCGTTGGCTGCCTGGCGCCTTTTCGGGTGGAAGGAAAGAGAAATGATTTACGGTAGAACTCGCGAGAATCCAATCACTGGGTTAAGCCTCCTGTATGCAGTGCGATGCAGGTTTGGAAATCTTTGCGCGAAAGACAGCGGTCGATTGTGAGAGGTTCAAGTGGACTTCGAAAATGTAAAAAAAAAAAAAAAAAAAAAAATTCTTGAAATTCTTTAGATTTTGGCGGGGGGCTGAGGGATCTTGGTAATAAAAGAAGCTAAAAATATGCTGTTCTTCTTGTTTCTGTGCTTTAAGTTGTCTGGTAAATACTTGAAATGCTTCAGATGAACTCATTGGGCGTGAAAGTAATTTTAGACTCGGCTTGCTTTGGCCAACAAGAGAACTAACTCCATATTTTTAAAGACCCTTTCTAGGCGGAACTTTCCTGGAGATCGGGTCATCGAGTACACATTTCGCCGCTAAATCTCGCTCATCATTTCCCTGTTTTTAAAAGGGATGAGGGAGGCTGAAAATCGGGGCATCTCTGCCGCCTGCATTCTTGGCTGATAATAGTCTTTAATGCCTGGCCGAGTCCTTCCAAGACGGTAGTAGTTTGGTCGGTAGGCGAGAGGACGGAGACAGGAACTGCCTTTCAAGGATGTTCCCACGACAAATATATCACCATAACGGTCTCATTTTAGAAAACGTTGTTCATCCGCTGCAGCTATGTGTGCCACTAGTGCGAGCTGGTCGGCGTCAAACCCACAAACGTATGGCTGCAGATCTGCTAGCTTTTCCTCAAATTCCCGATCGGCGTTCGGATCGTCTTCAGCCTACACTCGCTCAGTTTTGCTTTTTTGGGGGGGTTCCTGGCACGGCATCTCACAGAAGCAACAGCGACGATCGGACTCTCAGCTGGAGTGCATCACAGAGGAGGAGGAGAATTCTCCAGTCTCGTTTTTACCGATCGAGCGAAGACGAGCGCAGTTCCTTCTCCCACGAAGTTAACAAAGTATTTAACAATAAAGATAAGCCTCGAGCGGCTTTTAATAACACGCTGAACGCGTGATTTTGCCTGGTGATGACGAGATCGCCAACCTTGAGCGATTCCTCCACCTGGCAGCCTCCATTGCTGACGTGTAGCCTTAGAGCGACGCCTGGGCGATCGCTCAGAAACTACAACTCTGGGTTTCTGATTTCTAGGTGGTTGTCACATGCTATCTACCTGCAGTCTGCTGAACTTCAAGGGTTTCCTGATTTTCAAGCGATATGATTGATAAGTGATAATAAATAAATGCATTTAATTGTTAAAGTGCACTTTCTCGTATCGTGTTCTTGTCATTAAACCTGTCAAAAAATACTGATAACAATCCTCCTGGTTCTGCAGCATCTTTTATGCGACGGATTTTCGTTTTCTTGTCTGTTTTTTGTCAGGTAAGTTTCTGTATTTCGCCGGAATTCGTAAGCTATTGTATATGCTTAATTATTTTCAGTTGTAACTGCGTAATACGAAAACAAACTCCACATTTCTCCCCCCCCCCTCCTCTTGTTAGAAAGCAAGGCGGAGTTTAATGACTGGAACTTTAAGGAGACCTATATTTAAGTTAAGAAGACTTAATTTACTCAACAACAACATACAAACATGTTTGTAGTACATTGTTTATTACGGTATTTCTGGGAATTTAACATTTTTGGACATTTTTCAAAAAGATTTAGGGGTGACACGATAGCTCTTCTGAGATAAAGGCCGGAAACGATTTAGCGTTCGTTATAGCTGTGAGTAACTGTGTAAGATGCTGAGCTGTGCGAGGTACGTACGGCTTCTGATGTAACTTTTCCTGGTCTCTCGTCTGAAGAGCTCAGAAACACAAGTCTTGACATGATAAAGCGTATTTAATTATTATAACATGTATTTCATTATTTAAGGATTATTCTGGTTAGTACTGGAGCCAGTCAAAATAAATACTAATAAATGTAAAGACAACATTTTAACATTTAAAAGAAATCAACTTGTGACGTCATAACATTTTGCTTTTGACGACAAATTCATGTCGCTGATTTGACCGTTTATTGCATCATCTTTAATATCTAGGGAGTCTCATTTTAGTCGCGATTTACATGAACAAGAAATGAGTTTTCAATTTCAGCAAGACACAGAATAAACAATTAGGGAATACAGCAGAATAATTAGAAATTTTCAACACCATTTGATGCATTCTTGTCTCGTATCTGAATTTTCGTTATCCTCTCCTGAAACAAATACGCAAATCTCCTATTTTTCTGCTTCCGAAAATAATAAGCTTCTCTAGGTTAATGAGAATCTTTTTGTAGAATTTAATTACTGCAACGAATTTTTTTTAAACAATTCAATAGCTAATGTCACAAATGAATAATCATGAAATTTTTTAAATGCAATTTACCAATTCCAAATTATTATTATTATTATTATTATTATTATTATACTAAAAATAGCTTATCCACAGGAACTGGATTTGGACCATTAATTCGATGTCCTGGTAATTATTTGGTTGGTACTCGCGTGCTTTCTATTGAAAATACGAATAAAATTCTTTGTCTCAATATGATCTCAGTAAATCATTTTTATTTTACATTTCCAGGACAGGATTTACTATTTAAAAACAGATAATTCAAAAAATAAAAAAAAACGAAATGTTTAAAAACAAAATATAAATCTTATCTGAATGTGAAAAAAAATAAATTAAATTAAGGAAGCGATGTTGACTTCAGACTGATATTAGCTTCTGCTACCTGAAGCAGTTCTTACGCCGTGGTTATGCTGGTCGAGCCACCTAACGCTGGCTCGTCGGCGTACGATGCGTTCTTTACATATAAATAATTAAGGTACACATGTAAGGAGCTAATGAATGTTTTAAATCTAATATAGAGGCAGTTTTGCTAAAACGTGCAGGACTAGTTTACTGGCACCCTGCTGCCTCTACCTGCTTCGGAAAGGTTTACCAGACAGAAACTGCAGGGTTAACGAAAACTCAACGTTTAACGTCTAGTTGGGGTCGTTTCTTTCTTATTTATCTTACACCTATATCCGTGGGCGTTCGCAAGAGGGGAAACTTCACCCCCCCCCACGTCCGGAAAAGTTGGTGGCGATGGTCTGCCGGAAAGAACGAGGCTGACCACATCCGGTCAAAGGCCGGGAAGAGAGTAACAATATAACATGATATGCTCTACGACACCGGCAGAGCGTGCGATTGTCAAAGTAAATAGCTACACCATCGGTTTCTCTGTCCAGGTTTAAGAAACAAGCTGATAGGATAATTAAGAAATGAACGGGTCGCCAAATGGTTTGTATGACTATGTTTTGATTAGTTAGTTAGTGGTCCAGCAGCGCCTCTAATTGGTTAATCAAACTAACCGCTATGAGCCACTTTCAGATCTCAATAGGCCATAAAACTGACGCTCCATCCGATAGATGAAAGTCAAGTCAAGTGCAATTTACATTTGTATTTGTTTTAGATATTTTGTTAAACCTCATTTTTTCGAAAATTGATATCAGAAAGTTTTTAGCACAAGTGAAAATTAGAAACACCAGAGAAGAAAGAAGAGAAGAAGGCAAGAAGTACGTACGTATCTCTGGTCCAGATTCATCAACAGCTTTTAATGTGATCAACCAGATCATTCTGATCAAAATCCTGATATTGGATTGCGGTTTCTAAATATTGTACAATTCCCCCTCATCCAGTTCATCATGGAACACATGGAGCCTTCACCACAGTTTTTTTTTTTACAAGGACATTCAGGAAAATGCAAGAAGTCACATTCTTACCTCTTGGCATAGAAATGCCCAGTTGGATGCAACTAAATTTTTAGTCATCTGTAAAATCCGAGAAATGAACATTGTTTGTCAGCCGGATGGTACTCTGAAGCAGGGCATTGAACAGAACCGGAAAGTATTACATCAATATTGGTGACCATTCTATTTTGATGTACACAAGGCATTGATATACATGGTAAAGGAAACAAATCTGGAAATGTTCAAAGCCTGTTTAATTTTTGTATTGAATCAGGAGAAAAGATACTACAAAACCATTTGGAAAATCCTCCTGCTAATGCTCGCTATACATATGCCCATGTAGAAAAAGAACTAATCATTCTCTCTGAAGAATCTATCAGGGAAAAAATAGTTTATTCGGCAAAGAATCCCACTGGATTTTCAACAATTGCTGATGAAAGTGCTGACATATCTGGAAAGGAGCAATTGTCACTTGTAGGTTTTGTTGACACAACGACCACTAAAAATATCCGGGAGGAATTTCTTGAACTGGCAAAACTATGACATGGATGCTACTTCCATTGCCAATACTATCATTGATCAGTGTACAAAGTTTGGCTTTAGCCTTGAAAAACTACATGGCCAATGTGCATACAACAGGTGCTTTAGAATGGTGGAAAAGGAAAGGGGCATGCAAGCTACAATAAAACATAAGTATCCAAAATACGTGTTTGTCCATTGTGCTGCTCCTAAACTCAATCTGGTTGGGAACAACTTGAATTGTGTATCTCAGATATGCAATACAATCGGCACAATCAAAGCTTTCATGAAATTTGTCTGTGAGAATCAAAAGAGAAGATGTCTTTTCCCAAATGTGCCACTACTATCTGAAAAACAGACTGCAAGCAAACATATTAACATTTTTTCTGACAACTTTGAATGCATTTTCGATTAGTTAAGCATACTGGCCACTACAGCTTCAGGTAAAACAAGAAAAAATGCACACCAATTAGAATCTGCTTCATGCACAACGACGTTTATTTTTGTCTGACTAATTTCCAGCTATTCAGCGATGCTAGAATCCGTGACACAAACTCCCCAAGCTTTTGAACTTGATACCATAAAAGTGTATGATCAGCTTCAGGAGCTTATAAGTGTAATTTTTTAACATTGGAAAAAGGCAGACAAACCAATCAACAAAATTCCACTAAAGTTCAACAATTGTTGGAGAAGTTCAATATCGAATTATCTGTTCCCACACAATGCAGATGGCAGACATTTTAATCTAATGTTGGTGGCTCAAGTGGAGGAATATTTGCGTCAAACATTGTTTTGCCATATTTGGACTCAATCCTTTCATCATTAGGGAGCCAATTTGCCTCAGAAAATAAACAAAATTTCTCTCTTATTTTCCTTCTTCGTCCTGTACAAATGGTGCACATTGGATGTGAAGTATTAAAAAAAAATTGTAAAAGTAAAGAAAATGTGCAAAATTAAGATACTTGGAAGCTGAAGTTATCACCTGTTTTGAAATGTCATTCATAAAGGGGGGAACAGTGTGTTAGCAAATGGACTCATTGAATCGCTAAAGTTCATCGATCTATTCCCTTCCAGTCGTCAAGTAATTCACATTCCTCTAACATTACCAGTAACAACCTCCTGCTGGTTGTTTAGCACAATGAGAAGGAGGTCAACAATGGCAGATGATCGTTTATCTGCACTTTATATGATAAGTGTTCATAAAGCAGAAGCTGCAGCTAACAGGCACCAAATTATTCAAAAAATAATAGATACATTTGGACAAGACCATATATATAGTAGTGTTCTTTCATCACGAAGCCCGTTTCCCGCACTTGATATTATTTTGTTCACCCCCACTGGAAAAAATTCTGCGGACGCCCATAGATATGCCTCTTATTTGCTGCTAGATCTGTATCTTCCTTTCCATACAAAAATTGAGAACTTTAATCATATGGATAATGGCTGCAGGCTAAACCGAAGCTCTGCTATTCTTTCTCCATAACTTAGATTACGCACTGTGTCTGGAATCTCAGCAAACAACGTTTGTGGCATTTTACCAGCGTATGCATATTTGCCTAAGATTCATATGATAAAAGAGTTTCTAATGAGTTATATAGAAGAACTAGGAGTGCGAAATCTTAATCTTTGTGCATCAATGCATTGAAATGTTTTCACTGGGTGTAGCACGAAAACGATTTCTTGTTTCTTCTGTTTGTTTGTTTCTTTTAGCTATCAACCATTTTATGAATAATTCCTTTACTTAAGACCCGGATTTGCGCCTGAAAAACAGCGAGGATCGTCAAGTGTTCGAGTTGGAATCTCGATTGGAACCGAGCATCTCCCTGGCACGGTTTCGTCTCGTTTTTAATCAGATGGCCGGGTGGGATTTCCCGTGTACTCCGGTTTCCTCCTGCGTCTAGAATTAAAGATTTCTCATAAGGATTATTTGGGTACGCGTGGTAGAAGCTTTGCGGAAAACTCTTCAATGGATCAACTCTCAGCCGTATCTCAAGAACCTCTCATGGTGGCCAGGTAACTCGCTCGGCTCAACGCTGAAAGCTGTCCATTGACCTCGGAGGTAACTGGCAAAGTTTTTTTTTCCAAAAAGAAGCCAAATAACTTGATGTTCCCTGTTAAAACCAATTTAGACAAGAGAAAATACTGTGGCTGTCATTTATTAATATTAGTGGCGGTGTTAATATATCCTCCTCTGGGCGGAACTTCCACCATCAGCCTGCTACAGAAGAAACTATGCTAGCCAGTAGATGCCAAATGTAGAGAAAAGCTATCGGACTCAAAACCATGACCGCCACAATAGCGATAATATCTTGATCTGATTGCAGGTGGATCGGTGGCTCAGCACGTTATACCTGAGTATTGGGATTTGAGAAAACAGTTAGTGCTAACCGGGAAAACCACCATTTCCGAATAGAATGACGCCTGCAGAAGCGGCCATGCTTATATGCTAGCAGGTGAACTGATCGATTGGTGACAACATAAGAAAATGTAAATAAATAAATCTAATGATTTTTTCGCGAGCTCACCACTTCTATCCAAACCATTAATACTTCGATTTGTTCCAAAAATTTGTGGATTCAGTAACTGAGACATTTGGCAGACAGAACAAAAATGTTTGCTTTTTCTTCATCTGTCTACACTGTTAATGGTTTCTTTTCTTGTCTTTCACTTTTCCTGATTCTTATTTCAGCAATCAGATAAATAATGATGCTACACTACCATTCATTGACATTCTTCTTGATTATACCATTATTGTTTATATTAGCAGATTGTGTCATAGCACTATATCTGCTTCTGGAATATCTGAGTCATTGGTGTATACAGCGGTGTGCAAAAGTCTTGCATAAAAATTATTTTTCCTGTAAATTAGCTCGTATTTTGTCGAAAGCAGTTGTTATCAAATCTTGTTCGTTAAAGTATTTCCATATTACTGTTGTGCATCTATTCCAACTATTCCAGTAATATCAAGCATATTGTTTCATTGTAAGAAAGTTATAATTTTTAGAAAATCATTTGCATCAAATCAACACGTGCAAAAGTGTTGCATAAAATCTAGACAGCTATCTAATCAATTCAGATTCAATTCCAGTTATGCAGAAAGTGATCAGATCTGTCAATAATGAGTAGAATATCCGAAATTCTTGATAACTTGTTCACATCGACCAGGCATGCTGCCTACCAAACGCTGGCAATTGTCACTACCGAACTCCGACCAGGCTTCCACGATTTTCCGTTTCAAATCGGTTTTATTTTTCGTTTTTTTGGCACCAACGCTGAGTTTAATCGAGTGTCAAATGTTTTCGATGGGATTGAGATCCGGGATTTGAGCCGGCCAGTTGAGGAGGGGGATTAGCGACTCTGCCATCAAGGCCTTGACACTCCTAACTGTGTGGATGGGGGCGTTGTCCTGCTGATAGATGGTCATCAAGAACATGTGGTCACACATACGGTTTGATAATGTCCGAGACGATCTTAGCATAGTCATGGGCATTCATTCGACCCTCCACGTGATACAACAGACCAACACCAGACGAATGAAAACAACCCAAAACCATGGCCAAATCTCCCCCTGCCTGCAGAGTCGGTCGAGTGCAACTAGGATGGTATTTCTCGGACACCGATCGCCGAACGTACACCCCAGCCGCCGAGTGGACCCTCACGAATTTGCTTTCGTCGGAAAACAACACTCGGGATCACTGGGCCACGGTCCAGTGGAGATGGTCGCGAGCCCACTGCAGTCGCTATCGACGATTGTCCAGACTGATGAACGGCTTCTTCTGTGCCGATCGCCCGAACAGTCCAATGTGGATCAAATGCCTTCTGATGGTGCACGAGGACAACTGGATCCCATGGTGCCTTGACAAGACGGTCTGGATGTCGGTGGAAGTGCGGAATCAGTCTGAGTTCGACATGCAGACAATCAGACGATCCTGTCGAGCCGTCGTTTTCTGCGGTCTGCTGGCTCTGCGTTTCGAAATTAGGCTCCCATCGGCTTTCCAACGTTTCAGGGTGCGAGATACCGTCGACTGATTGCAACCGATACGATCCGCAACGACCCACTCAGTTTCACCATCTTCTTTCATGGGAGCGATTGTAGCCCGCTGTTCGGGGGTCAAATATCGGGCTCTCGGCATCACTATATTGAACAAAAATGAATCAGAATAGTGGAAAATGACAGTTTTTTCATATTTATATTATTCTATCCTAAACTATTATAGCACAAAATATATATTCTAATTTTTGTAATTTATGCAACACTTTTGCACGTACCGATTTCATGCAAATTATTTTATTAATATTCAAATTTTGACTGTGCAATTACAAAATGGATCTTAGTGTTATAAATCGTTTAAAGACACCGATGTCTTTCAATTAAAACAGAAAACATACAATAGTTACTAATTTCTATAAAATAAGAGCTCATTTTTTAAGTTTAGTCATTTTTATGCAAGACGTTTGCACACCGCTGTATATTGTTAATTTTGGTTACATCTGATATTTGTTTTTATATTTCATTACAATTTGTATATACAAACCGAAGTTCTTTTCATTGATTGCGCTTTGGCTCTCTTTTAGCAAATATTTTGTCTTCCAATGATCACCAGTGATGTAGCTATACAGGCCATTAACTACATATTATTTATATTGACGATACATTTGCATAGTTTCTTCGGTTTCCGCTGTTGCTTACATTTTATAATGGGTTAATACTTAAAACATCACCATTTACACTGGAGGCTGATAACACTGGACAACGATGATTTTGCCACCGGAACACTACCATGCTTACTTTGCAGTATTTCGCACGCTGATTTCAAATCTGAAAACCGTTTTGCTCTAGGACGTCACGTTTTTTATTTATGGCATGTGACTGATGAATGGAGGTTATTCATAGACTGTAGCAAAGTAAGCCTTAAAGCTGTGCTGTTAGATCATGGTAACCAAAATCCTTTGGTTCCTATAGCTCATGCAGTTGGCTTGAAAAAGACAGACGAATCGATGGAATTCCTTCTGAAAGTGACGAGTTGTTCGGATCATAAATGGAAAACTTGTGATGATCTCAAAGTTATTTCTCTCCTACTCGGATTGCAACTAGGGTACACAAAACACGTGTTTCTTGTATCTTTGGGATAGCCGTGATGATGCCAACCATTACACTCGAAAAGACTGGCCTATGCGATAGGAACCTTTTGTTGGCAGATACAATGTGCAACATATGCCGTTGGTAGAGCCTCAGAATGTCTACCTTCTGCCACTTCATATCAAACTCGACCTTATGAAAAACTTTGTCCAAGCCACGGATAAAGACGGTGATGGTTTAAAGTACCTAAGAGAGAAGTTTGTTGCTGACAAAAGTGAAGCTAAACTCAAAGAAGGAATTTTTGTGGAGCCAGAAATTTGAGAACTCATGCATGATGACGGGTTCAAAAAATAAGCTGAACTCACTGGAGTCTGCAGCATGGGAAGCATTTATTTTAGTTGTAGAGAACTTTCTTGGCAAATATAGAGTTAAGCACTATGCTGAGTTTGTGGAAAACATGCTAATGGCATATCAACAAATGGGGGCCAGGATGTCTCTAAAGGTGCATTTTCTGCATTGGCATCTTGATTTTTTTCCAACCAATCTAGGAGTTTTCAGTGATGAGCATGGTGAAAGGTTCCACCAAGACATAAGGTGATGGAAAGTAGATATCAGGGCAAATTCAATCCCAACATGATGGGTTATTACTGTTGGTTCCTCCAAAGGGAGACCGATATCTCACATAAGCGCAAGAAAAAGTGTCTGAAACATTTTCAAACATTTGGAATGTACCTACTATGTAAGTTAAATGCGTTCCATATCTTCCATACTGCTTTTATCACTCTTTCTCATGCATCTGTTGTCTGATCATGACAGATATGTTTCACACTAAACATTTGAATACCAAATATTGTTGTTCAAGCTTTATATAGTTCATATAACATAAGTCAGAATATAGCGCTAGTGGTTAAATTCGTCCTTATGCATACCTCAATAACCTGATGTCCAAGCCAAATTCTGACTTCAGATTTGAAATCAGCACCCAAAATTTAGCTAAGATCACTCACATTTTTCTCATTGGCAGACAAAAAGTTTCATTTTGTTGTCCATTGTAATAGTGGTAAATTGTTTTTCTCTGACATCTTCTCTAATCACAATGATAAGTTTCTTGATATGATTATTCCCTTAAACCTTTATTCACAGGCTTTAGTCTGAAAGAATTAGTTTTGTTTAGATATTTATCTTATAAGGTTTTTTTTTATTTTGGTCTGTAAAACCTATAAAATCTGTTCTTCTTTTACTAATTTTTCTAAATGATTGCCTTTATTTTCAAAGTATTGCAATTTAATTTCTTTCAAAAACCTATCATTGAAATAAATGTACGTAAAGTACTTACAAAACTATCTAAATTTATCTCCACTGAATAAGAACATTTATTTCCTGTTCACATTTTAAGCTTACAGTGTTTCCTGTTAGAAGAAGCTTTAATAAAGACCTGTCCTACAGTTTATCCATTTTTAGAACTTAAAGTTTAATTTTTTTAACTTACAAAGGAATCGGCTCATTTTCTCCTTCTATAATTATATTCCACTTTCGGAAAAATCGATTGCTGGTTGCTTATTTGGTATAATCTCCATCATGTACGCTTGTCTATATCTCTAATTTTAAATTTTAAAATGTATTTTTTTTCTCATGCCCCTGGCCATATCTTATTCCAATTTGAAACTTCAAATTCAGAAGACCTTGTTTGTCAAAAGTAGCAAATTCCTGACCGAACACTATCTGAATTGTAGTGGGTTGGCATTTTCCAGCGAAAATGGACTTTATTTCAGTTTTCTTACCAACGGTCTGACTCAAAATAAGACATTTGGGAGTTTCAATAACATTTCATTCTTTATTGGTAGAATTTTGAATGAAAAGTACAAGAGAAAAAATACCAGAATTCGGTTTAAAGTTTTAATTGGTAAAATAAATGTTTTAAATGCAACATTTTGTTATAGTTGTGCACTTGCATGCAAGTTAAGGAAATAGTCTACTACCTGTAAAGAAACACACGAGACTAATTTAGTCTCCTGTACTATTAAGAGAGGAGTCTGGTTGAATTGGCCTGATAGACTTGTTTATTATCCATCTGATAAATTAAGAAATGTTTTCCATTACATATTAGGAACAAATGACCCAGCAACACGCTATTTGATCTCGAGCCTCGTTTTACAGCTTAAGATGCGAGGCTACAGCGGGTGACTCACGCAGAATTTCAACTCGCCATGTTTTTAAATCCGTACATTCCAGCATGGGAATGGACCCGCGGGCGGACGGATGCGTTCAATCTATCAACGGTTTCTGGATGTTACTAGCTTTGACTAATGTTATTGGCTTGGTTTTGTCTCTTTAACAGCCTTTATTTCAGACTCCAACACATACTTTCTCCCCCCCCAGAAACATTCACGATATTACGATATAGCAGTTTTGTCAATTAGAAACTACACTGTTTCCTAGGAATCCACATTCTAATATGTTGTCACTATTACGACGCCACGACCCACCACATTTCTGGGGGGCATAGGTCAGAAATATACTACTATCAACATCTGAAGCTTGTTTTGGATGACCGACATCTTTCGTGCTTCTTTGTTGTAGATATAATCACAAAAGATGATAATGAAATAAAATTTTTTCAAAAACTGAACTTTAGTTTATTTTGGAAAAGAAACACGTAAGTTTATGTTTTAAAAAATAGTGAGAAATATGCTTAAATACAGAAAAAAAACAAACAAATTTAACGATTTAAAATATATGCATATTAGCAAAATTTAGCTTAAAAGAGCATCTTCTCTCGCTCTCTTTCTTTAGTTTTCTACTTAATTGTCTGCCCACCGGTCTTTTTGTCTCTGCCAACCCTCCATCCTGTAAGATTTTAAATATTTTAATACCATATTAATGAAAAAAAAATTATAATTAAAAAATAATAATGTTTTTTATTTTATGCTGGAGATCGAAAATTACTTTTTGGATTTAGAAATATGATTGTTTATATTAAAATCTGTAATCGGTTAATATATAATAGTATCATTAAATACTGTATTAAACTACTCTGACATTTACAGAATGGAGGAAGAGCAGATAAAGAAGCAAAGACGACAGACAGATATATATATATTTTTTAAAGTTGCTTTTGTAACTAAATTCTGTTAATATTCTTATATTTTAATTATTAAAAATGATATTTTCTGTTAACATATTACGCTTTATTTTTAAAACTAATGAATTATATTTTAAATTTAAGAAAAATGCAAAAATACATTTCTGTAGTTTAATATTGAAATATCTAAACAGTTTAATTTTAATTTTATTTTCTGTAGTTTTATACATATATTTGTCTTTTAAAAAATCAAATTACAGATTTTCTTTTTAAAAAATAAACGCTTTAATGAAGAGCTAATCCAACAAGAAAGAAAGAACTGCCGGGTCAAGGTGTTGTAAGTCGTTGCCATGACACGAGAGCACGCTGCGTGCTACATTGTGTCACCATCCAGATATATATACGAGTATATTGGAGATAAGTACTGAAAAGAAATGTTCTGTTTGTATGTAGTTCTTTAGAAGTGAATAATTTAGAAAAAATACCGTAAAACTAAAAGCAAAGTATGTTGTTTATAAAGACCACCCTGGACGTTTGACGGCGAGGTATGATCCTTTGCACGGGGAAGGACTTTGAAGTTCCAGCCATTCTTTGAATACCGGTAACAAATATTTAAGGAGAGGCAGGCATTACGTTTGTTTACTCTTTCACCTTGCGGTATCCTAAATACCGATTATTATTGGTATTTTCTTCTCTTAATGCTTCTTTCGGCAGAGGTGCAGTGTGCTGGATAGAAGGAGACTCTGGATCCCGTTCTCGGGAAGCTTGAGTTCTCATCCGGATGTTGTAATCGGATGCAGTTTGTGTTTGTTTAATACTTAAGAACGAGCTGAAAACTTCTCTGTGCTAAGAGTACTGAAGAGCGAAAAGGGGCAGTCGGCGGCGCAATGGTTGGTTACTCTACTAATGAGGGTCCACGTTCGAATGGCGGTCGGAACCGGTTCGGTTTGGCGCCCCTTTAACCAACCACGTGGATTTCCTCTAGCGCTTTTCCTATATCTTAAAACGACGAGTTCTAGTATGGTCTCCCTGATGCGTGTAATGGAGATTCTAAGGTAAACTCTTTGATTGGCTTTTACCTTGACTATTCTCCCTCAAGTCGTACCCAGGTAACTCGTTTTTGTTACCAAGGCTGATGTCTATTCTCCCCCCCCACATTTCTAACCCACTGGTGTTAGATGTCCTTTAACCTCGAAAGACAGGAGGGAGGTCTGACAACAACAAGAAGAGCCAAAACAAGATATTTACATGGTATTCAAGCGATCCTTTGTTTTTTTTTAGAATATATTTAATGTCAAATAAAGAATCGGTAAAAGACTTACCTCGCTTTCTTAAGCCTCACCATGAAGCAGCGGTGGGAGGGAAAGGATGATTTGAGAGATGGCAGATTGTGCGTGATAAAGGAAAACACCTTTCGCGCCTTCAATGCAGCAGCCGTACAAACCCAGTACTTCAAGACCAGTCAGACTGCGAAATCCAGGTTTTTTGAATTCCCAACTCTGGTTATCAAAATTAAAAAAAAGGCTGATAAGGCGTTGAGGGAATTCCGCCATCACTAGAGATGTTGACGCTTACAATCGGCCCCTTCCCACCTCTCCGGCTGTCCATGGGACTGTGCGCTGGACAAGGGACGTGCGATATACGATGCTCTACCCGCTCTTCTTCGTCACCGTCGGATCAGGGTTAACGCTTACGTATCTGTGACGTCAACGCCAACTAATAACGTCAGCGCGATAGATCCTCTGTTACAAAAATGGCACCTGGCACGAAGCAATTTCCATATACATCAAATTTTCACACAAAAATAAAGTTTGAACAATAATAATTACATAAGAGCGAAAGTAAAACGGATTTTAGCCATAGCCAACAGAGTGGGCAGAACGTAAAGTCTCCAGGTGGAGCCTTGGTCAATCAGATTACAACGAATATTGGATGTTGCTATTGATAATGAAACGTGAGAGCGCCAGTAATTATACAGAGAAATAATTTATCTGAATTGTTAGCGAATAGAAGTAAAAAAGAAAACGTTGCAATAAAAGAAGAGATTGTTACAAAAAAAATATGCTAATTTTATTCTGGCATAATTTAGATCTTTCAGAAATCGTTCTAAAATAAATAAATGATTTTGTCCTAATTAATTTATAATACAGATCGTGGACTTGATATCTATTATTATTGTTGTAGGCAGTTTTCGTTTCAGTATTGTTGCCACTGGATCTGGGTTAATGAATAAAGAATCAATGTCCGTTATCTGTTACAATAACTCTGATAAGGCAATTTCCCTCGGAATGGATATCGCACCTTCTTATTTTTCCGCTGTCTCTACGGGATACGGCATCAATGATTAACTAAGTGTGTCAAGCTTTGTGTTCAATACTTTGTGGACATGAAACATCATAGTCAAGAGACGACACAGTTGCACATTTATTTACCTATGCAGGTAAAATTTATATTATTGGAAAATTAAAACTAGAGTAAATTTTACCTCCCTGAAGTGGCTGCCAACTCGGAGGTTATAGTTTACTTAGCGTATAACGGTGTTTGAAAAAATAGGCAACATCAGAAACTTAAATTACTTGTTCAAGAAAAAAGAAATTATTAAATTTTAAGAATTACGGGTGAATCTCCATTTTTTTCGTGCACAACCGCCGCCAGGTGTGATTTTAGCGCACTGCACCGCATTATATCCGACATTGTAGAGCCTTCCTCCATCAGCCGTTCTTAACACTCTTCCCCATTCTCACGCAGCCTTGGCCTCTTTAACTGCTGCCCGCAGAGTTCGCAGCAATATTCCTGCTCTGTCTGCTGACCAGGAAATGCTAACTCCTTACGGCGAATGTCAGATCTGAGGAGGCCCCCTGGTGTCAACGCCTCGAATCACGGGCCCCGATGGTTAAGCTACTCGACTGCTAAGGTCAACTCCCGCAGGGAACCTGCTTGGCTGGGCGCAGAGAAGTAAATAAGTACAAGGCTTTGGAGGGGTTTATGGTCCGTGTAAAGGTTTTCCTCAATACTTTTCTGCCCAGTAAGTTACGGTATCTAATTTGGCGATTCGAATTAAACCTAACAGAACTCTCAAAGTCAAGTGAAAACAACGGGGGCGTCGTTTTCGCTCTTCCGTCTGTTGGTCTTGGTTTACATTTCAAAGAGATTCCGGTCTCCGGAGAAGAGAAACGTAAAAGCAAAAAACTGTTTTCGGTAAGAATTTCACGCCTTCGGTTTCTCTAATTTTATTCTGATTCTCCTCTGTCCACAATATTAGATTTTAAATTATTCAGCTACGTTATTTTTGTGGAACTTAAGGCACTGTTTAACTCCCCTTGTCTAAGCTCTCCAACAAAGCTCGCTCCCTGTTCTCCGAACATGTCACAATAACGTCTCCGTGTTATCTTTGGAGTCCGATCTATTTGCCTACGGTCCGGTGGAAGAGCTTCCCGGAAGCTTCGAGTGTGTCCATTACGCTGAGAGGTAAGGCATGCCAATGCCTCGTAAATACCTGAGTAAAATCAGGAAGGGGAAAGCCGCTTCAAGATATATGATGCGAGCCGTACGTGAAGTAGCATCAAATAGCCGAGCCATTTGACCCGTCGCAAGTAATTAAGGTGTTTGTGGTGCTACTTTGAGCCGATCGTTAATAAAGACGAGTTCCGCTAAAGACAGCGGCGGCAAGCGTCAACTACAAGTTGGTTAGGGTAGAAATAGACAGTGATGAGCAAGGAAACCAGGACAATTGTGTAAATGACTCTTTTTTTTTTTTAAATTATCCCCTAAGGACCTGAGGACATAGCATTGGTTCCTTGTTCTAGTTGTTTGTAATGTCCGACGAACCGTAGTCCTAATCTTCTCGTATCTATAGCACCCGAATGAAATAGATCTGTTTGACAAGCATCTCCTCCTCTGCGCACCTTAACCCTGGCAATTCCTTCTCGTTCTTCTCTGCCCACGAGCGGCGCCCGGTTTCTGCTCACAGGTAAAATCGGGGGTTTCTCGCGGCGACTTCGGCCCCCCACCGAATGCGCCGAAAGGTAGCCGCGGTCTGCGATGCGAGCCGTTGATGCGCCGTCGTGGTGACGAATGCCGGAGACCGTGGGTCCGAACAGCCGCGATCTCTCTCTCTCTCCCTCCCTTATCCGCTAAGCAAGGTGTTAAGTTAATCCGGGGAACACGTCCACCGGCTGAAGGTTGGAGGAAACCGGAAGAAACTTGGGCCGTTTTAGAAGAGCGGGTGAAACCCCGCCAAACGGAGGGCTCTGGCTTGGAGCGGTCGGCCCCGAACCCTGGCCCCTAACTCGGAAGCCGAAGCGGGATCAGCTTTGCGGTTAAAGCATATGACGAAAAAAAAACATACATTACACATTTTTTTTCCCAAGCATCGATTTATTCCAATAAAGGAGAATTAGCTTCCCCTACATTACCCTTAATTCCTTTTATCTGATTAACTGAGAGGTGCATGGCCCTCACTGAAGTTGAGACGGGATTTCTCCGGTTCTGTTCAGAATTGCACGCCGTCGTCAAATAACCCCTTTACGGTCCTCCGTTATGCCCTCAGAAAGTCTGGGTTCCTTCCTTTCTTATTTCCAACTTGATTATGCTCTGGTCTGTAATATTTTATCGAATATCGAATAGAAAATTTAATGAAACGAAAATGTATCTGATTTTTAATTGATTTAATTGATTCCCTATAAAGGCGCCACACTTCGTTAACACGCACCTGGTACAGCCAGTCTGTTCTGGCAACAGACACTCTTAAGTCAGGTTGGGTCAGGCGAGAATGAACTCAAAGTAAAAGGTTATCATCTGAACGGAAGTCAGGGATAAGTCCAGCTGTCCTAATTTACTTTCTTATCCGTCAATGTTTTTACACACACACACACACACACACACAATACCAAATGCCGGCTTTGATTACTACTTGGCAAGTTCTCCACATACGCAGAATTCAAAATCAGTACTTTACTTAAGTTTTAATTATATGTTGACACCATTAAGGAATGTTGCAGTGACTAGGAAAACGATGGGCAGTACTAATTCCCATAAGATGTCAGGATTCCGTGGTTATTTTCACTGTTTTAAATCATTTTCTTTACCTTACAAACGGATCTTGTCATATTAACCGGCCCTTTTTTTGCCGGTGAGGAGGAACCAACGACCGTCACGGAAGCGCGATTCCGTCCGGACCCCGGGTCTGGTTTGGTTGGACTTTAGGCAGGAAGAAGTATGGCTGAAGAATAGCTGATCAGCACGGTTTTTAGACTTGGTCTATTTCTGTCAACCACCGTCGCTGATATATATATATATTTGTAAGGGACACTGGATGGTTTATAAACAGGTGTCCAGACAGTGAGTAGAAAGGAATAGGGCTTTCCTACAGCAAACGTCTCGTTTTTGTGC
The DNA here is from genome assembly GCA_018389105.1 of Nautilus pompilius. Lineage (NCBI taxonomy): Eukaryota > Metazoa > Mollusca > Cephalopoda > Nautilida > Nautilidae > Nautilus > Nautilus pompilius. Next base: position 36,775 of record JACATO010001136.1, on the reverse strand, counting down.
CCTGTGGATAGATAAAATGTGACGTTTGTCCAGGTGCACTCTTTTACGATGCCTGTTTTCTTCAGTTGGAAACGGTTTTATGTACAGACATGTACAGTTCGTTGGCGATCTCGATTTACGGTTCTCTCTCTGCTCGGCTAGGCCCAATTTAGCGCGGGCGTCTGCGTGAAAGAAAGGGGATTCTAATTATCATTTAAGCCAAATGGGATAAAAATCTAACCTAGAGCACACGGAGTTAAGTTTACAATCGTTGCTTGCACAAAGGATATTAACTTAAATCCGGGCACAAATAGCTGTATGATTGGATTTCCGAATGTTATTTCCGACAAACTTAAGCTGAGCAAACAAAATTTAATTGGATCGCGTGTTGATGATGCTTCCCTGCGCATTTTACAAGACCCGTGGAGCTCTGAAGTTACCTGCAATGAGAATCAATTATTGTCTGATACTTGTTTTGTTATGAACGTTTACAGAGTTACGTCGCTCTTGAGAAACCCAAGCCTTCTGTAAACAGTCTTCTTCCGGGTATGTAGACACGATCCACGCCTTTTGCCATCAAGTTAATTACAAATTCTAGAAATGCTTTGTCTTGGCCGATTAGAATTGGATAGATACATTGCTATTAAATTCTGAAGCCCCTGTATACCACCGTGGGGTCTATTTTCACCAAACCACGCTTCTAATCCGTGTTACTCAGCAGAGGCTGAGCCACAGGGGCTGTGACACGTAATACTTTCTTCATTAATATAACCCTTCATGATGACAAGTATCCCCAACCCCGTGTGCTTTCCTTAGTGTGCTGGTTAAATATATACCGACAGGTCAGCACGGACTGGTGCTTCCAGGCACGTGGTGTGCGGAGAGTTAAAGTCATTACTGAAAATCCACTTTGGCCCGTTAATAATATTCAAGGTTATAACTGCTGCACATCTTATCGTAGAATGCCGTATTCTTTGCATTATGTCTGTACATGTAATATTATTTAAATTCTTTTATTTTGTCAGGGTTAGATACACTTATTTAAGTATGGGATTTTTAACAAACAACAGCAGAGCTAATAGTGAAATGTAAGTAGTAATCATTGCAGTCTACAGAATCACGAGATCTCAAAGGGGAATAGTTTCACACGGTCAATATTGTACTTCTGATTGATTAAACTGTCCTTAAAAATAAATATAGCAATAATATTTCACGCATAATTTCGACTGTTTTTAATAGTAGTTTTAAAGATGATGATTTCCGATAGGGTTTTCCGTGTAGAACGCGGGTGGTGGGTTGTCTGACCTTCTCTGGTATTTCTCGACACCAGATGGCACTATTTAAAAGTGCGGTCCTGTGCGGGCACCAGCAGCTCTTACTTACATTATAGACAAAACTCGTGGACGAGCGACGACAATAACACTAATTATTATCATAAATATTAATAACTAAACTAACGTGCCGATTGAATTACCATGTATTATTCTGTTGCATTTTATGTTCATGTCCGTTTAAAACTCTACGTCATAACCTTTTTTTTCTGTTTTGCTTCTCGAAATCATGACTTTGTAACTGACTAATGATCGCATGCTCGATCGGTATCGAACGAGAACTCCGATAGGCCACGTGACGTACACTCCATCAACTCCAGGTGTCAGATGTTGGACTGTCGTTATCTTGCATCCTTCTCTCTTGGTTTGCCGGCGTCGTGAATCCTCGCAGTGGAGAAGCAGCGCCTGCTAAATGGATCAAGGAGGTTCGAGCTGATATTCATCCTTCTGCACACGGGAAAGACTCAACGCGGTCTCGAATGCCCTAAAACGTGACACGTGCGGAAAGATGGGAGGAAGCAGGATGCAGAGCAGAGGCCCCACTGTTAGCAGTCATAGTCTCTTTAGCTGAGGTTAACCCCGCGTGCGTGCGTTTGGGAGGGATATACCGACAAAATTCGAAAAGGGCAAGTATACTCTGTTAGCAGTAAGAAGTGGCAGCAGTTTAACAACACGATAGTGGCAAATACAGGTGTTTCAATTGGGGGCCCCTTTATCGCAGAGGCGGAGTGTCGATAACAATAGCCACAGTAAAATGAAACCCGGCCGGACGTGAGTACCACGGCTCTACTTCCCATCCGGATCTCGTTGGCAGCGGTCGTGGGACATTAGAGATTTTACGATGAACCCCCCCCCCCCACACACACCCCAGCTAGAAGGATACGACTTGCATCGCCACAGGGGGGCGGTAGCTGGGTTGTGGACGCCTGCGAATGAACATCGACGGATAATTCAGCCAATTCTTCTCGAGTTCTTGACACCGACGCAAACCTAGACGTCTGTTGCGAAAGTCAAACGAGAGTTCGACAAGGAATTCCGGATTATATCTTCGTTAATAACAGAGGTGGGAGCCACCAACTGAGCAACACGTGGGGGGGGGGGGGAGATGTGCCGAGCGGTTTATTTGACAAGACGGTAATTGCACTCTATATAATTTAATCATCCCTTTAAAACCGGCTGTAAAACTTTGCCCGGGGTGCGCGGGAGATCTATGACGGTAGAACACCGGCCTCCAAACACGCACTCCCCTGTCAGTTAACTAATCGATGCTCGCAGACCGAGCTTCTTTGACGTATCTCGCGGTAGCACGGAAACCGTGGCACACAAGGGGGAAGAATTATGCTTGGGACAAAATTAAATACTTCTGACTTTCCGAGAAACGAATGGACTCGCGCAATTAAAATTTATTTACCTCAGAAATCCGGGCAGATCATTCATTTTCCACGTGAACGGTATTAAACCCTTGTGGATGAAAATGAGTTTTATTTATTGATAGCCTTTCGGATCTGGAAGTAACTTTAGGAAGGGAACAGGGGCCGGATGTTTTGAATCGCACTGTGATTTTCCCCCCCTATTGTGCTCGAGAAAAGTTCTAAAGAGCACAACTATAAAATAGATCTTTCTGAATTTCTATGGTGTTGCAAAACGTTTGGCAGCGGATGTATATTAATCTTTCTACTCTATTGAGCAGTTCTTCTTTGCAGAAGCTAAGCCAGCTTTCCAATGCAAAGTTTGAAAGGGATACAGACAGGTCAGTCTCCCTTCACGGTGACTTAATCTGGTTTAGAAGAGAGCCGGTTTTTGTTTATGTGAGAGGGATCTCGCAGGGTACCTGCGCGGCCGGCAGGAGAAGAGACAGGAGGAACCACGGCCGGGAGATACGCCAAACCGAGCCATTCCAGACATTTCAGTTCAAACCACCGGATAATGGCGCCAAGTTAAATACGTGCACATATCAAGGCTGGCAACGATGAAATCCTATTCTTGTTCAGTCTAAAAGTAATATTGGAACCGTACGTAAATCCCCGGGTTAAAGGTTACACCGTACGAAGTGGTCAGAGCCGCCTTCCGAAACTGATCTAGGTAGGCGGTAGCTTCTCTCTGGATTCAAAGACCTTCCGGTTCTGTAGTTCGCTTGTCTATAAAAGCTAGAGCAAAGCAGTGCAAAGCGTTATTAAGCCTCCACAAAGGGTTAATCATAGGAAACGAAGTAAAAGAGAAGCCTGTAAACCAGTCTGGTTATTCTCTTTTAATGGAAACGAGCGATGTGGAGTTGTTTGGTAAAGTCAGGGATGATCCATAAGATAAATGAAAACCTACACCGCGGCGTTGAAATTAATTGGAGTTTAGCTTGAAAACTATCACAAGACGGAGAATTCCAGGATTTTCGAGAAGCCATAAAACAAAGAAAAATAAAAGGGGGAGGGGCGATCAATGGAAAACAAGACCTTCGACAGATTTTAATTAATTCTGTAGCATCATCTTCCATGGTTCAGGCTGCGAAGTTATGAAGACGCACCGCAAACATGATGGACAGAGTTCTCATATGAATAGTGTCGAACGGGCAATATACTGACCAACAAAAGGATGGAAGAGCGCCGAAGAAAGGTAATGAACTGCGGAAGACTGTGAAAGATTTATGGAACAACATTCCACACGATTCAAAACATCAGAGTGGAGAACTAAAAGAAAAAGCTGTAACAAATAGTTCATGGTCATTATTCATCTTCGTTACGTCGGCACATTAAAAAAATATTGCTCTAGAGAAGCAGAGAATGAGTGACAGGGTGATGGGGTTAACCACAGAATTACTAGAACTATTCATCTCTTAGATGTTGGAGAATCCATGCCAAGGAGGTACGCCAAACCGAGCTGGTTACGACCAAGAGTCTAACTCAAGCCTTGGTCGTCCTGTAATCGAATAGTGGACATAAAATACGGTATATTCTTTAAAAGATCGTATCGCTTTGATGGCGTTAATATTAATACAGGTATTTGCGCTCAACGAATATTAAACAAAGTGTTTATATGCTTGTTTATATATATTGCAATAATAAACTGCAGACTGGTTATAAGAACAACTAAAACTGTAAACGAAAATGGTAAGTACCGTTAAGTTGTGATATCTAAATAATTTATTTAAAACATATATATTGTGGGTAGGGGGAGTTTTACGTCAGACTGCGAAAGGGAGAGTAGATTCTCTCTCTCTCTCTCTCTCTCTGACCGCTATTTTCCACCCACGGAACCGAGTTTAACCGCGTTTTTCTAGATTCTCATCTAAAGCATTAGAAAACAATACAGCGTAAACACACAGGAACTGATGGATTAAATAAATACATCCTCAGAAAGTTTTCGGTGACGGCTTAGCGCCATGTTTACTTCAAGCTCTCCAGGGAGAGTGGTGCCCGCGGTTCGGAGCCATTCAACTGATTAATCACCCGTCCGCGTACTTTCCTCGCCTTTATTCCCCGGCCGTACGGGATCTTCTCATCAGACATGCAGGCAGACTCTTGGTCTGTGCATCAGCAGCAGAAGCTTCGTGAGAGTGGAAAATGTAACCATGTGAGACTCAGTGCCGCCATGTCCAGGAAAAACGTTTTCATTCCTTTTTCTCAGCTTTCTGGTGTTTTAAGGGTTCCAGAGATGAGACTCGTTACGTTAGAGTCCATTATACAGAGCTAGTGTCAGGACATCTCTTATTTAACAGATCCCGCATTGCTAAGCACGACAAATCCTTTAGGAAAATCGAGTAGCTTGTTTCTCACCCGCGGTTAAAAGTTCCTTTTGTATTTTTTTTTAACACTTGGGACCCATTATATGCGAATAGATGTCACTGAAGGATTAAGCAAAAGACCGAATTCTGTGCACTTATTGAAACCAAATCGAGGCTTCTGAGAAAAGATGGCGTTAATGTGGGATCTCTATATTAATTTTGGTGACAACCTTTTTTAAATAGTTAGGAAGGATCGATTTCGATCCCCTCAGGGAGCCGGCTCGGAATCTCGTACTTCCCTAGTATGGTTTCTTCTCCTTCTCTCCAGCAGCCGAAAACTTCGATTTCCTTCCCAAATCTGAAATATGAAGATTTCTATTAACGCTTTCCCGGCCGAAGATGGAATTGCATGACTACGAACAGCTCCTAGCGGACTGCGTCATTACACTCTCTCTTTTTTTTACTAGAGTTGTCTCCCTTGTAGTTTCGACAGTCACCCCGCCACGTCGCCATCTTCAGGGATGGTCCCGCCAAGGCTTACTTTTGGATGCGAAAAACATTATTACGTTTGCTATCCTAAATGATGTTTGCAAATGTGTCAAGTTTTTATTTTTCCGGCATTAATTTATTCTGCAAAACGGAACACCGAGAGATGGATCGCAGAAACAGACCGGGCATGTGAGCCGTCCAGACCCGGCTGACTAGAAGCAGAACGAGGCTTACTGCGACAACAGTTCGGCGTACAACGGCAACAGTGTTAAATAAACACCTGTCTATTGCCCACACAAAACAGGGATGAACGGGATGTCTGTCTGGTGCGTAATCAATCACCACATCAACCGGTACTTCGGCGATGAGGGGGTGTCCTCACCCATGTGCCCACGCGAACGGCGTGAATAAGCTTCTACGAACGGAACGTGTATAAGAAACCCCCTTTTCTTTGTTATATCCGTTTGCATAGTAAAACGGCTTAATTTCTGTTGCTGATGATTTCTTTTTAAAGACAATTTCGTTACCGGTGGCTGATCGTGAAATGCTGAAGAACGAAAAGCAATTTGTTACTTTCCTATTTGAATAAAGAATTCGATTGTAAAAGTACTTAAAACGAAGCAAAAACCGGAAGATATTAACCTAACTGGAAATGGCCGTTCATAGAGTATCCCGGAACTTTGCGCTCTTTGTGGTACAGTGACAGAATCAACAGGGACTGCTTGCTCGATCGTTAATTTTCATTCCCCGCTCTGTCTTTCCAGGTATAGTAACCAAACCAAACCAAGAAATGACCTGATTTAAACGCAAATCAGATTATTCGCGCGCAGCATATTCAGAAGTAGTAATTCAGCTTTTAGTTTAACTCTTTCAGCCAATAACTCCTCCCGGACGCACGGCTGGCAGTCCCTAGTTATATTTCGACCGGTTCTGTGAACTTAGACGTTGTCGCTAAAAAATTACAGTTTTGCGTTTAAGCTAACCCTTAATTTTGGTAAGGGGTTAAAAGTTACATATAAAAATTAATGTTTAATAATTGTAAAAAAACAAATAAATAAATAGAGTTAATAATTTGCATGATCATTACAAATTTGTATAATTAATGTTTGTTTTTTTTAATTAATTGCATCGTTAAATACAGACAAGACGAAATACTGCTAATTTTCCATTCTTTCTACTACACCGTCTACTCGTGTCTCGCAGAAAATGCCGTTGGGTATCTTTTCCTAACCAAATAAACACCTTTTAATTTCTTTGAGCCGATACCATCACTACGCTCACCATACTCAGAAGAAAACACCAGATTTTTAAATAGTAATGAGAAAAGATATTGCCCTGTTTTTATTATCTCAGAGTTAGCACGGAAATACATCAGTGGCAGATCACAAGACATTTGTCCGTCCCTTTTACTAATTTAAGCTTCAATACTATAGTAAATACTCACCGGTACCGTAAAAAAAAATTGATTTGGGTAATTTAATGTCGCAACTTTATCTTATTCTTTCACAATTTAAAAAAAAAGGGGGATCCTACTCGCAGCCGTTTACTTCCTCTTGGTTATGTTTTTCCTCAGCCACTATTTAAACATCTTACAAACCGTCGGGTAATAGGGGTTTTCGTAATTGCTAGAAGATATCTGAAGCCCCACGTGGCTCGGTGTCGCACGCGAGTTTTAGCGACGTGCGCCGATTTCTACAAGGGAGATAATTACCAGGTGAGCAGCGGGCGTAGTTCTGCGGTTAACCGGTAAAGATCTTTGCCTACCCTGCTCCACGAAGGGCTGCCCCCCTGGCGCCGCTTTGGCAGGCAGGAAAATTCCTGCAAGGATTTTTTACTCTTAGATGTTTGAGGGAAACCGCAGTACCCGGAAACTCCCTTCCCCCCCGCCGCCGCCCCGCGGTCGGGTAGTGAAGGAAAGCGAATACGCCAAACCGAGTCGATGGCGACCGGAAATCGAACTCGAGTCCTCGGCCCTGGCAGTTCAGTAAGCTAACTGCTGTGCCACCAGCGATCCCTACATTTTTAAAATTTAAAAAAAAATTTTTCAACAGTGTACGTATTAAACTATCCAGATCTAAATATTCTTCTCGTTGTAAGCTGCACAAATCATCACTAAAATGAACAGATCTCTTTCTAAGACAACATATGCTAATTTATTGGCATTGCAGACATAATGGTTATAGCTTTCGTTATTTTTTACGTACGAACCATACATTTTCGATTTCTCAGCTCCACTTGCTGTCACAGGACGAAGTCTTGGGTTAACTCAGTCGGTAGAAATTGGTGAAGTTCGTCTTTACTGGAATTTACTATCAAAGATGGGTTTTAAGGGTAATTTATGCCATATGCTGGCAAACACGGACCTTACATAACATTTACTATTTTAAAACTTAGCTTTGATATTTATTATCATACACTGATAAACACGATATTCACATGATGTTTATTAGCATACACTGGCAGAAATTGATTTAACTTTAAGTTTCGTTAATTTTGATAATATATTTATATATATATACATTTAAATACCCTAAAAACGGTTATGGGGAATTTTAATAGAGAGCGCAGCTGACAACTCGGTTTCCCCCGTTTACACCATAATGAATTATGCTAACCGAAGTCTGTGGGTTGTTTAACGTAATTTCATCCTAATTAAATACACAGGCAGCATTTCCTTCCTGACAAAGCCAGTTTTTTTCAGATACTGACGAGACGCAGCCATCCACTTCCACTCTGTCTATCTAATTAGCACGGAAGGACAAACTCCCACCCACTGCACGTGTAGTGTAGTGCGCCCCAGACACCAGACCGAACTACAATAGATATTAGGCTTGGACACGGACAGAAAAGCTGTCCTTCGCTGACAGTTGCGACTTCCTCGAGACTCAAAACAGAATAATTGGTGAAGCACAGAAAGGCTTCTAGGGAAAGGATAACAGAGGGGATAAATTAGGCCTCTTGGTTTTCATTTTTGCACTCTAGGAGACCCCTGACGTAATTAACCGATCTTTCGGTTTGTGGCATATTTCAATTGGGTGCAACCTACTGATGTTGCATTCGATGAACGTCTTTATTTAAGATATATCAGAGAAACGTGTCCCCGTTAACCGGCCTTAAATTGCAGTAGTAACTTTAAAAAAAAAAAAAATTTTTTTCATATAGCGGTATAAATATAAACCACCTGTAGTGTAAATATTATACATTTAAAGTATTTTAATATAAGATTCTGACAAGCATGTTTTATTTCCCAGAAACACAAGCACCCAGGTACATCACCTCTTCCTCCATCCCTTCCTGATACCCTGTTTCACCCACACGAGTAGAAAAGCACTCACCTAAACTAATTTCATTAAGATCAAAGGAACAGAGATATACCGTCTAGGTTGGTCATTTCACCTTAATTTACCTTTATTAGGAAATAAGGAGTTAAAGAATGCTTTTGTCTTGTTAGATTGTTTAACTTTAATATTGTTTGATGCAACATAACCAATTAAAATATAAACATGCGATAGTTGTAATTAGTTAGACTTTTTTTTGTTTGGTAGATTTTAAAGCTATATATAAATTAATACATCGTTAATGGTGTTGTTATTATTGATGTTAATTAATTCGGAATATTCGTGTGAGACTTATCCGAAGACCGTCTGTAGCTAGATGGAGCCACTGTTGTGCGCACCTGCTGCTAGCGGATGTCATCAGAATGCGTCACAACGATTGAACGAGTGATTTCAGTATCCTGTCCAAGTGTTGTGGGTGACACGAAACAGTGGGCGCTATGACTTATTCCTATACAGGGTGTTTATAAAAGGCTTCCAGGAGTTCCAATGCTTAATAACTGTTCACCTACAAAAAAAATTGAATTAAAATTAAATTGTATTACAAACCATATTGTTTACATATTTTCGAGTGGTGCAGCGATGAATCCTTCAACTTCTATGATGATACTAACCTCGGTGATACAGCACTTAAAGCTATTCGCCAAACCCCTTTAACAGGTTCTCTAGAAGTTGGGGATGTGATGCGACTAACCCGCTTCACTGACGGCAACCTCACTTTCAAAATGCTACAATCTGCTGAAAAGGGGACTGTGAATTTCTCGTGGTGCAAGTTGAAGCGATTTCTCGGCCTGGTCTAACCACACTCTCCATCAGCAACAGAGCCTATTTCTTGAAAGTCTTTTATCGAATTCTTAACGGGGTTGTTGGAAGACCGATTCTTGTCGAAATCTGTCTTAAAGTTGTATCTGACTGTAGTACTAGACTTCAGTTCAGCCAGCCACAGCGTGTAGATAACCTTCTTCTGGCTCGTCACTTGGTATTACAAGTCTGAACAACAAAACCAAAGCACCCATATAATCTCTCAGCGTGAGGGTTAGTAACACAATTTTTTTCAAAATTCTGAAATGTAGTTAACAGCCATTAAACTTTCAGACCGTTCAAGTATTTTATAAAACCAGGCAGGGAAAATCCGTGTATGGCTGCATTTACGTTTGCAATTACTTTGGAATTACTTCAATTTTCTTTTATTACACAAAATTGGCCTTTTTATGTGTGAAAAAAACGTTAATTTGAATTTTTCTGCTGTCAGTAGATTATCGCCTTTTTATTCTTTCTTTCTTACGTTTTCCAACGGATATGCAAAAGAGTTTAATTTAATACTGTTTCAATACTGCTTCATTCTATATTACACAATCAGATGATATTAAAAAAATAAAATACTCAGACCCGTGCGACTGTTGTTGGTATGCATGTATATAAGTGGTGTAGCGCACATGCTGGCTATTGATTTAAGTGACGTCATGTATGAACAAGCATCCGAGTCGAAATCGAGACCTCTGGAAGAATGGACGCATCCGTTCGCAACTTTTCGACTACGTTAGGAAAAAATAAATAAATGCGTGAAGACCAGAACCGCTTCTGTTTTAACTCACATGCGCCGCCCTCGGGAAAAAGAAAGCACCACTATTTGAAATAAACTTTAAAACGCACAACGACGGATACGCGCCTTTGTAAAAGTCGGAAATGTCATTTTCCTTTAGAAGGAATCAAAGCGTGAAATAACGAAGCTAGAAACACCGACAATGAGAAAAACCAACAGAGTGTGAATTCATTTTAAGCAAACGTTGTTATCATTTTTGTGGATCCAAATGTAGGTTTTTTTACTTTATTTGCCCTCTAACATTTGGCCCGACACTATCCCTACAATACAGTTCCATAATCTCACTTATTCAGATTCTGTGCAATATTACGTTTCTAGAAATTATAAAGCGACGACGACATTCAAATTAGAGAACAGTAAATCTGAACGAACGACGAGACCGCTGGGGATTATGGGATTACGAGGTTGAGGTCCCGTGTTCGAAACCCGGTCGGGACGATTTTGATTTTGACTTATCCTTTGGTTCGTTTTCAACACTCTGGCGCGTGTGGAGTTCCATCGGAAGCTTCGTTTTCCTCTCACTTCTAGACGCGAAAATTTACAGGAATGTTTCACGGTACATGTAATTACCACGGCTCAAGAATCCTTGACGGTGCCGCCTTAACTTGTCTAGTCGGCCGAAGCTGATACGATGCACCTTTTTCTTCTACCTAACTGCTCACTAGACCTCGAGAGTCAGGACTGAAACTCGGCGAGAAGATTGTTTTTTATTATTATTGACAATCCCTCTGTTAACAGATTGTTAAACAAATCAAAAAATGTTCTACAAATTACATTTCCTTCGTCTTTTTTTATTAGAAAAAGAAACGACAGAAAACTGTTCGTACGAACCTCAGCAACGTGAAAAAAGATATTTAATAACCAAAATTTAGTTGAGAAAAAGTTTTTGTTGAAAAAATAAAAGAGAGAGACTTTACCCAATGTTAAGAAACGGAGACTGAAAATGATACAGTTTTTCATTTGAATTTCAAGGGATTAAATAGAGATTACTGTGTCTCCTTTTAACGATTCTCTGCGTATTGCTAGTAAACGTATACTAAAAGCGAATTAAAGAAAAGTGAGAATCAAGCTTTGTTACATCATTGGGCGTTGATCGTATCCACCGCCAGCTAGTTATATTATACGAGTATAGGGCAATACACACGCACACCCGTTCAGAAATTCGCTATAGCTAAACCGGATTTATAGCATGGAATCGTGAAAAATGTTAGAACTTTCAAGAATCAACGATGAATACCGAGATGCTTAGACTTTAGCTTTTGAAAATACCTAAGTTTTCAGTGTTTTAAGTGCTATAGAGCTATTAGATTGACCAAAATTCAAAGAATGCTGGCGAGAAAATGCTCCATCATGATTGAATCAGAAATGTAGTGGTCAATAGCTTCCACTTGTAGCATCTCCTGTGAAATGATATCTATAATTTTAATCATTTTGTATTTTCTGTACTTTACTTTTTGTTTTTATTCATGATAACAGTAGTAATAACAATAAAATGTTATATATACGACGTGTGGGGGTGTTACAATTGTAATGTTGGATTGTGCTGAACCATTGTCTATAAGAGTGGCTCTGATGTCAACTGCTGGATCGATAACGGCTGTTAATCATCCTTTATAGTGAAATCAGCGCGTTAAGAACACGTGATTTATTTTGTGAAAATAATATCTTTATTTTGCAACACGAACATAAGTTGTGATGCTTTCCAGTAGAAATCTATGCTGAATTCCTTATTTCTTCCAAAACATGAAATGATCCCGTGATTTTAAAACAACTGGCATCATGGTTTGTTCAAACATGTGACACGTGACAATCATGTGGTGTGTTTTACCACCAACTATTAACGTAACCATGACGTCGTGATATCTCTGAACACATAGCAACGACGTAAACATGATGGAAGACGTGACAGTAGCATCATAGCAGCCACGCCGATCTTTTTTCTAGATGGCAGAAAATTTCACGATTTGAAATCCTATCATTTGCAAACGGCCTGCATTAAAAGAAAATTAAATGGGACCAATATCTTACGGTTAGTTTTCTGTACAGCAGAGCTATAATCGAAAGTCATGCATTAAGATGCCTCAAAAACTACAACCGATGATCATCCACCGCTAGACAAAACTGTATCTCTAATTGTTCCTTAATGGACCGGCATAAGGAACCAAAAGTCCTCTTCATGTGGCATTTACACGATAAACTGGACAAATACACTACTTAGATGATGTGTAGCGCGGAAACTTGTTTCTTTAATGGAAAAGGTCTGTCTTAGTTTAGGGCAATTTGTAATATTTAGCCTTCAATGGCTTGGGGGCAATCATAGGAAAAACTTGCTGAACGTAAAAGAAAGATGTCCGCTTCATCCTGAAAGCCCTTATATTTTCCTAAATAAACTGTCAAAGAAATGTCTTCGCCTGCAACGATTATTTAGATTTATCCGCAGTTTGAAAACACACACACACACACACCAAGCTCTGTCCGCACAAATGCTGTATAAATCTCACTTAGCGTTTTTAATGCATTTTTATTTATAACTAACTCACGTGTTTACCAAAGTATTTAAAAAAGTTTATTGTGCTTGTTCGCGTTTTAAGAACACGTTGTTTCGAAAGTTGAAATGTCAGCTGCTACCATTTATGCTTCCGATCAATATCAAGATAAAACATCAAGAGGTCCAGGTTTCTCTTACGTAAACAGACTGCCCCCCCCTCAACTCCACTGCTTTCCTTTCCATATATTTATGTCACGATCGGTAAACTGCTTAAATCTCTCGGAGTCAAACAGAGATTTTTTTTTTTCAATTTCGCCTTTGTACCGGTTGTTCGAAGTCAGTAGCTCGGGCATAACCCTGCCCACCCAGCAAGGGACAGGAAACGTGGCGACACGAAGTATACACATACATACTTCAGTGAGAGACGGTTTGCCAACAAATATAAATAAACTTATAAGTAAATCACTAGCTAAGGAAAATGTAAATTAACTGCTATGCTATGGTTTTGGGGTATTCAGTGAGTCCTTGAATAAATATGTTTCAGTGCTATACTCATCAGAATTCTGACAAAATTACGAAATTCCATTCATTATAAATAGTTTGTACATTATATAAAAAACAGAAGTTTTATAATCTGCGATTCGGAGACCTGATTTTTAATAGATTTTTTTAAAAAAATATTTTTCTAGTGTTGGAAATAAATACTAACTGTTCTTGATTGTGGCACACTGTGCATATACAGGCGAAGTACCAAAGATTACTCTTCTCGCCGAGTCGGTCATTTGATTAAACTGATTACTGAAATGTAATTAGGGGTCCTTGATGCGCGTGACGCAATGGATGTTTTCATGTATAAGGGAGAGAGAACTGGTGTGCAAATTTTTCTCTTTCATGTGATAAAGATTATTAATTATTTCAGCATGGAAAATAAATATTTTTTTCCAGATTCTGAACCTTTGGTTTAAGTTGAACAGTACAACCTGGTGGTAGATATACCAAAAAACATATGTAACCATCAGAAATAAAACTATGGGGATAAAAATTACACCTTCCAGAAGGATAATGATCCCAAACACGCATCAGTTTATGTGAAAGCGTGTTTCGCAAAGTCAAAGACGCCGGGATGAGTTGGACAATTTTCAGAGCTAATCATTTCAAATGGCTGTCGGAGGATAGAAGGCAAAGAGCGAACTCAGAGAAAACCTCTATCAACGATTCAGGTAAAAACTCGGAAATGCTTTACGAACATTCTTCCATACAATCCATGGCGCTAATAATGACTTCTTCCCACTCTCCTGAAACTCTATGAAAACCTCCGTAGGAAGCCTCTTTCTATCTTCCTTTACCATTCTTCTTACATCCCACTAATTTGTCTTTTTTGGACAACCATTTCTGAGATCATTAAGTACACTTTTAGACCCTGCACATCTCACACGAGGACGATGTCACCAACAATGAGGTCCGCAAAAGGATCCAGCAAGAGACTGAAGCTCACGATGATCTCCTGACACGAAACCTGCAGTGGTACTGCTATATCTCAAGATCATCTGGCCTAGCTGAGACAGTTCTGCAGGGTACCGTAGAGGGTAAAGAAGTGGACAGGAGAAGAGGTGGGGAAATAATGTCAAGGAGTGGACAGGTCTGGAGATCGCTAAGTCCTAAAGGACTGTAGTGGACAGAGAGAGCTGATTTGGCTGTAGGTTAGGGGATAGGTGAAGTGAAGTGAATTGAACACTATATTCAAAGTTAAAACAAATATTAAAATCTGAAATAAACAATATGCAATTAGCGTATCAAAGTAGAGATATTTCCAACATTTTTTCGTATTGTGTTTGTTATACATCGGCATACCTCAGCCGTAATCCAGCTATGGGCTCTGTGCTGGAGTAAACCGGAAGTCCGAGCGGACTGCGGATGCGGAGGGGGTCAGGAGAAATGTTTCCAGATCCCAACGTTCCTGAACGTGTAGGTGACTCCTTGATGGTTTTGGGGTTCGGCAGACTCCTCTAAAATAGCCCCGTGAAAAGTTCAAGGAACATGGACAAAACCCTGGTACCAAACTGTCCTTTGTGCTAAAATCTCTCAAACAGACAATGGGGTTATACGGCTCGTGAGAAAGACTAACGGCGGTCGGATATTCTGGATGAATGATGTAGCGCTGCAGAATATTTAGGAGAACGTTCTACGGTCACACATTTGGGAGCACAAAAACAAGATGTCCTTCCTGCCATGTATCAAAAGAAAAGGGCTTATATATACCGAATAGTAATTCACTGTACAATGTATTCATTCTGTGTTTTTGTATATATTCTGTACTAATGAGCTGTGTGTGTTGTATTATATACGTCTCTCATTTGCAATTTTCCATTGTTTTCGCATATCCTGTTTCCACACCTTTCTCTGTTCGCGGACAGAACTCGTAGTGAGCTTTGTCTCTATAAGATGGCTCCTGGAGGCGAAGAGCAGCTAGAAATCCACCAGTTCTTCTCATTGCGGCCGAATTAAATTCCAGCAGGTGGCGTGAAAACAATGTTTGTTTGCTACCGTCCCCATTTTCCAACGTTTAACAGTCTTAATGAATGGTTTCCTGGCTTTCATTCAGAATAATTAAAAACAATACGTAAAATGGCTATCGGATGTGATATCTGCAGATGAAAAACAAAAAAAAGAACGCGGACTTTATTGGTATTTTAAAAGGTAAACTTACTGTTGCATTATTTATCGAAGAAAAGTTCAGCCTGCTATGGCAGATGAAAATCTTCTGCTAAATCAGAAGATAGCTGACTTCCATAAACCAAAATAGCTGCTGAAGAAAGAGTGCATTGAGGAGGATGACGCAGTGGTCTGACCACTGTACTGCTGCGATCGCGGGTTCGAATTCGAATCTAGGTTGGAAACTAATTGTTTTGTTTGTTTTTTTTTAAGCTCTCTGGAATACTTTCTTCTCGCTTTTCGTCTTTAGCCGGACGAGTAGGTTTCTTCGCAGAACTCCGGTTTCCCGTCACGTTAAAAAATGAAAGATCTCCAGTCAGGACTTTTGGTGGATTTTTCAGGTCGGAGGAGATCGAAGCATTTCGGGCTCTTCTTTGGAGCTGGCCATAGTTTTCGATATCACTCTCCCTTCTCCCCCGTCCAGCGAATGTTCCAGGCCACAGGCTACACTAACGGTCAGGCCTAGGAGGATTTAAAACAATAACAACTGAAAAATCAATACAGTTATTGTTTTAATTTATCATGGGACGATGGTACTTTTCATAAGTAGATTTCATTACTATACGAAAGTAAAATTTTCACACCAGTTCTCTCCCTTATACATGAAAGCGTCCATTGCGTCACGCGCATCAGGGACATATAATTAAATTTCAGCAACCAGTGTGAACAGTAATTTTTGGTACTTCACCTATATTTACAGTAAATATTGACTAATCCTCTGGTACCAGGCAGGCAGAAATAACAGGCTTTTCTGAGTGTTTCTGGAGATGATTAGAATAATAAAAAAGAGATTCATATACCACCTTAATTAATAATCTTCTTTTACTTGTCCTTTTTTGTCTTCTAAAAATCGGTCGATACATAAATAATACATCTTTTAAAATTGTTTTTGTAAAGTTTGATGCGGGAATTACTGAAGAAAGAAAGATTCAATGGCTTTATATTTAATAGAGAAGCAGCTTAAGAAATCAATTTGTTTTTCAAGTAACCTTTCCTAAAACAACTATAATTCAGTCGGTAACTCCGGCGTCTTTCAAATTAATACATTTATTTTCATTTTCTTCTTCTTTCCGCCGTATATTGATTATAAATTATTCCAACTCGCGAGCTCTTCTGTTAAATTGGTAATAAATTATAAATTAAGTCAGGCGGAATATTCGCAACAGATGGCATTCTCTGCAGCCCGTTTGATGTCAGCAGTAAGCGGTATGGCCTCTCTTTGGACTTTCTGACCGTTGTCCTCCTCGAAACAACGCCGATGTGCGGCCGACTAAGGGGAGGTTAATCTCGGATGCTCCTTTATTAAGAAACAAAGGTTTGTTTGTTACGTGCATAATTCGTTCCGAATTGACTGATGTTTAATAACCGTCGATGTTTTCACCATTCGTTGCATGCATTTGTTACTGTTATAGAGGCATACTATGACATAATAGAGTCTCTCTGTGTGTGTGTGTGTGTGTGTGTGTGCGTAGATAGATGGGATTTTACTCAGAACCAGTTCATCCGATCGCAGCTGTCCGTTTATCCGTAAATTACCTACAATAAGCCAGTTGCTGCAACAACCAAAAAAAGGGGGGGGGCTTTAAATATTTGTATCTGACGGAATATGAAACTGGTCGGAATACATCGACTTTAAAAGCAGATTGTTCTTAAATGGTCGTAAATTATAATACTGGATTAGACAAATCAATGTTAAATTTTAAAGTTGTACGCCAGGGAATTGTTGGGGAAAATATTTTTTCATCAGATTTACAATAAATTTGCGTATTTAAAGAACTTTCAAGCTTGAAATATCGAAATCTGGGTTACCCCCTAAGTTTACTGGTATCTGATTTTTAAATGTTATGATTTAGGGACAGCTCCGTAGGCATTTAAATTCTAATGACAAGTTGCAGGCAGCGACGGACGGCTGAGAGAGGGGTGAAGGAAGAGTAAATTGGGGGGGTGTAAACTAATCGTTACGGACGCAGAAACTCGGTGTAACGTCAAGAATGGCGTCTTGAGTCTTGGGCGTAGGAGATCGGGTAAGTTGTAGTCGTTCGACCCGATTTACTTGTCTTGTTTGTAACCAGAAAGCGTGCCGTGGTTTTAAACATGCACCACCCGAAGAGGCTCCGTTTGTTCCTGAACAAAGTGGATCTTGAATCCGTTGTTGTCGCCATGTTTCAAATCAGAAAGTTTAAAAATCTGTTTTTATCCATTTTCAAATAACAGCGCCGGAGTCGAATAATGCAAACGAAACGAAACATTATTTTATACGAAATAAACTGCAGAATTTGCTATAAAAAGAGGCAATATTAAAATTCTTAAAGGGTAACTCGGGGGATAAGAGAAAAGAATATAAACTAGATTTTAAAAAAAACCCTGTGTTTGCTAGATGTACCTCACCAAAATTAATACTGCAAACTAAATCTGTTCTTTAGAACTATAAACTGTTTTCCTAATGGTCTCTTTGTATGTAGTCTTCAATATTCCTGAACAAATGTACGTAAGAAACCGTCTCCAAAGGTTAAAAGTATTTTGCCATTACTACTGTTCATCTACATCAATGTCTCTGGTGCCATTTATTATGCCCTTGCTTTCTTTAGACGGCTAGAAAAGCGACTGTCGATTATGCACTTCATAGACAGCGGCAACGAGGGTCTCCCTTTGACCGGAAGAGGGCATCTTGGTTAATCCATAATGAATGGCCTCCTGCCACGATGAGCAATTTTACTGTGCTAGTGTGAAAATATGGTATTTTCAACGTTTTATACACATGTTGCCTAATGATTATCTTCGTATCTGTCCTATTTTTGTTTGACTATAATTTGTCTGTAAATTAGTAAATACTTTCTTCTTAAAGGAAATTTGCCTCTCTCTCTCTCTCCTCTCTCTCCTCTCTCTCTCTCTCTCTCTCTCCTCTCTCTCTCTCTCTCTCCCCGGCTCCACCAATCAGACATTTCGATGCTACAATGGACGGCTTTCATTTGGGTTTCGTCCTTATTGTTCTTATTATAGCATTAAGCCGCTTTCTTCTAACCTCTGCCTCTCATATTTGTTTATTCAAATTACAATTTTATGAGGACCGGGAAGACAGAAGATACGACAGCTATCGTAATATATATATATGTATATCTGTGGTTTATAGTGGGTAGGTCTAATGTTGTCAAGGCGACGCCGATAAGGGGAAAGCAGGCACGTTTCTCTTTACTTCATCGTTAAAAAGGCGAAAGGAAATAATTAGCCAACCAACGCATTAACAGAAAGAATTCCCCTGGCTTCTTCAAAAAAGAAACCTTTTAAGCAGGAATGAATATTTATACCGATGCCCGGTTTCATTGACGTCGAATGGAAAATTGTCTAACTTTATCTCTGGACCTTCTGCTTTTTTTTTTTTATAACTTAAAATTCCTGCGCTTTCGCTTTTAAAAGTTTCCATAATCCGAGGTGATTCGATCCGTTTACCAGCTGATACCGTGTAGACAGCGGCTTCGTCGTTGTTTCATCCCGGGTTTGCTGCTGTATCTAAATGTCACCAGAGATAATTCACATTGTCCCCATACAAACTTTTATGTAGCATTCTTACTACGAATAACGTTTTAATTATAAAACCCGCCGCGTGTTCTTCCTCGCAGTGATTTAAAGCAACTGCGATTGAAGATAAAATACATTGTGTCCGCAGTCTTCTTCTAAATGAAAGTTTCATGATCATTGGAGTGAGAAAAGCGAAAGTAATATTTTCTGCCTTTTGCGTGTATACTTTTGGTAAACGTATTATTTCTTGATCATCTCTCCGTCCCACGTCTTACTAGTCGTAATTACCACCACCATTACCACCGTGTGCTATTCCTGATTTCTGAGGTCGACAGGCCTGGACCCCATCGTTCACGAACCAACATGGACCAGGGCAAAGGATGAATCTTTGTAAATTCATGAGGATTCTGATGCCAAAATGATAAAACAATCCGCCTTTCAGTTCTTCATTCGAATAGCAGGCTGCAAGAATATCCTTTCGGGGTATTGGGTGTGCCGTTCTTCCGCAAACGAACTGCAGATTTCCGAGAGAAGAAGAGATCGGGTTAGGGTTTCTGACCTTGGTGGCCCTCCTCCGTTACCTTTTGGTTGGTACTCGCCGCCAGTCGAACTCTCTGTCTGACAGCGCGCCATCGACTAACCTAAAACAGAAGTATACCTCGGCGATATTAAATGACCATTTAATATAACGGAACGCGCACTGTGCAACGACAGAAAGCCAAGATGGTTCAAACCACACCGAAATACGCCGAGGGAAGCCTACAAAGACTGAGTGCCCCGCGGACAGTGTAATTATTAGAAGAAAAAAATGTGCCTTCAATCTAAAAAAAAATTTCACTATCGAAACGTATTTTTTTAAAAAAAAAATGATTTGTTCTTTTGCTTAATCATGAATAAACGTAACCAACGTGCGGATTAAAAACTGTTTATCTTTGTGTTGCAAATCAGTAGTTTAGAGCTAAAGTCTTCGATATCTCTTCTCTCAGTCGGTCTGATGGTCTCCGACTTTATCAGTCAGCTGCAGCACAATTCAATTTCTTATCCACCTTCGAAAATAATCCTCCTGGAGGAATTTGTTAAAAATTTACGACGACGACGCAGCTGATGGAAAAACTGAAATATATTATTAATAATTTAGTGAGATATTTTATACTGTAAAATGTTGACGAAAGAAAAGACAAAATCGATGGAGAAAACAAAATTCGTTACTTATTCGGTGTGGCATTCCACCTTTGTTACAACTGCTGTTCATCCGATGCTCCCAACCGACAATAGCATTGTATTACGTTCCGTTTCTCTCTTTCTTTGTTATTTACCTTTCTAAATCTTGCTTATCTTTAGCTGGCAATGTCCCATTAGTTGATATTTTGATTAATTCTGGCGGCGGGTGTTCGATATCAATCAGGATCGAAACAGACAACAGTACTAATAATACGGGCTCGAGAGTTTGCTTCTGTTCATCATAGTCTTTACCTGATTGCTGACAACGCATCATATCGACACTGCACAGCGACTCAAGACGCTGGAAGTACCTTCGAGCAAGGAACCTAGAGATCAATGTCTGGAAGGTTGCCGAGGTGACGTCTACTTTAATTTATGTTAATTAATGATATATTCAACGTAAGCTCCGCGTAAAGCTCGCCTAAGTAGAATTGTATTATTTCTAGGATGGCTGCTTCGATTTTCTACCAAGAAAAAACCCAACGCTTAACCAGACATCACCTTCGCCTGATATTTGATGTCAAATAAAAGAATGTTGCCGAAGGCATTCAAATTAAAAAGCATTGTGTTGACTACTTTATCTAGTTACCTAATTATCTATGCATGCGGCGCTTTTCAAGTTGGACTATGCATATAGTTATCCTGGCCAAGAGCGGATGTGTCAAGCATCACTCTGAGGAAGTCTGTGACGGAGACTGATTAATTGCACTGGATGAAAAATCAGTTTACAGAAAACCGGGGATGGTTGTTGTGGTAAGTTGTTACAGCAGCGGTAGTTCCTAATGGAACCTATAGATGACGCTATAATCAACGTCGTGCGATTTGGCGTCGATTATAGCGTCATCTATAGGTTCCATTGGGAACTATTGCTCCTGTAGCCACTCGCCCCCGACCTACTTAGTTTGTACGTTTGAGAAGTTAACTATTTATTTTTATTTGAGTGAAATGTATTTTTTTTTCAATTTTTTTCAGTTATTTTCTTATTGACTAAGAACTATACTGGGTTTGTGTACTGCAATCTCTTCTTTTTTTTAAACGTGGTTCTATTGTTTTGTTTTGAGGTTGATGGCGTTGCTTAGCCAATCTGATGCTGTGTTCGTCTTTATAATTTTATGTAAAGACAAACAAAGTCATAGGAAAGTCCATTTAATGGTGAAATGTCTGGCATTATAATAAGTTGCCCCCTTTTCGCAAGCGACGTAACTGACCTTGACCAACTCTCCATTGTGAATTTGATGGCTGGGAGCGAGCGCTGTTCAGATATTCCAAAAATTTATCTAAATCTCTTCCATTATATGGGCGTAAGCAAGATGGGCCTTTACGTACCTTTGCGATTTTTCAGTCTCTTATCAGCATTTGTTATTTTTAATCGTTCGGAAAACACCACGCAGATATTTCTAAGGATGCAAGAATCCCCATCCCTACTGTAGGATCGCAGAAAGCATCCTAAATTGAAAGTAGGCTGCAGTCGACGCTTTCAAAGCTCAAACTGGTTCCATACTTGTCAAATCGCTATTCCCTCTGGTCTATCCCTTGTAATAATTAAGGCCACGGAAAGTTCATAAACAGACTGACTAGCAGATCTCCAGGTTTAACGGTAGAGATTCTGGTAACGCCTACAGAATTAAGAAGAGTCTTTATGTATGAGCTACTACTTGTAGATAGGGTGGTACGGATACATCTAAAATCTTCGCCCAAAAACATGGAATGGTGAAATGATCATGGGTCTCGGACAATCGTTATCATCGCATACATTTTGGATACCTTAATGCGGACTGTTGCTATAGGAATGGTGCACCTAGCATTAATTGTAGATGTTCTTGGTCCTTAGTGTTATATTTTTAGTTGTTTTTGCAACTTGGAATCTGGTTACTGCGATGAAACGGACAAGTTCAAGTTTAAAAATGCACTAACCATGCTAGTCAGTAAATGAAGATATTTACGGAAATAGACTAAGGCGATAGAACGGACGCCCTGGCGGACCAGGCGTCAATTAGTGGTCGGCGGCTTTTCCCCAGACGAAGAAGCATTCTCGAGAACTCACCAGAACCAAAATTTCTACGTGGGCTTGAAGTACGAATAGAAGTAGTTATCGGTCTCATCAGATGCCAACAACAAGGAAATGTGTTAAAACCATTGGAAAATACAAATGGCCGTAGTTGTGTCACTGAAGATGGTGACTGTGTAAACTTTTAAGAACACGTTAGGCAATATGGCTCTGCAATATAATTAATTTTAATCTAATGTTTAATTCTATTCGCTTTACAGAGGAGTTTATATTAGAATTCAATTAATATCGCCTTCAGCTATTTTCTTGTAAAATTTATACATATAAAGTGTGAAATATATTTGAATATAAACTAAAGTCGCTTCTAAACCAGCTTCTGACAAAGTCACCAAAAGTATTCTGATGATTAAAATTAACAAACCATACCAAGCAGGAGAGACATTATTATTATTATTATTATTATTATTATTATATTTATTATTATATTATTATTATTATTATTATTATTATTATATTATTATTATTATTATTATTATTATTATTATTAGTATTATTATTATTCTGTATTATTATTATTATTATTATTATTATTATTATTATTATTATTATTATATTATTATTATTATTATTAATTATTTATTATTATTATTTTCAGATTAATGAAAGGACTGTAATCTTTATTTTCCATCTCTGCAGAAAACTCCCCATTTCAGACGTTCAAAAAAAGCTTTCATTATTATTTTTGCTAATACAGGGACAGGAAGCCGGTCTAATTTATACAAAAACCCTTGGATAATAAAATATTTATTGCAGACGTTTTAGTTGACTTGTGCACGGTTCTGTTGCTAAATATATCCAGATATCTAGATATCAAGCTTCGCGGATGATTTAGTTAATTGATAGCTATTTTAGCTAGTGACAATTTTCTTTGCTAGAACACAAAACTGACGTTCTAAACTTCCGGACGCGCGCACAGATAAACATGGTGTCTCAAAGAATGTTTCAGCTGTTCTACATGGCTCTGCTGTTTTTCTTCCAGTAATGATACAGCAGTTAATGGCAGATGATGGAGCGAAAAATCCCATGGTAATGTGACACATTTAGGATCAGATCGTTCGTGCGGTCTAAAGTTAAATATTCATCTGTAACTTTCTCCGTACCTTCCGATACAGTTTTTCTCTCTCGACGTTTCCGTCTTGGTTCGAGAGAGAGAGGAGAGAAGGAGGAAGAGAGAGAGAGGATTGACGTCCAGACTGGATCATTACCAGATAGAGATGTATATGAGACTTTAGAATAGATACAGTACAGAGAGATGATGTAAGTACAGAGAGAGAGACGTCATTACACAGAGAGAGATGACGTCAGTACAGAGAGAGATATGATGTAAGTACAAAGAGAGATGACGGCATTGGAGAGAGAGACGTCATTACAGAGAGAGAGATGACGTCAGTACAGAGAGAGAAAGAGAGAGAGAGAGACGCAGCATTAATTGTTTTTAATCGAATCAATTTTATTTCGCACCACGTGGGCGTGCTTAGCGACCAACATCCTTCCGTTAGCTGGAAGTCAGCAATGTCGATAAATCTCCATTTGTAAATTTTCAGAGAGAATGTTTTGCCGTACTTGTTGTTTTTCTTCCTGTTGCTGTGTTGTTGTTTACTCTCCGCTGCCAATTTCCTTTCCTACCGCTATATAATCATTTCTCATTATCTGGGTTAAAAAAAAAACGTTTTCAGAGAGAATTAAGTTTGGGCAGAAAACGAAATCAGAAAAACAAGGAGCTTGAAAACCGAAAAAGAGGCGGGCACTCTTCCACTCGATCTCTCGATTAATGTCCGGTCTTGCGGAATCCCTAACACACAAGGTATTGACGACGCCAGTCGATTGTAAAGCGAAAACACCTTCTTTACGTGGTATTTACAGAGCATTGAATATAGAGACTAGAACGTTCTTCGGTGCAGTCTTCCCGAGACCTTTCATCAGCTGCCTATCGGGGGGTTATGTCGCATATTACGGACTTCAAACATTTTCCACGCCAAAAGAGGGATCATCAAGCAAGAGCCACCTAGTGAAAACATTTTGCATCATGTTCTGGCAAATGCTTTAGAGAAAGAAGTTGCCATGTTTGACCCGTTACCCTTTCACAAGCACCGGACTCCGGAGACGTGTTTCATTGTTGTTGTTTTTTTTTTTTTTGTTCAGAGTTTTCTCCCTTTTGGACGGACGTATCTCTACGCCGGCCAAGTCTTATAAAGAAGCCAAGCACCATGTTTACATTGCATTTACACAGAGAGTAAATCCCTTTAACTCGGTTTCTCCATGACTCGATACAAAGAAAAAGAAAAGTGACAAGTAACTTTAGCCCAATACAATATGCGCTGGGAAAAAAAACTTTTTAATTACGAAAAATACTTAATCCAATCTATAAGCCAAGTAAAGATGGTGGTCTTTTACGTTCTTTAGTCACTAAAGAGCGGGTAAAGGTGACTTTGGTAAATAAAATTCTGTTTACAGTTTGAAATGTCAGTAACACTTTTCGTTTTACTAACATATCACCCAGAGAAAACAATAATGTAATTTTTATCGGTGCATGAAATTTGTTTTCTAAAACCTGACTTGTAAAACATTTTGCAAATCGATTATTATAATAGTTTCAATTTTAAAAAAATAGCGATCACGACTTTCATGTTTCTGTAAATATCATATACATTTTATTTTGCTTTTAAATTTCGCGTCCAGATAGAACTTATTTATGGTCACTGAATGTAAATCCGAAGTTCTGGCCTTTTTAGTAGTAAAATTGGCAGATTCGTTTAAAATTAAAATTTACCATGCAAACTTGGACTCATTTTAATAAAATTTACTGCACTTTAAAAAAAAAAAAATTATTTTCTCAGATTTCATCAGAGAGAAGCTTTACATGTATTTTCTTTATGATTAATATTTTTGACGTAAAATCTGCTGAAAAGCTTTCAGTTTATATAAACTTTTGGAATTTGGCATAACAAAACGAATTCTTTTTCTCCAGTTTCTTTTATTTCGCAAGGTTTTTGCGATATCCTAAATCGGCATCATTCTCAAAAATGCTCAGAACAAAAAATTTCTTTTAATAAATAGTCTGAGGAAGCGTTTTTGACAATTGCTGTTTAAAAATATAGCACCTGCAATATTGGTTTTATCGATTTACCTTCTATGATTTATGGTGGTTGGTTAAATATTTCATGCTGGCCAAACCAGAATCAAGCACCGAACGAAGTTTTTTAAAGGATGAAATTAATCTGCTCATTTTCTAATACGAGGAATTCTGCTGGAAATTAAAAAAAACAGTACAAGCAACATCTTCTCGAACCAGTCGCTAACAACTGTAATACGTAATGACATGTTAACTACTAATTAGATGAATGATAACTGCCAGTAAAGTGCAGCATGTGGAATGTTGACATCCATTAGGATGTAACAAGATGCGCGATATCTTTCGATAAATAATACAAGAGACCTCAGCTGCTAATCTCGCGACATGTGAGAGTTTAACTGGCAATACCGTGTAATATATAAGACGACGTTAACTATTTTAGCGAGAAATGTCATGCAACTATGAACCTAACAAACAGCTTCCTTACGTGTTCATGGTCGTTAATTTTTAACTTTTAATTTATAAATTGTTAGTAATTTTGGAGAATAAATCTGAATAAAATCATGAATATTTACGACAGCCGACGGATTCGCCTTAGACGCCGGCTGGGTTACCCCCCCCCCCTGTTCTGGTATTTGTTATTGGTTTGTTAATGAACGAATTTCAGAAGAAATTACGCCCAACAGCACAGTAGTGTATCCGAAATTTACCCGGGACCATCTTAATAATCGCATTTCTTAGGTAAAATAAATTTTTATCAATCAGGCGGTAACGGCGTGTCTGGATACGCCAAAAGATAACGCCAGGTGAAAAAAAATGCAAAAGCTAATTTACGTTTTTTATGATTATTTTACCTTGTTTTTTTTGGCCAGTCTACATGATAATTTTTACCTGTTCGGCCGAAAAAAGAGAGCTTTCGTAGCTAAATAACCTACCCTCTGGTTTCAATTTAATCTCGGCATCAATAGGGTTGGCAGTCAGTTTAGTATGGGTGTTGTGGAGAAATAATTGTCTTAGATACACAAGAACGTGCTGATCAGCTGTTCAGATGTGGTTCCAATACTAGGCGTATCTTATCTATCGCTTTCTAATAGGTATTCTAATATGAACGTCGGGGCTCTATGTCGATAGCTGATGAAATTGAAATACGGTGGCTTTCATAACAAGATTTCCCTGACGTAAACAAACGTTCGCTGGATGAGATCAACGTTTCCAATGTGTTCCACTCGCAAGTCCTTGAGGAGACCAAAGGCGAAGTAAACAAATCTACTTTAGAGAGAGTTTGTCTTTTAAAAGAAGCCAATGGCTGTTTTTGTTTTGTTAGGATAGGTCAGAGTTACCATCCGATCTGAGACGTCATAAACTTCCGGGTCCCAGCAGACTTGACTCTGACTTCCGGAAAAATTTTCTCCCTACCTGTCGGTGATGTCTTATCGATTGCGAGTGCCAGACAAAGAAAAACACAGCGAAAAAAACTACTTTGTAATTTAAAATGTCTTCATTTAAGGTTTACCTTTTTAAATTTAAAATTTACAATGCGGAACAAAAATGAAAGTGCCTTTTATGGCGAATGAGGAAAAAAAAAAAGAAGACACAAAACTAAATAACAAAAAGAACTGAAACAAATTTAGTATAGGAACTAAACTCACAAATAATCTTCTCCTCTCATCTCTCTCTCATCTCTCTCTCTCTCTCTCTCCTCTCTCTCTTCTCCATCTCTCTCTCTATCTCTCTCTCTCTCTCTCTCTCTCTCTCTCTCTCTCTCTCTCTCATCTCTCTCCCTCTCATCTCTCTCGTCTCTCTCAATCTCTCTCGCATCTATCTCTCTCTCTCTCTCTCTCTCGCTCTCATCTCTCTCATCTCTCCTCATCTCTCTCTCCCTTCCCTCTCTCTCGAAGTCCTGCCTATTTAAAGCAGTTCAATGGAAATACTCTAATCTGGCATTTCAACCAACTTAGAAGAAAAGTTAAGTGGTACACTTGATCTTCGACTCAAGATATGCGAGCTCACGGCGTTTTTATTGGTAGTTTGCGATCAGAACTGAATGATTCGGAATCACTTTAGCGCAATCTCTCTTTAGCTATTCACCAGAACTGTTTTGTTTTTTCCTCACTTATGTGATCACATCACTTGTCTGCGATATCATAACTACTTTGCTGTTCATCCGAAAATTACAATACTACACTCTAAATGGTAAGTGTTTTAAAACAAAACATTTTGTCCCCCCCCCCTAAAAAAGAGTCAATGTGTTGCATTTAAAACTTGTACGTTGATAAAGTGTTTTGTCTCTGGACAGTATTCCAAATACCTCGGTGCATATATGTCAACGTTCTAAATGCTTTGTTATTATAATATGTGGTCACAAATTAAGTTTGTCTTTCTTTTTTAAAAAAAAGCATTGCATTTAAAACTTGTACGTTGATAAAGTGTTTTGTCTCTGGACAGTATTCCAAATACCTCGGTGCATATATGTCAACGTTCTAAATGCTTTGTTATTATAATATGTGGTCACAAATTAAGTTTGTCTTTCTTTTTTAAAAAAAAGCATTCCTCTGCTTATTTTTCTTGAAATGCTATCATTTTGCGGTTCGTGCCGCAAAAGTTTACCTAATACAGAGGTAAAATTAAATGGTACTTCGGCGTTCAAACGCTCATTAATTCTGAGGTGGTATTAGTCCTAGATCAGCGGGTCCCAGCCCTACATCTGTGCAAGGCCCCAAAAACACCGCAGAGCTGAGGACTTTACTGGAATCATATTGTTACAAAACATGCAAGCTCAAATATAAAGTAATCTGACAAAAGAAATAATAAATAAGTTTTAAGACTCGGAAAAAAGTTAAAACCTGAATGAACAGAATAATTATTTACCCAGCGCTGGTGAGACTTTTGTGCCTCTTCAATAAAGGTTATCATGAAGGCGTGGCTCAAAGTTTGACGATTGAATGCGAAGTGGTGTTCAAATATCGAAGTCTGTTCCCATGTAAAAGACGATGCCGCGAGAATCCAACTTCACAAAGATACGTGGAGGGGAACAGTAGCAGACTTTCAATCCAAGGTCACTTTACTCTTGTTATTCTGGGCTAACTTTGATCGAAAATGCAGTTAGTGTTATTTCACTTTTGAAGGCTGCTTCTAATTCTTTGTCACAAATTATCAACAATAACAGTATTCAAATTATAAACATAAATGTATTTTTTCGCCTTTGTCGATAATGGAAACAATACCTAGGAATATATCAAAAGATTTTCTTGAAACCTATAATTTATTTTTGAAGCCATCAGTCTTGACGAACATCTGAAGCACTCCAGCTATTTTTCCTTGCAGGGAAAGATTCAGCTCATTTAAGAGAAAAAATGCATTTAGCCAAATATACAAGTTTATCAGCCTAGCCTGGCTCTTAAAAGAGTTTTTCCTAATTAGATGTCTTCTCTATTGCTACAACACCACAATGAATTTCTGTCATGGCCGCTTCTCTACCCATAAATGTACCAAAACAACGAGTCCAGTCTGACACATTAGCAATAATCTCTGCATTAACCGAGGCGTCTGTTGCGTGAGAGGAGAGGCTGAATGAGACACAGCATCTCTTCTATAACTTCACATTTATTTTCATTAAAAAACCAGCAGAATTTTCTTATTTCTTTATGTCTGTCTACTCATCAGTTTGCTTTGAAAGGAGCTTCGGTGATGTTAAATTCTCCAGGACCTGATCTTCAGCATCTTCAGCTAATTCTTCAACTTTCCGCGTTGTAGCGTTGTTTGACAAGGAAGCGCAGTTCCTTTCCAATGGCCGCCAAAATCGTCAAACGGTTCTGAGCAAATGTCTCCGATGCAAGGCAGACATCAGTACCGCCCAACGGCGGTTTGCAGTGCGTAACGACGACACGTTATGGAAGGCGGCCAGCACCGCCGATAACTGTTCTCCGTCCTTTAGATCGGCCAAAATATTTTCAGGTTTTTTTTTTCTCTTTTTCTTCTCGTCCTTTGAGCATCGCCTGCAAGTTTCCCTGTAGTTTCCAGGGTTTCATTGGATCATTGGTTTCTTTTTTTGGGGGGGTGGTTCTCACTTCACCTTTCCTCGCAAACCCGAACTCGATGTATGAACCACGATGTCTTCGAATGATAGTGCACCTCTTGGTCATGCGCGACTCGCCACTGACACGAACACCTGCCTTACTTCCGTCACTACTCATTTCTTTAGCTCTAGATGTGAATACAAATTCCCTGCGTCTTTCTTTAGCCGTCGTATCAGCTCGCGGCATCTTTGCTTTCAACGAGAAAGCAAGAAAAGTCAAGGAAAAACGAACGAAGAATCGGCTCAAGACTCTTCGGTCTCGATGTAAACGCTGCTTAAGGTGGAAGTCAGTAGCCAGAAGGTCAAGGTTACGTGTACATTTTAAAAATTATTTTAATGCCCAAAGTCCAACTAATATTCTATCAGTAAATAGAAACAGCTGTTTTTATTCCTTTATAAACCTATAAAGACCCCACTGATATACATGCACCCAGACGACTGTATAATCTTTCGCGAGGTTTTTCTGTTCTTTAAAGAGCACAATAAGAAGTAAGCCGCTGATCGATCTCAGGTTGGAAACCACTATCGTAGAGGATAAGGGATTTTGGTAAAATATAGCAATAAATCTCGGGTCTGAAATAACATAGTCGGTAGCTGGGTTATTGACAGAGCAGCCGCGGCAGAATAGATGTTTGCTTTAACGATCATTTTTTAGCCTTCGTTATATAAATATTGAGAGTGAAACAAAAATGTCACAGGTGGGCGGCGGTGAGTCAACACGCTATCCCCGGCTGCGGCCGCCGACTGCCCGGATCTTTTACCACCAGGTAGATGCACGGGAGATAACTCCGCATTATTTTAATGTCAGGTGGTCGGTGTCACTGTTCACTGGAACTCTTCGCTTTCTAGAAACAAAACCAACCACCTGTACGCCAGTACAGCTAAACTTGCACTGTTCGTTTCCTGTCAACTTATTATAGTCACTTCTACAAAACTTTCGTATCGCGAGCCGTAAAGAGTTAAGCAAACTCGGAACGCGGTACATCGCTTGTCAACCGGAATCAAAACCCATAGAAAAAGACCCGATAATTTCACGCCTGACTGTTTACATTTAGTTTATTTACTGGCTTTTAAAAGTCAGCCTCTAGGAAACATAGGCTCTTTAGGTTAGTGGCGCCACATCGGAGGGGAGCCCGTCATAAAATACGTGCGAGAGTATCAATGCGGCTAAAGTAGTCGATATATCCTTAAAGCAGTTTGATGTACATCTTTAAAAGGATTTAGATCTGAACTGTGCTTACATTTGTCGGCTTGAGATAGCAAGCGTTTTTAAAGACGACGCTTATGTTCTGTTCTTATGAGATAATTCCTTGGTGTAGTGAAGCGTAAAGTCTTAGTTCCTGAATTTCATGTGCGAATATAATAAGTTTCCTCCGATCCTCCCCGAATAGGAAAAGCCTCACTTCAGCTGTCTAATTACGGATCAGTCGGCGGAATATCCGAAGGCCTTTGGACAAATGCCTTTGCTTTTGACCGCTTCTGATCCGTGCCAAATGAAGTCCAGTGGGAGAGTCCCGACTGACTCAAGCTGTTGGGGTCTGCTTGGTTCTAGGCAGCTGAGACAGACGGCGCTGCCCGGATCGTCGATAGCGAGTATTGTTACGTGAGATGACAGCCAGTGACAACACCATTTCCTCGAGGAAAACTGTAGACAAAGAGGCCGGCTTCTTCCTGGTATTTGCTTGTGTTTTGCAGTATCCTACAGAAATCCACTCAGTATTTACCGCCCGCGTCGAGACAGAGATTCTTTCTGTAAAACTACATTCGCCAAACGCCTAAGTCATGTTCTCCGTCGTAATATGTGTAAGAAGAAATAGGCACAATTCTACTGTAAACCACTTCTATCTTTCTGATATATATATATATTTCATTTCTAGTGATTACTTGAAATTAAAAGTAGACTTTACGCAGAAATTCATCTGTTATATTGTCAAATTATCTTATACGGAAAAGAAGTAAATATGATAATAGAATTATATCCCAGCACATGTCGTTATATACATATATGTTTTTATATTGTCTTTTGTAAGTTCGAACGGTGTCTATAATAAATTATCAGATGCAATCAAAAGTATAAAATTAGCAAATTTATATACATATATAAAGAGAAAGATTGTATCCTTTTGTAGCTTTTCATAAAGACATTGCGCCGACTCTAGCGGCAATTTTCAGGCATAAAAAGTAGAGTACACCGCTACCTTAATTTCTTTCTTAAATTGCTGCTGTTAATATGGCAGCTGTCTGCCTGTTTATCTAAGAAGATCTACAGCTGGAATGTCTTAGCTGAAGTATTCCCACCGTGTGGAAGCATTTTTTTCTTTTCTTTTTCACCGCTACTTCAGATGTTTTAATGAATTGATGACTAATTTACTAACAGCGTCATGCTTCGCGCTCGAATATTTGAGTTTCTGTCATTTTGTCGAGCTGAAGTCTCGCCATCGCGAGGGCTTATTAGAGAGCAAGATTAACAATAGACACGGCTTACTTTGGGATATTAACCCTCCCTTTACCATCTGGGGCATGTGCTACTTTCCACATCTGTATTACTTAGCGCGGGTTGAACAATAGGGAATGTGAGTCGCATTATTTTCCGTGTCGTTATAAGGTTTTGTGTTACGAGTGCCAGTCCAGCACAAATACAAACCGGTGCTTCCAGAAGTCAGTACCGCCGGACCTGACGTGGCGTACGTAGGAGAAATTTTCAAATTAATCAAGGGTTTTAAGATGTGGACAGTGATAAATCCTTTCGGCTACCCTTAATGAGAAATACTAGGGGTCATAAATATAAATCCATATTGCCTGATTTTAGAAAGAATGAAGAAAAACGTCTTCTATCAATAGAATTGCAAATAAATGAATGGAATAAATTAAGACTTAGTTTCGTAACTGCTGACAATGACTTACATTTTTAAAGAACTAGTCTCTGTTTCTGTAGATATGGGTTATTGTTAAATGGGTCTTCGCAATAATTTTTCCGAGAACAACGAAGTGACTTTAACGAAAGATAAGTGAATACACTTTCTTCCCAAAATGTACTAAGGATTAATTTAGTTAGCATATGTCGGTGGCCAAAAAGAAATGAGAGACAAACTGCCTGCACATTTAAAAAAAAACTTTAATTAAACAAAACAAAGATTAAAAGTTAAAACCACCAAAAGAAAAGATACAGTAGCAATAAATACTGAGATCCGTTAACTTTGACAAGTGGCTGATAAATATAAGAAATGATTTATATATATTTTAAATAAATCTATTTTCAAATAAATTGCGAACTGAACTCATGTTATGTTCTGTCTTTTCTGTAAAATATTACCGTAAAATTATTCATCGAAATTCTTAAAAATGGAAAAAATGCCATGTTTGCGGTGAGCAGTCATCTTCAAGTATAACAAACTCACTTTCTTTTTTAAAATTTGTTAAATAAAATTAATTAGGATTGCTATTTAAGCCATTTTTATACAATGCAGAAATGAATATTTGTATAAACCTCATTAGCCTTTCTTTTCTTAACACGCTCTGTATCTTTGAAAAAATAATAATTTTTTTTTTTAATCTTTCATATTAACTGCGTAAAATATGTATCCACGCGAGACAGAAGTTCCCCTTAAATATGATCTTTAAATTAATCACCTTACGGCGAGGTAGATTTGAATAACTGTTAAATTGCTAGCAAAGATTTTCCTCCTGGGGTTTGAAAACTAAATACCGGACAACACGAGAAATCTAGAAGCAGTCGTATCGAGTTTGGCTCCTCTCTGTACTGTAATCGTTAATTAACTTTTATCCTTCTCTTGCCGCATCTTTTGAGAGCGATGTTAGCGTAATGATTCGTACTCCGTCGGTTCAGGTTTTCTTCACTTTTGAAGCTTGGTTTTCCACTTTATTCTTGGTAACGACGGGAATCGAACCCGGGATCTTCGCTCACAGCAGGACGGTGGCACGGCCACCCGGCGCTCAATGTCTATTTCACAAAAAAATCCAGAAAACAATATAATAAGATTTTCTTCTTAAAAAAAAAAAATTTAATTAATGACGCATAAGAAAAAGGGATTCTTTTGTGTATTTTAGGGCATAATATCAACAAAAAAAAGGAAAAAAGCCTTCGTTTCGAAGTAATCGATAACATTTAGAGTCATTCTTCGGTAGTGGCGCCCCCTATCAGCGAGCAGCTGGATCAAGGACAGGTGAAAGACAAAAAGCCCTCTTCTGAATCCATCTTATTCGAGAGGGTAGGAGAAGGCGTCCATTGTTTTGTTTAAGATATTTTACGGGGCAACATGGAAATGGTAGGTTTTCCCTCCTTAGTTTCGCGAAAATGTTAAATGAGCAGATTTAAGCTTCTGTTGATAATTATTTCAAGTTTTCCGTGCCATGTTTTAGATATCAAAGCTGCACTTACCCGTCGGGAAATCCAAACGCCTTTACAGTATCAGCCGGCAGACCCAAAAGTACACGAGTTCCTGGAAACTTGGGAACGAAGTAACAGAGAAGCATGGAGTAGAGGGCTGCTTTTCGAATGAATAATGCGGTAGCAGATTGATAAAGGGACTCTACCGATAACAGTGGAATACTGGGGATAATTACATTCGTAGAATTTATCCCAGGATGAAGCCTAAGAAAATTAGTGTTGCTTTTTTCAGAATGTTCTTCTGAATTCGATAATTTAGAAATATTCATCTAATGCAGTAACTGTTACGTCATAGCACATATCGGTAAACCGATTCGGTCTGAAATAAAGGGAAACTTTGATACTGAACCTAATTTAAACTATTTTTGTGTGTGTGTGTGTGCTTGTATATATAGATACTGCATATCACAATTGGAATATGCGTTCATACATTACATAGAAAATACAACATCTTCTTTAGTTAAAAGCTACGTTTTAATTTATAAGAACGGTAGGTTATCGGTGATGTGTTACTCGCAGCTCAACAACTGTAAACATAAATATTTCTGAGTACTATAACCATGGAGATTGGTTTCTCAAGACTGAAAATCTGATGATATGAATGTAGAAGGATTTCCGAAACGTAGGTTTATTAATAGATTTATTAATAGTCACTACTAATAAGGTGAATAGGAAATACTCAAACCACCTCTCTACTTCCTGTAAACTTTACTTTCGATATAACAGTTACGGAGCCACATTTTAAAAGGTTAAGAGTTTTGAAATTTTACAAATATATATACATATACATGTATTACTATAATTTATTTAAATAAAACAGTAGATATATTGATTCTTATAAAATAAAATTTACCATGAAAAAATAGATTTTGACATTGTTTGATCTCGGTATAGCGAGATTTAACAATTCTCTTGAACAAGACAATAAATAATTTTTTTAACGGGATTTATTTTACAAAATGTAAATATATAAATAGTGATGGTTTGCAATTGTTTATATAAAAAATAGTTACACAAAGACGCATAACGTATTTTGAATTTTAACATACGGTATAAGTGAACTCACCTTTGGTTATTTGCTCGCGAGTGGGTCTGTGACTCAGAGCCATAGCAGAGATGAATAGTTGAGGTAGGTTCTTGCTGCCTCCCTTAGAAAATGCGGACATCCAAAGAAAACGACCTACTAAAATTCTTTGTTTGGATGTGGAAGGAAACCGGAGAGCTCGGAGGTGTGTGTGCATTGCTCATGTAGGAGCAGATAATCAAGCGCCTTATTTATTCGTAGAAGATTCTTTTAAAAATGTCAGTGTAATAAATATTATAAATCAAAGTCAGCTGATTTCTTTTAAAGAAGCCAACGCACTGTTGCTGCTAGGAAAGTGTTTAAATCTAATCAGTGTATTTACTTTAACAAGAATTTTTTTTTAAAAAAGAGTTCTTTTCAAATCAAGTTTCAGGGTACTGGAATTTGAGAATTTATTTATTTAGGCTCTCATTAACATTTTACAAGCTTTGCACGGAATTCAAGAGAAAGCTTTCATGAATAGGTCACGTGACTTACCGCCATAAATAATGCTACCGTAACTGCATCACCTTTGATTATTACCGTTATGCCGACTCTTTCTGAAGTTACTTTCTTCGAAGTCAAGGAATTAAATTATAAAAGGGAAACAAAATTGTCTTTATTCAAAATTTCAGAATGAAACTGCTGACGTTGTGTTGTACTCTCTGTTACTATCTTAGACGATTCCACAGTAGCGCCTCCCATCAGGACAGAAAGAACGATAACCTATTGGGCTTAATATGTTTCGGCTGTAAACTAAAGCCTTTCCATGGCGCTCCTGTCGTATCTGGAATATCTATGCACAATCTACTTTCCCAAAGCCCGATGTCTTTTTCCAAATTTTCTGTTAAATGCTACCTGTGCTGTAGTACTGGAACTGACAGTGTTGGGGTTAGCAGGTTATAACAGTGGTGTTTGTATCATTCCCTTATTTTGTCTTTGCATCTTCTATATCAAAGCCAGAGAAAAGTGGTGACGCCATTTCTGTCCGGTCTTGATTGGGAACGTTCTTTTGAAACTGTATGTATGATATAAAACATGGCACTATTAAAACACTTTGCTGGCTAATTATAAGTATATGTGTATATATACACACACGCACAAACTCGTGTAAGCTTGAAAGACTTAGTCTTTAGTAAATAAGGCAATAATGAAAGCCGAATCGCCATGACTCTTCTATAGCAGAGGATCATACCTACCGTGCTGCCTTAGGAAGGATTTTACGGAAGCAGTGTTTGGACTAAAGCGAAGTACCAAAAATCCGGGCGTCCGAGTATTGAGAATGCGATGCGAGTTGTTATGACGAAGATGTTAGTTGGATGAAAGACGCCACAAGATAAACTCAGCCACTTACCATATCCAATGTGGGTGTCACTTTAATGAGTGAAAGTGAAAACAATTAAATCTGAATAAATATCCAGGCAGCTTCCGGTCCCACTACTTTTGTACACTCGGTGTAATAAAAACAATAAATTAGATGTGTAATGGTAGATATCCTCTATTTCACAAGTTCACACTGTAAGGGTTTTCTTCTCTCTCCCACCTGCTGCTTTTTGCCAGTAAACCAATAATACAGAAATCATTTAAAATAACTCTCCGACATCATATCTTTGTGTGAACTCTTATGGGCCTTTGTTTTGTTTTTTTTCCTCAGAGAAGTTTTTGCAAATGAAACCTTCTTGATGGCTGCTGTCGGTGA